>CM044308.1:93070000-93380000 GCA_024291935.2 Okapia johnstoni
CTGTGTAACTTTTTGTTTTCCCTAGAGTTAATAATTGGCTAGAAACTGTAGTTATGGCTAAAAATGACTCCTTATCTTTTGGAGAAGTACACTGAAATATTTATGAAAGAAATTATGTGATGTTGGAGATTTGCTTCAAGATAGTATGGAAGGGCTTACTGGCCATGATGAAGTAACAGGCTGAATTTAAACTCCCAACTTAAACGACTAGAGACCTTGACAAGATACAGGGGAGAACTATTTTCAGACACTGGGCAACAGGCATTGTGGGACTGCGATATTGGAAAGAAGGGAAGTAAGTGAAAGAAGCCCTGCGATTGTCCCAGCTTAGCGCCAGAGGGAGTTTTAAGGCTGCAGATCAGGGAGGGGGAGCTCAGGGCCCAGCAGTCTCCTGAGGTGAGGAGACAGAGAATGGAAATCAAGAAGGCTGAGGCAAGTGGGATTTATAAGGCAGGATATGGAGGAGAACATTAGAGGGGAGAGAGAAAAGAGAGAGAGGGCAAGTTAGCACCAACAGAAGGGCTCCCTTGAGTCTGCCTGAATACTGAGCCCTGTGTACATGAGGAGAAACTTTCAGCTGGGAGAACGAACCACCAGAAAAAGTAGTTTTCAAACAATTCCCAAAGCTCACCAAGGACTGGGAATATTTTCCATTCCCACTAGCCCAAGTGTGATGCATCGGCTGGTCTTCTGTTGGATCTTGCCTTGGTAATGGGAATAAATGAACTGCTTAATTTATAGCAAAGCCCATCATAGCAAAGCTTAAAAGCAAGTCTCAACGAATCTATAGAGACAGAGAGTAGCTTAATATTTGCCTGGAATCATAAGAGACGGACAGGAGCATGGGGAATATGGAGAATGGTGGCTATTGGGTACATTTTGGGGTAGTGAAGATTTTCCAATGTTAGATTATAGCTATGATAGCATTACTCTGTAAATATATTATAAACACAGGAACTGTACACTTTCAGTGGGTGAACTTTATGGTATGTAAATTTTATCTCGATAAAGCCATTAAGAAGATTAGAAAAATAAAGAAGAAAAGGAGCCTCAGACAATTTAAACTGATCCCAAGTGACTTAGCAGCATGACAAAAGAAAGCCCAAAGCCACTTAAAGGAATGCAAGATACTCCAGGGCCCAATAAACATAAAGTCACCAGTGTCTGGCATCACAGTTAAAAATTACCAGGCATGCAAAGCGACAAAAATATAAGATCCGTAAGCATGAAAAAAAAACCACAAACCCATCCAATTGAAATTGTATTAGAAATGACAGAGAGGAAAGTATTAGCATATGAGAACATTAAATCTGCTATTATACATTCCCTGTATGTTCAAAATGAAGGAGAAAATATGAACATGGTGGGAGAAGTAGAAGATATAAAAGTGTTCGGGCAACTTCTGGATTCAAATCTGACATGTAAAGTGCTTAGAAGTCAGAACTTCTATCTCTCCAAGAGGAAGAAAAGCTGCAAAAACGGAAAACCAGTGTCTTTTCTGGGGCCCATCAGAGAACTGAAGTCACAGGACAAACTCCCACCCTGAAATCTGAAGGGACAGGCCAACTGAGAGAGTCCCAGCAAGACCCAAGACTTAGATTCTGCGTAAAGGGATTTGTTTTGTTGCCCAGTCACTCAGTCCTGTCTGACTCTTTGCGATCCCATGGACTGCAGCATGCCAGTCTTCCCTGTCCTTCACTATCTCCCAGAGTTTTCTCAAACTCATGTCCATTGAGTTGGCGATGCCGTTCAACCATCTCTTCGGCTACCCTCTTCTCCTCCTGCCCTGAATCTTTCCCAGCATTAGGATGTTTTCCAATGAGTTGGCTCTTCGCATCAGGTGGCCAAAGTATTGGAGCTTCAGCTTCAGCATCAGTCCTTCCAGTTAATATTCAGAGTTGATTCTCTTTAGGAAACAGGTGGAGACAGATACTCCATGCATGTCAACACTAGTAAAAAAAAAAAAAAAGAAAGAAAAGAAAAGTCTGTAGTTACACAAGGAAGCAAATCAGACTTCAGAACAAAGGAAATTATCATGGATGAAGAAGATAATACATATTAATAAATGGGTCAGTTGTTCAGGAAGATCTAGCAATCCTAAATATGTATGTATCTAACAGTAAAGTATCAAAATACATGAGGCAAAAAGTGATAGAACTACAAGGAGAAATACTCCATCTAACAGCAGCTGCATACACATCCTTCTCAAGTTCACATGCAAAATTCACAAAGATAAACCACATTCAGGGCCATAAAGCACAACTGAAAAAAATCTGAAAGAAAAGGGATTATACAAACTATGTTGTCATATCACAGTGTAACTATACTAAAAATCAAAAACAGAGAGAGGGATGGAAAGTCTCATAAGTATTAAAAAACACACTTCTAAATAACACATGGGTCAAAAAGAAGTCTCAAGGAAAAATTTTAAAATACTTTGAGTTGAACGAAAATGAAAATACAACTTGAAAAATGTATGGATACAGCACAAACAGTATGCAAGGGGAAATGTATACCATAAATACATATAGTAGAAAAGACAAAAGATCTGAAATCAGTAATCTAAGTTTCTCCATTATGAAGCTGGAGCAAGAGCATTGTATGAGACAGACTCAAATTTAAGGCTCTGTGTTGCCCCTGATGAGCTGTGGGACTCTAGACCAGCTTCTCAACCTTCATACTACTGATTTTATTCATCTGTACAGCAAGGATATGAACTAATACCCATCTCATGGTTGTTGAGAGGATGAAAAGAGAAAGTCAACTCCCAATGAAGTATGAAGTGTTAGTCACTTAGTTGTGTCTGATTCTTTGTGACCTCAATTGACTGTACCCCGGCAGGCTATCCATGGGATTTTCCCAGGCAAGAATACCGGAGTGGGGTTTCATTCTTTTCTCCAAGGGATCTTCCCAGCCCAGGGACTTAACCCAGGTCTCCTGCATTGCATGCAGATTCTTTACCGTCTGAGCCATCAAGCCATCTGAGCCAACTCCCAATCCCCAGTGCATATTAAGGGCCTAACAAATGATGACTGACTGTGTTGTTATTGATGTCTTTGTAGCAGTACAGCCTAATATAAACATTCTAATTGTATTCAGTTTTATTGTTGTTATTCAGTTGTTTAATGGTGTTGATGAATAGTTAGGAGAGTTTAACAAATACAAATAAGTAAAAAAGAATGCAGACTTATGGGTGAGAACAGTGTTTAGCATTGAATCAGTGTCTGTTCAGTAAATGAGTTAATGAAACAGGAAAGAAGGAAATGAAGGAGGGAGGGAGAGAGGGAAGGACAGAGGAAGGAAAGAAGGAGCCTTGTTTTTCATGTGATTATGTAGAAATTATAAAAAAAAAATAAAGGCCTTGAGAATGTAAAGCAAAATGTTAACATTACTTGCCCCCGGAGAATTGATTACAGATGATTTTCTTTTATTTTTCCTTTGTGCTTCTCAATAGCTTCAAAATTTGTTAAAATGAATCTCTATTGCCTTTGTAATCAGATAAGAGCAGAGAATGATATCTAAAATCAGAGATTTGGTATAAAGAACATGATTTTCATTATTTGCCTTTTAATCATATTCCTGGTTTAGAAGTGTCTAAAACCCACTTCACATAACAATAATGAACCATAAAATCAACTTTCCTAACCAGTTTTTCTACTGTGCTATGATTGGATAGATTTGAGTGATCAGCAGACACTCGTGATTTCAGTTAGAGATTGAGTTCTGCTGCATGTAACAGGAATAAAAGGCTTTAGTGAGGTAAATAAGATAGAAGTTGTTTTTTTTCGCACAACACACACTCTAAAAGTGGCATCCAAGCTGGGACAGAAGTTCCACGATGTCACCAATGCCATCTTTCTGCTCAAGCCGTCCTAGGTGCATGGCTTCTATCCTCACGATTATCTCATGGTCCCAACATGGCTGCTGCAACTCTAATCATCACATCCTCATTCTGGGCTGTGAGAAGGAAGAAGAAGAAGAGAAAAATATACCAACTGTGGCAGCTCACTTTAAAGAACTTTTCTAAAAGCCCCATTTCTTAAGGTCTGCTTGCAAATTATTGGCCTGAGTTAAGTCACATGACCACCCCAGTTGCAAGGGTGGATGTGAAAAGTCATTTTGGAACTGGCATTCTCCAAACGGGGCTTCCCTGGTGGCCCAGTTGGTAAAGAACCTGACTGCCATTGAGGGAGACATAAGAGACACGGATTCAATTCCTGGGTCAGGAAGATCCCCTGGAGGAGGAAATGGCAACCCAGTATTCTCTCTTGGGAAATCCCATGGACAGAGGAGCCTGGAGGGCTATGAATAGTGGGCTCACAAATAGTGGGACACAACTGAGCACACACGAAGAAGTTAAATAGAAAAGGAGAAAAGGTTTGGGTGGGCAACTCAAAATCTCTGCCAAATTCTTGTGTGGCCAATGGGAGACCAGAAATAGTTGAGAATTTTTTTGTAGGGAAAAAAGCTAAGGCTTCTGTGTGCCATTTCTTTTATGGACATTCTCATTTACTCCTCAAAACTCTTTAGACTCAGAATTGGATATTACTATTCCCATTTACCTCTGGAAACTGGGACTCAGAGTAAATTTGTCCATGAAACTCACCCAGCTTTGCAAATTCCAGCTGGGTTTCTAACTTGGGTGTCTCTGACTCCAGAGCCCAAGTCTTTCCTCTGCACCATTCTGACTGCCCTGGTCTGCAAATGGAAGCATCATTCACTTATTCTTTCAACCACTGGTAAGTGCACTGGGTATTGGCACATAGTAGATACTCAGTGAATATTTGTCCCATGAATGAATGAGTAACTGCCTGCCTTGTGGAGAGGAGCTCATTGTCTTCCTGATGAGGGACATCAATCAGGGCTTCCCAGAGCCATCTACAGGATGCTGTGATTCCCTCTTTCTAGGGAGGAAAATGTCACCAAGGATACTGGGTGCACCTGAGCTAGAAGGACCAAGTAGGATGCTCAGACAGGAAGGGAACTCAGGCTTGAAAAATCATAGTGCAGATGGGAAGATGAGGTGAAGAAGTTCCAGGGTAGAAGGGTCAAGGTGACAGGGCGGGTCCTGGAGACAAGGTTGGACTTGTCTCAAAGCTCAGTGTCCTTGGGGAGGAACAAACTAGGGGGCTCAGTCTGGGCAACTGTGGGGCCCCCCCTCCATATCTTCACCAGTTTGCAGCCCCTCACTTTCACTCTCTGGTCTCCTTCTCAGCAACTCGGTTTTGGCAATTTATGGAGGGAATGCCCATAAAGTGCCCATCTCCTGATGGGCAGGAGGCTCTGGCAGTTTGTCCTGAAGCGCCAATCATTTTTCGAATTACATGAACTTACTCTTCCCTGTTGGTGAATTGGCGGAACTTGAGATGGTCAAGGGCTGTCTGTGGACTCACCCTCAGGTCTCCAGCTCCTGGGACAGTAGGTTGTCCTTGCTTTGAAGGTTAATGTACCCACACTTTCCCTAGAATTGTGTCTCTTGAAAGTGAGAAGGCGGGAGTGTGTAGGAGGGGTGTAGGTACATGGATGGTGGAGTTGTGTTCTTTCCAGAGAAAATAAGTGTAAATCTCAGGTGGCTCCACGAAAACAAGGGTTAATCTCATTCCTCCTCTAGTGGGTCAAACATTTGACAACATACAGACACAGGTTGCAAACACAGAATTTTCTCTTCTTCAGTTCAGTTCAGTCGCTCAGGAAACCGAGGGAGGGCCTGGGAGAGTTTTGTGGTTCCCATGAACAGGGGATGCATGAACTTTCCCTGCCACGATGTGTGGTCCTTTTGCCCATAAAGAGAGTTTTGAGGAGCCAATCCTGAGAGATTGCTATGTGACCAAGAACCAGCCTTTCATATGTAAGATCCTACTTATGTTTCGCAACAACTCTGCAAGGTAAGTACTAACATTATCCCCACTTTACAGACAGGAAAACTGAGGTACAATGGTTAAGTAAGGCACACAGATGCAGTAACTTGCAGCCGATGGAGCCAGGATTAGAACCCAGGCAGTCTATCTCCAGAACCTACATCATCATCAGATGAAAAGGATGAGTGGTGGCACAGAGGGGTAAAGGTGTTGGTTCCCTTAGGAGCGCCCCACAAAAGCTGTGGGCATTGGAAAATGCAGACTCCTTACAAGAAGCTGAGATGCATATCTTGGGTATAAATGTTGGGGGTTTCCCAAGCACAGACCACTTTCTCATTGCATGTCCAAGCCAGATCTGCCCAGAAGCTGATCTGTTATAGGAATCAGTAAGCATTTGCTGAACTGACTTAAAAATAAGGTGTTAACGAACGTTACACCTCCCAGGACTGGTTTTCTTACCTAGAAAATGAATGTAAGGATCTTTACTGCCGAGCCTGTATGTGTGTAGGTTAAAAGAAGTAACAGAATCTCAGATAACTAGAGGGGTGCTGGGGGGGTGACAGTGTCCTGCACCTCTATGGTGGGTCCGAGTTCTAGAAAGCAAAGACAGGAAGTCCTGTGTATTGAGCACCTATGGGAAAGAGCAACTTCCTGCCAGCTGGTCGCCTTTAATTGTAGGACCTCACGAGATGAATATTCTGTTCCATCGACATCGGTCCTGGCCTTTTCCCCAGCTCCTTGAAAAGAATCAGTGTCTGCTCTTCTTCAGGTTCTTTACACCTGATTTGTTTCTGCCTCCTGGAATGTTTCCCTTCCCTGCAATATACACATGTGTACCTGCACACACACATATACATGCACACACGTGCCATCCTTATTCTTCTGCCTGGCTAACTTCCTTAGGTCTCAGATGTCCCTTTTGAGAGGCATTCTCTGATATCTGGACCTGACATGCCCTCTCTTCATTCCCCTGTGGTCCCCACACGTCTAACTGCAAGTGTGCATCACCGTGGTTGCTGGTACACGTCAGCGTGCTTGGGTGGTCAGAGACCAGTGGAAGCTGTGACTTTGTCTTACCTGAGGTCCCCACCCACATGCATCCCCAGCACCTGGCACAGGGCTGGGCATTTACTAAGTGCTCACCTCACATTTGTTGCATGAGTGCACAAATCACTTATCTTCTCTGGTTTCCCTGGTGGCTCAGATGGTAAAGAATCCACCTGTACTGCAGGAGACCTAGTTTTGATCCCTGGGTAGGGAAGATCCCCTGGAGGAGAAAATGGCTCCCCACCCCAGAATTCTAGCCTGGAGAATTTCTTGGATGGGAGCCTGGCGGGCTACAGTCCATGCGGTCTCGAGGAGTCGGACACGACTGAGTGACTAACAGTTTCGCTTTTCTTTGCATTTTCATGAGAGGAGAACAAGGCTCAGAGACATCAGTGACCTGCTCAGAGTCACCCAGCTGGTGAGGGGGACTCCTGCCAGGCCTGGGACTATGAACACACAATGGCAGAAACATCGACAAGCCTTGAAAAGATTTCAAAATTCTGGGAAAAGATTCAGAGGCTGAGAAGAAAGCACATGAAATCACTCCTGCATTCTAAACATGTACCAAGGTGGTGGTTGGGTGGGGAACCAAACGCATGCTGGAAAAGGAGCTTGTTTTCAGCCCTTCCAAATCATCTCATCCCAATGCTTTCTCTAGCTCTAGGTTCACCTTCTTCACAGACAAGCCTGACCCCTCTCTTTCAAATGACAACTCCCTCCAAACTCCTCTCCTTCCCATCTCTGCCTGTTTTTCTTCATACACCACCTGACACATACCTGTGTATCCTATGGGTTGTGTAGGTTCTGCATTGAGGCACAGGGGTGTCCATTCCATGCAAGAAAATCTGGGATTCAGGTTTATTCACTCACAGCTGTATCTCCAGTGCCTAGAACAGTGTCTGACACCTAGTAGGCACTCAGTTAAAGGTTGTAGTAATTTACGACAAAGGAAGAAATGAGTAAGTGAAGAAAATCTGCATCTCTCTGCATCTTACTCATATCGATTCTTCCCTTAAAAATCTATATCCTCTCCGAGCAATATTATTATGACAGTCAGACTAAAACTCTGCTGTTTGGAAAGGTCAGAGATGGCTAGAATAGCAAAAATTAGATTTTAAAAATTCACTAGCCTGGATAAGTGTGTAGTGATGGGGAACATTCAGACACTGAGAGTGGGAGTAGAAGTTGAAAGAGCTTCTCTGAAAAACCTACTTCCCCACAAATTTGCTAGTAGTATACGCTGTCCAAGTGTTAGAATTTTGCCAATTTGCTGGGTGAGAAATTGCACATTAAGGTAGTTAAAAAAAACTGTATTGAGGTATAATTGATATGTAATAAATTTCACATGTTTAAAATGTACAATTTAATTCATTTTGAAGTATGGATACAGTTGTTAAACCATCATCATACTCAAAATAGTAAACATATTCATCCCCCCAAAAGTTTCTTTGTGCCCCTTTGTAATCCCCCTCTCTAAAGTCACCCTTTTCCTCATCCCCAGGCAATCACTGACCTGTTCAGATGCTATAAATTAGCTTGCATTTTAAAGCATTTTATATAAATGGAACCAAACAGCCTTCTTTACTTTATTTCTCTCACTCAGTATACTCATTTCGAGCTTCATCCATGTCATTGTGTGCATTAATAGTTGGATAGTGTGCGTTCTTTTTATTGCATAGTAGTACTCAGTTGTATGGAGATACCACAAAGTGTTTCTTCACTTACCTTTTGATGGTCATGTGAATTGCTCCAGACTTTGGCTATTATGGGCTTCCCTGGTGGCTCAGCTGGTAAAGAATCCGCCCGCAATGCGGGAGACTTGGGTTCAATCCCTGGTTTGGGAAGATACTCTAAGAAGGGAAAAGCTACCCACTCCAATATTCTGGCCTGGAGAATTCCACGGACTGTACAGTCCATGGGGTTGCAAAGAGTCAGACATGACTGAGCGACTTTCACTTTCACTTTGGCTATTGTGGATAAAGCTCTGTATGGGCATGTGTTTTGCGTCTCTTAGATTGTTGTTGTTTAGTTGCCAAGTTGTGTCCATCTCTTTTGGGACCTCATGGACTGTAGCCCGCTGGGCTCCTCTGTCCATGGGGTTCCACAGGCAAGAATACTGGAGTGGGTTGCCATTTCCTTCTCCATGGGATCTTCCTGGACCAGGGATTGAACCCGCATCTTCTGCTTTGGCAGGTGAATTCTTTACCACTGAGCCACCAGGGAACTATCTCTTTTGGTTTTTCCCCATGGATAGTATATAGAAATATGATGTTAACTATACTCTTTTCAGGGATGCCCTTTACCTTATGGAAGAATTTCCCATCAGTTCCTACTTTGCTAATAGTTTTAATCAGAAATGAATACTGCATTTTGTCAAAAATTTTTTAATTTTCATCTATTTCATAAGAGATTTTTCTTTTCCATAATTTTTAGAATAAATTACATTGATTTTTAAATATTAAATCAACTTTTTATTCTTGGGATAAACTCAACTTGGTCATGATCGACTGTTCTTTTAAAATAAAGTATCACTATTTGCAAAAATCTTGCTGAAAACTTTTGCAACTAAGATCACAAAGAATATTCATCTGTAATATTCTCTTCTGCTATCTTTCTGGTTTTGGAATCAAGGTATGGCTGGTTTCATAAAAATGAGTTGGAAAGTATATTCTTACTTTACTTTTCTGGAAGTATATGGGGGAAATCAGGTTTATTTCTTCCTTAAATATTTGCTAGAATGCACAGGGAATTTTAGTACCAAGAATTTTCATGATTGGGAGATTTTTAATTAAAAAGTCAATGTCTTTAAACACATAGAAACTTCTGTGTTTTTAAAAATAATCTTTGGTAGTTTACATTTTCCAAGGAATTTTTCATTTTCACCTATTGACATATTGTTTATTTATTGACATAAGGCTGTTCATAATATTTTCTTGTCATCTTTTTAATTTCTGTAGAATCTTTGCTGATGCTACTTCTCTCATTCCTAGTCTTGATAATCTGTGCCTTCTTTGATTTTCTTCTCATGATGATGAGCTTGGCTATAGGCTTATCAAGTTTACTGACCTCTTCAAAGAACCAGTCTTTAGTTTTAGTGATTTTTCTCTACTGTTTTTTCTATTTCTGAACTTATTTTCATTATTTCTTTTATTTGACTTCATTCAGGTTTTTAAAAAAATATGGACCATTTTTAAGTCTTTATTGAATTTGTTACAATGCTGGTTCTGTTGTTTTCATGTTCTGGTTTTTTGGCCATGAGACATGTGGGCTCCCAGATCCACAACAAGGGGTCAATCCTGCACCACTTGCACTGGAAGGCGAGTTTCCAAACACTGGACAGCCAGGAAAGTCCCTACTTCAGGTTTAACTTGCTCTTTTTTTAAAAAAAATCTAGTTTCTTAGGGGGAAATCTGAAGTCAAATCTTTCTTCTTTTCTAATATACACAGTTAGTGCTATAAATTTCCCTCTAGTAAATGTGTTAGTAACTCCAACAAATTTTGATCATTTCTGTTCTGAGTTGAGTCTATTTGATTTCTTATCCTCCTCATTTTCATATTCCCTGATTCTTTACATGCCTGACATTACTTTATTGAATGATAATCATTGTAGCTTGTTAGGGGCTAGATATTTCTGTGTCCGACTCTTTGCAATGCCATGGACTGGACTCCTCTATCCATGGGATTCCCAAGGCAAGAATACTGGAGTTGGTTGCCATTTCCTTCTCCAAGGGAGCTTCCCAACCCAGGGATCAAACCTGGGTCTCTTGTACTGCAGGTGAATTCTTTACCATCTGAGCCACCAGGGAACCAGCACTGAAGAATTGATGCTTTTGAACTGTGGTGTTAGAGAAGATTCTTAAAAGTCCCTTGGACAGCAAGGAGATTCAACCAGTCAATCTTAAAGGAAATCAGTCCTGAATATTCATTGGAAGGATTGATGCTGAAGCTGAAACTCCAATACTTTGGCCACCTGGTGCAAAGAACTGACTCATTGGAAAAGACCCTGATGCTGGGAAAGATTGAAAGCAGGAGGAGAGGGGGATGACAGAGGATGAGATGATTGGATGGAATCACCGGCTCAATGGACATGAGTTTGAGTAAACTCCGGGAGTTGGTGATGGGCAGGGAAGTCTGGTGTGCTGTAGTCCATAGGGTTGCAAAGAGTCAGACACGACTGAGCAACTGAACTGAACTGAATTATTCCCCATTATTGAGACGTGTTTTTTTCTTAGTACTCTACAGAATGATCCCTGAATTAAAATGTTGTAAGATCTGGGAGCAGCACTATTCCCAGCCCTGTGTGAGCCCTGAACACTCTTTCCTCTAGTCCTTTTTAGTGGTTCTTTCACTGGCCTCAAATAGTTTTCTCACATGCATGTTCTCACAGTTCTCTACTGATTAGATGAGGGCTGCTCGTTGAAAGTCTCTGAAATTCTCTCCTCTGCAGTGCCCTACCCAGAATCTCTGGCCACCTTGAACTCTCTGGACTCCGAGATCTGTCTCTTTAACTAAAGGAGCCCTTGGACTCCATCTGAGTTCCCGTCCCTGCAGGGATGCCTGTAATGTCTCTCAAGGCAGAAAGTGGGGCAATCATAGGGTTCACTTCATTTGTTTCCCATCTTTCAGGGTCACTGTCTTTTATTGCCTGATGTCCAATATCTTGAAATTGATTGTTTTGTACCTTTGTCTATTAAAGACATTTTTCCTAGGCAGAGGGTAAATCTAGTTCTTGTTACTACATCTTGGTCATAAGCTTAGACTGTTGTTCAGTCGCTCAGTCGACCCCTTGGACTGCAGCATGCCAGGCTTCCCTGTCCTTAGACCAAAGTAGTTTTAATTTACTTTTCTCATGTCAGTAAGGTTCTTCATCTTTTCATACAATTGAGATTCTTTTTCTGTGAATTGTCTATTCATTTCTTGGCTCATTTCTCACCAGGGTTTTTCTTTCTTCTATAATTTTGGAAA
Source organism: Okapia johnstoni (assembly GCA_024291935.2). NCBI lineage: Eukaryota > Metazoa > Chordata > Mammalia > Artiodactyla > Giraffidae > Okapia > Okapia johnstoni. The sequence continues at coordinate 93,081,871 of CM044308.1, forward strand.
ACTCTAGAGAGATTTATATGTTAGGAATACTAACACTTTGTCGTTCTTGTGATTCAAATTCCAGATATTTTCCTAGTATATTTATCATTTAAAGTTTTATATTTCTTCATGTAAACATTTTTAATTTTTATGTAAAAATATTTTCCCTTATTGCTTCTAAATTATTAGATGTAGCCCTTTAAAAAACACAATATAAGTAAGCACATTGTGGGGAAACCAAGCATTCAGGTAAACTCTTTAAGCATTCTTTGGGTGAAGGATGCTAAGGTTCTGATATAACAGTTAGACTGTCAGTATCTAGATTTTTTTTAAGAGAATAGTATCTTTGAAATATATTTATGTTGAATATTTATATGAATTTGTGTTCATGGCAAATAGATGGGGAAACAGTGGAAACAGTGTCAGACTTTATTTTGGGGGGCTCCAAAATTACTGCAGATGGTGATTGCAGCCATGAAATTAAAAGACGCTTACTCCTTGGAAGGAAAGTTATGACCAACCTAGATAGCGTATTAAAAAGCAGAGACATTACTTTGCCAACAAAGGTCCTTCTAGTCAAGGCTATGGTTTTTCCAGTAGGCATGTGAGAGTTGGACTATAAAGAAAGCTGAGTGCTGAAGAATTGATGCTTTTGAATTGTGGTGTTGGAGAAGACTCTTGAGAGTCCCTTGGACTGCAAGGAGATTCAACCAGGGTATCCTAAAGGAGATCAGTCCTGGGTGTTCATTGGAGGGGCTGATGTTGAAGCTGAAACTCTAATACTTTGGCCACCTGATGCGAAGAGCTGACTCATTGGATAAGACCCTGATGCTGGGAAGGATTGGGGGCAGGAGGAGAAGGGGACGACTGAGGATGAGATGGCTGGATGGTGTCACTGAATCGATAGACATGGGTTTGGGTGGACTCCGGGAGCTGGAGATTGACAGGGAAGCCTGGCGTGCTGCGATTCATGGGGTCACAAAGAGTAAGACACGACTGAGCGACTGAACTGAGCTATGTTATAAAATATTTGCTAAAGTTGGATGAAGTAAACCTCTGCATGTTGAATTCAGTTTCGTACATGCATACTAGGTCACTTCAGTTGTGTCTGACTCTTTTGCCGTGCCCTCCTCCAGGGGATCTTCCTGACCCAGGGATCAAAGCAACATCTCTTACATCTCCTGCGTTGGCAGGCATGTTCTTTACCACTAACACCACCTGGGAAGCCCTGAATTCAGTTGTATGTTTTCTCAAATCTCTGTTTATAGTGAAAGGGTCCCTGGGAAGAAATTCCAAGCACAGGAACCCAGGCAGAAAGACTGACATTTAGGGATGGGCAGGGAAGCAAGGCTACAGAAAAGTGGTATCATCACTGATTGAGCATGTACTATGTGGAGAAGGAAATGGCAACCCACTCCAGTATTCTTGCCTGGAGAATCCCATGGACAAAGGAGCCTGGTGGGCTACAGTCCATGGGTCGCAAAGAGTCAGACATGACTGAGCAACTAACACACACATGTGGTGGCACAATAGAAGAACATAGTCAAGTAAGAGAAAGTCTTCAGTGGATATAGCCCTGTTTGTGGTTGCCTAGTCTGTGGAATAACCTTCCTAAATTTGGAATCTTATCTTCCTTATGATTTCTGCATCCCTGAAGCAGAAATCAGTCACTCACTTTCCCAGCTTCCCTTGCAATTCAGGGCAGGCTTGTGACTTAGGCTTCACCAATCAGATGCACTGACATGAGACTTTGATTTGCAAAAGAGAAATGATTGGATGAGGTGAGCACATCTGGAAATTCACTTTCTCAGGAGAATTACAGCAGAGGCTGCTTCAGAGAGGGGCAGGCAGGGCTAGGGGGCTGGGGTTCACCCTCCCAGTGAGCCTTGTGGGCTAAGATGTCCATGCTCAGTGGAAGTGACAATAGGTGAACTTCACTGGAGGTGACAAGTAGGGACATTTGGAGATTGTTCTTGGATATTGTTTCCACCTCAAACTTGATCTTCAGACTCATTGATTGGGAGGGTTGGGATCTGGGAAGTAAAACATCTTTAAATTGGTGCTGGGGGTACCTCTGGCTATTGCCAGTTATTAATGGCTTATCAGTAAGGAGACGCATTTGAAACTTGCATCTTCTTCCAGCTAATGAGAACAAATAGAAGGAGACAAATAGAAAAGTTCTCCTTGTTTTCCTTAGAGAATAGAGATGAGAGAAAATAAAACCATTGCATCATGGCCACCAACCATCCTCTTTGTTCATTTGAAAAGAAATCGAGGCTTTTCTATATATCAGATGCTGTGCCAAGTGATAGACTTCTATGAGAAGCAGGAGGAAAACCAGGATATCAAAACTTTTTGACCAGTGGGGATATCAAAAACAATAAAAGCCTTTATCACTCACTGCAATTGTGTCTGTAAAATAATTCTGTGCAGGCTGCGTGGTGTGAGATGTTTGAAGTTGTTGAACATGAAGCCCAAACATGTTAATTTGATAAATTAGCAGGAGGTTATTCCACCCCTACTTCACAACAAGATCACAGGAAATTTGTTAACACAGAATGACAATATGCTAAGGGAAAAAAAAATCCCCAGAAGTGATCAATAACACTTTAGTTCCCATTGTTATGAAACAGGAAAGACTTTAAAATTTTTTCTTAATTTATTTTATTGAAGTATAGTTTATTTACAATGTTGTATTAATTTCTGCTGTACAGCAAAGTGTTTCAGTTATACATGTATATACATTCCTTTTCATATTCTCTTCCATTGTAGTTTATCACAGGATACTGAATATAGTTCCCTATGCTACACAGTAGGACCCTGCTGTTTGTCCATTCCACAGATAATAGTTTGCATCTGCTGACCCCAAACTCCCAAACTACCCCTCCCCCACCCCCACTTTCCCCTTGGCAGCCACAAGTTTATTCTCTACGTTCGTGACTCTGTTTCTGTTTTGTGTGGATAAGTTTATTTGGGTTACATTTTAGATTCCACGTATAAGTGATACCATATGATATTTGTCTTTTTCCAACTACTTCACTTAGTATGATAATCTCTGAGTCCATCCATGTTGCTGCAAGTGGCCTTATTTCATTCTTTCTAATGGCAGAGTAATATCCCATTGCATATATGTACCATATCTTTATCCATTCATCTGTCTACAGACATTTATTAATAGGTGGTTTCCGTGTCTTGGGAAAGCTTTTAAACTTTAATGGTCAATGAAAACTAAAATAAAATAAAACAAAAACAATCTCTCACCTTTGTACAGTGTCTCACAATTTCCAAAGCATGTGTATTCATTCATTTAAGCAGTTCAGTTAATGCAGGACCTACTGTATGCCACACTCACCCATCTTTCCTCAACCCCTGTTTTATTTTTCACATAATGCTATCAGTCAACTTTCTTAGCCACAAGCAATAGAAAGGGACTCTGGCTGATACAGTGGTGGTGAAAGGCAATAACAGTCTCCACAGTTGGACACACTGACCTGTCTTTCTATCCCATGCCAGCTATGTGACCTGGAACAAGCTTCTTAATTTCTTTGATCCTGTAAAGATGGTAAGTCAGCTCATGTGCTCCCTTTGCTCATAGCCCTCCAAAGGCTTCCCATCTCAGGCAGAAATAAGGTCAGGCTCCTTTCTCTACCCTGTAAAGTCAAACCAACTGGACAATTATGTGCCTGACTGCGTCTCCTACACCTTCCCCTCTTATTCTGCTCCATCCTCGTTGGACCTTGCTGTACCTCAAGCAGCCAGACATGCTGCTGCCTCAGGGCCTTGAACTTGCTGATTGCTCTCTCTGCAGTACTCTCCTCTCACCATCTACAGGGCTTGCTTCCTCACTTCCTTAAGCCTTCATTCAAACATTGCCATCTCAACGAGACCTTCCCTCATTGAAAACTGCAAATCCATCCCTCCATCCCCTTCCTCTCCTTTCCTGCTCTGTTTTTCTCCATATCACCCATCAGCTTATAACATACTGTGTCATCTACTTGTTTATATTTTGCCTCCCTTCACTGCAATGACTGCTCCATAAGAAAGGATGCATTCAAGCACATGAAATCCAAGAACACGGTACGCACATCCGCTGAGCAAATTAGTGAAGCAGGCCAGCTTCCTGTCCTCACCCTTGCGGTGGATGGTTAGAGTCCCTCCTGACATCAGGCCTGTGAGGATGAAATGAGATTAGGTCCTTAGAGTGCCTGGTGTACCGCCCGCAAGTACCAACCTTGGGTGTCCTGCTGTCCACCTTGCAGGCCAGCTTCTCACTCCACACAAGCTGCCCAGGAAACAAATCTGATTAATGCCCTTCCCCTTGAGCACCCTGGGCATCATGCTGAGCACCCTGAGCATCATACTTGAAGAAGCTTTGAAGCCAGTAACTATCAGCCACTAAACTGTCTGCCAGAGGTTCAGCTCAGAGGAGGGCCACACTCAAGGGGTCACTAGGGAGAGAAGAGAAGGATGCTCAGCTTTAGAAGGAAGCAGGAAGACATCGATCCTGCAGATGGGAGGGGGGCAGCAAGGGACGCACTGCCAGCCTGAAGGATGCACAGTCTAGCTGGGGGCATGTATCTCATGGTATAGATGTGATGTTGGAATACAAATAAATATTGAGCTGGTACAGAGATTCACAGGTGGGAGAGCTCACTGTGGGCTGTAGGAAGAAGGGAAGACTTCTTTGGGGAGGTGAAATTTGATCAAATTATATTGTGAGGGATTTGTGGGTCTCTTGGAGGCAGGATAACACCTAACTTTGAACTAATTAAGAAAGAGTAGTGTAACGGGCTTCCCAGGGGGCTCAGATGGTAAAGAATCTGCCTGCAATGTGGGAGACCTGGGTTTGACCCCTGGGTTGGGATGATCCCCTGGAGAAGGAAGTGACAACCCACATCAGTATTCTTGCCTGGGAAATCCCACGGACAGAAGAGCATGGCGGGCTACAGTCCATGGGGTGGCAAAGAGCTGGACACGACTGAGCAACTAACACTGGAGTGTAACAGGTGGAGATGAAAATGTCATCTTTAAAGCCTGGATTGGAATATGGTTCTTCAGGGCACTAGTTCGCCACCTTCTTGATCCGGTGGCTTTCGGAAGAGTCACTCTTCCTTGTCTCCCCACCACCCCACCACCACCATGGACTGTACCTGAGGTGAGTGGCCACATCGATTTCCTCTTACTTCACCCCTAGCATTAGGTAAGCTTACTCCCCACCGTCACGACAGTTCACACATACAAGATGAGTTCAGACTTAACTCCGACCTGGTCAGGGGTGCTCTCTGATGGTGCGTAGCGGGCAGCTCTCTGAGAAGAGGAGTCTGAGACAAGCATGCCCAGCTCAGTGATGAAACACACAGGAGCTCAGATGCTCCCTCCTGTGGAGGGGATGGAAATACTCTTGCCTTTATGGAAATATCCAAAGTGGGGAAGAAATTTCTCTCCTGGGGAACCTGGCCAATTATGGCTGGCTGAAGTTAAGGCTGATTTGGAAAACTGTAACAGAAGCAATGAATTCAGACAGGTGTATTAACACCACCTTCATCAACATAACAACAAAGACAACAGCAGCGTCTCAAACAAAAGCATCTCAGCAACCCAGCAACTGCAACCATGGCATCACTTCCTCCAGTCCTAGGGAGCTGCTTAGCTTGTTTGCTTAACATGGATCACTCCATCTAACCCTCACAGGATTTGCCTAAAAAGGTGAAATGGGGAGAGACTGTGGATGAAACTATACCCCTAAGATATTTGTCATCCAGTAGAAAAGAACTCAGTTTTGGAGGTAGACATATCTGGGTTCTAACCCAGGGTCTTTTATTACTTGGACAAGCAAGTTTCATAACCTCTCTGAAATTCAATTTTTAATCTCTCATGGGGAAAAAAAAAATGAATCTTAGCTTTGTTGTAAGGACTGACTAAGGTATTGTGTGAGGTACAGGGCACCCTCCCAGTGGGGTCACCTGGAAGGCATCTTGTCAAATGAGACTCTAAGAGAAACAACCAGGAGATGAGGTCACCCTCTTATTCACCCTCTCTCTGCTCTGGGGTCTTTATCTTTCATCATTTTGCTTCCTCTCAGCTGGGAGCTGTCAGAAAAGCTCAGAAGCATGGGGGAAAGACAGCTTTTATCCCCTACGCTTGTCATCTTCAGCTCCTCACTGATGCCCCATTCTGTTTTCTCAGGAAATGTTTAAAAAAAAAAAACCTTCACAAACACCGAAACAGCCCTGCTTCTCTTCAAAGTGGACTCTCGGAAGACAAGAGGGAATTGGACCTCCGTCTACCCGAGGGCCTTGTTTATAGGTTGGGTTCTGTAGGTTTGTTCCCAAGAGAACTGGCACCAAAAAAAAAAAAAAAAAAAAAAAACAGGATGCTCAGGGGACCCTGGGGTTGGGAGCCACCTGCCACTTGAACGACAACACATTTTATTCAGGCTCCACTCCTGAAGGCAGCACAACGCTTTGAGAAGCGGGGTGGGAATGGTCCATGGAGTATGCGTACGTGCGAAAGATGGCTGAAGCAATGCCCCACCGCTGGCCAGCAGAACTCGGCCATGAACAGAGGCACTCGCCCCTCCTCATTCTGCAGTGGTTGGCACCCATCAGTGAAGCTACAGTTCTTCTTCTCAATGGGCTTCCTGAAGTCAGAGGCTGTGTTCTTTGGTTCACCACCCTCTGCCTCAGTTTCAGTTCAGTTGCTCAGTCATGTCCGACTCTTTGTGACCCCATGAACTACAGCACGCCAGGCTTCCCTGTCCATCACCAACTCCTGGAGCCTGCTCAAACTCATCTCCATCGAGTCAGTGATGCCATCCAACCACCTCATCCTCTGTCATCCCCTTCTTCTCCTGCATTCAATCTTTCCTAGCATCCAATGAGTCAGTTCTTCTCATCTGGAGAAGGCAATGGCAACCCACTCCAGTACTCTCGCCTGGAAAGTCCCAAGGATGGAGGAGCCTGGTAGGCTGCAGTCTATGGGGTCACGAAGAGTCAGACACGACTGAGCGACTTCACTTTCACTTTTCACTTTCATGCATTGGAGAAGGAAATGGCAACCCACTCCAGTGTTCTTGCCTGGAGAATCCCAGGGACGGGGGAGCCTGGTGGGCTGCCTTCTATGGGGTCTCACAGAGTCGGACATGACTTAAGCGAATTAGCAGCAGCAGCAGCAGCAGCAGCAGTTCTTCGCATCAGGTGGCCAAAGTATTGGAGTTTCAGCTTCAAGCATCAGTCCTACCAATGAATATTCAGGACTGATTTCTTTTAGGATGGACTGGTTGGATCTCCTCGGAGTCCAAGGGATTTTAAAGACTCTTCTCCAACACCACAGTTCAAAAGCATCAATTCTTCGGTGTTCAGCTTTCTTTATAGTCCAACTCTCTCATCCATACATGACTCCTGGAAAAACCATAGCTTTGACTAGACGGACCTTTATCAGTAAAGAAATGTCTCTGCTTTTTAATGTGCTGTCTATGTTGGTCATAGCTTTTCTTCCAAGGAGCAAGAGTCTTTTAATTTCATGGCTGCAGTCACCATCTGCAGTGATTTTGGAGCCCAAGAAAATAAAGCCTGTCATTGTTTCCATTGTTTCCCCATCTACTTGCCATGAAGTGATGGGATCTCAGTTTTCTGAATGTTGAATTTTAAGCCAACTTTTTCCCTCTCCTCTTTCATTCTTTGCCTAATGAATGTTTTTCCCACCTTGGGCAGATTCTGGTCTTTGGTGAGACTTCAGCCTCAGCCCAACGGAGAGGGGAGCGCGGAAGCAGAGGTCATCCTCTGAGTCCGTCCTGCCGCAGGCCAAGGTGCAGACTTGTGTATTTCCGCACTGGTCTTTGTTGGTGTTGGGGTGGTGGGGTGGAAGGGAGGGCCCTGGGAGGGTTCTCAAGTTCTTTTCCCAATCTCTACCAGCAAAGAAGACTCTAGTGCCTGTGGCAAGTCTGGGAAAAGTTACAGGACAAACCCCTGGTGGCCAAGCATACAGGGCGTGGGGGTGGAGGCACAGAGCTGGTGAGAGGGCCTGAGGTCTGGGCTGGGCCTCCTGTGCTTAAGAGGTCAGTGCGGCGAGGAGGCCTGCATGGCCCTGCTCACACTGTCCTGACCATCTGGGCAGAAGGAGACCCGTACTGCTAAGGTCAGGGATGGTCATCCTGGGGCTTGGGGCTGTAGCCCCAGCCGGCAGCAGAATGTTCCAGACGTGGCCCTGCTCGCAACGTCTGGAGTTTTCACGTGTGCAGGTAGCTGTGAGGACAGGGGCTTGATGTGCCCGGGGTCTCTGGCACGAGACTCTTATCATCATAATAACGATATATGAAAATGGAAAAATAAAATGCAGCAGTTCTGAACGGGTTGTTGATGTCGCTGTTGTTGTTTAGTCACTGTCATGTCCAGCTCTTTGCAACCCCATGGACCGCAGCACGCCAGGCTCCTCTGTCCTCCACTATCTCCCGCAGTCTGCTCGAATTCATGTCTGTTGGGTTAGTGATGCCATCTAACCATCTCATCCTCTGCCATCCCCTTTTCCCTTCCATCTTTCCCAGCATCGGGGTCTTTTCCAACGAGTGGACTCTTCATATCAGGAGGCCAAAATATTGGAGCTTCAGCTTCAGGGATACCCCACCTCCAGATGAGTCTTGCCACAGAAATAATGTTTAAACATTTTATTATCCAATTCCTCTTCCCTCCTTCTACATTTTCTTAGTTTTCTTGACGTTTTGCTGACATCTGTGGACAGATCAGAGGTTGAATGACTGTAAATACAAGACAGTTTAAGCTTTGGGCCCCTCAGTTTCTCAGGCTCCTTCCAAAGCCCTGTATCTCATTTTGAATTCTCAAGAGTGTGCTCAGTTTCTTAAAAAAAATTAAATTTAGTCACTCAGTTGTATCCGACTCTTTGCGATCCCCTGAGCTGTAGCCTGCCAGGCTCCTCTGTCCATGGGATTCTCCAGGCAAGAATACTGGAGTGGGTTGTCCATTCCTTCTCCAGGGGATCTTCCCAACCCAGGGACTGAACCCGGGTATCCTGCATTGTCGGCGGATTCTTACCATTTAAGCCACCAAGAGGTTCCCAATTTGCTCAAGCTCCAGCCTCTCCAAATCTAGGTCTGCCCTGTTAACTTTATAATGTCAAAGTTGTCATGTATGTACACAGTATAGGTATAGCTTTTAACTGTACTAACACTCTGTAATCACCATTCTGTAATGAGGATGGTATGTATGTATGCTCAGTCATGCAGTCGTGTTCAATGCTTTGTGACCCTATGGACTGTAGCCCCCCAGGTTCCTCTGTCCATGGGATTTTCCAGGAAAGAATTCTGGAGTGGGTTGCCATTTCCTTCTCCAGGGAGTCTTCCCTTCCTTCCCAGAGATCGAACCTGTGTCTCCTACATTGCAGGCAGATTCTTTACCAGCTGAGCCATTGGGAAGGATGGTAATAAGCTGTATTTCTTTCTTTTTTTAAATTGGGGCATCATTGCTTTGCAATGTTGTGTTAGTTTCTGTTGTACAATAAAGTGAATCAGCTATATGTGCACATATTTGGACCTCCCATCCACCCCCTCCATCCTGCTCCTCTACATCACCACAGAGCACCAAGCCGAGTTCCCTGTGTTATATAGCAGGTTCCTGCCAGCTATCTGTTTGACACATGGTAGTGTATATATGTGAATTCTAATCTCCCAATTCACCCCACTCCTCCCTTCTCTCCCTTGTGTCTACATGTCCATTCTCTACATCTGTGTCTCTATTCCTACCCTGCAAATAGGTTCATCTGTACCATTTTTCTAGACGGCATATTAAAAAGCAGAGACATTACTTTGCCAACAAAGGTCCATCTAGTCAAAGCTACGGTTTTTCCAGTGGTCATGTATGGATGTGAGAGTTGGACTATAAAGAAATCTGAGCACGGAAGAATTGATGCTTTTGAACTGTGGTGTTGGAGAAGATTCTTGAGAGTCCCTTGGACTGCAAGGAGATCCAACCAGTCCATCCTAAAGGAAATCAGTCCTGAATATTCATCGGAAGGGCTGATGCTGAAGCTGAAACTCCAATACTTTGGCCACCTGATGCGAAGAACTGACTCATTGGAAAAGACCTTGATGCTGGGAAAGATTGAAGGCAGGAGGAGAAGGGGATGACAGAGGATGAGGCGGTTGGATGGCATTACCAACTCGATGGACATGAGTTTGAGCAAGCTCCGGGAGTTGGTGATGGACAGGGAGGCCTGGCATGCTGCAGTCCATGGGGTCGCAAACAGTTGGACATGACTGAGTGACTGAACTGAACTGCACCATTTTTCTAGATTCCACTATATGTTAATATATGATATTTGGCTTTCTCATTCTGACTTACTTCACTAAGCTCTATTTCTTATTGCATCAATCAAAACTGGGTCTGTGAATTCTCATCATGAAAAATTAATTGCTTAGCACCTGGAGAAATCTCTCCGTGTCTTCACCCTCCATCTTTTGACTTCTTTCAGCTAAGTCACAATCACATTCTCTTTATTAAATATAAGGAAAGTATCCCTGCTTTGTCCCAGGTTTGATTCTACAATTTTAAGCCAGCAGTAAGTATTTGTAATATTATATTTGTCATATTTGAAAGTGACAAGTGGAAGTGAAAGTCGCTCAGTCCTGTCTGACTCTTTGCGACCCCATGGACTACATTGTCATGTTTATGTGGATATAAATTCCTCCTAAGCCAAACTGTTTGTTTAATTCCAAGGAGAAGAGGTCACTGTGAAGGAAGCAGAGGAAGGAAGAGATTTGGGCCTGGATTTGGGGGCTGGCTCCTTCCTTCACAGAGTGTGTGGCTTTTATAAATGATTCCTCATCCCTAGGCCTCAGTTTCCTCATCTGTGAAACTGAGATCCTGACTGAGACCTCATCAGGCTGTGAAAGTTCTGTGTGTGTGCACACAACGTGGAGAATGAGTGCTCTGAATACTTCGGTGTTGTTATGAGTACTGATCTCAGGCATCTCATACTCCATCAGATTAAGCTTATATTCTCTTTACTCTCAGTTCTGTGACATTTCTTACACTCACTTCTCCAGCCCTTTTATTGAATTTTTTATTGGGGCCATAAGTTTTAATTTCCAGAAACTCTTTTATACTCTTGCCCTCTTTTTTTTTTTTTTTTCAGAACAGCTTGTTCTGCTTTTATATGGCTGCAATACCTTCTAACTTCTCTCTGAGGATATGAATTCAATCTTTCAGGGTTCTTTTCCCTTCCCTGAGTCAACTATTTCCTTCGTGGAGAATTGTTCTATGTTTATCCTGGTCCCCTTTCTCTTGTGACCTTCTTTTCCCCCAAGGTCTGCTTCAGCTGGCCTGTTCTTAGTCTTGTCAGTAAAGGACTAAGCTGATGGATGAGGTGCCCTGTGGGCTTCTGTTGGTGTGAGACCATGTTTGATCTCTCAGCTTCCTCACAAATAAGGTTGATGTGGGCATTCCCCATGGGTGAGGCTTGCCAGCCCAAGGCTTGACTTCAGTCTTTAGGGTTGGTACAGACAGACAGACTGCCCGTCCCCTAAGCATAAGCTCTACCCTGAGCACCAGGAACTGCAGTTAGGTTCGCCCTCCTGTTTCTTTCTAAAGCAGGACTCCAATTTCAGTTTTGGAAAAAGAATGAAGCTTCCACTGGTATGTGAGTAGAGACAGCAGTGTTGGGAGGGTTGATGGCCAGCTCTTTTGTACACACAGTTTTTAAGTGTTTTTTTAAGATCCATGCACTCCAATGTTCATGGTAGTGTTATTTACAACTACCAAGGTAGGGATGTAGCCTAAGTGTCCATCAATGGATGAATGGATAAAAAAGATGTGGTTTAAATATAAAATGGAATATCACTCAGCCATAAAAAAGAGGGAAATGTTGCCATTTACAGTAACATGGATAGACTTGAAGGGCATTATGCTGAATGAAAGAAGTCAGATAGAGACAAATACTGTATGATGTCACTTATAAGTGGAATCCAAAAAATACAAAAGACCAGTGAATAAAACAACAAAGAAGTATAATCACAGCTACAGAGAACAAACTAGTAGTTACCGGTGGGGAGAGGGAAGGGGAAGGGGCAACACAGGAGTAGGGGATTTTAAAAAAGATTATTATGGGATTATGTGAAAAATCATGTGTGTGTGAAACTTTTGGAAATTGTAAAGCACTCATCATATCTGATTGGGGTACATGATATCAACTGGACTTTTCCTTGTTATCTTTGATCACCTGGGTTAGGTGGTGTGTGTCAGGTGTCTCCACTGTAACATATCCTCCTCCCCTTCCCATAGTCTATCTGCTTTAGAAGAGAGTCACTAGGTTCTGCCCACCAGTCCCAGGATAGTTGCCATACTTTCTCCATGATCCACCTCCCTGACTGTTCTTCCTTGGTGAATGAGTTGGTATCTCAGCCAATGTTGGCACATTCTCTGGGTATTTTCATTTAGAGGATACAGAATGTCAGGGCAGTCTTTCCCTCCACGTGCTTCATTTTGAGAATTAGAGATACATGAGGGTAGTTTTTTGACTCATCCTGTATGAAGCGCTACTCTGTAGTTTGAGAAAATGCCATAAACTAGAATCTCTCTGGGTTCCAGTTCCTTCCTTTATGAAAAGGGTTGAACGATTTTGGCCTTGCACAAATCCAAGACCCGATGAGACAACATAAGCAGAGAGTCTGCCCTGGGGCCTGGTGTGAGGTCTGTTCTCAGTAAATGACAGTTCCCTGCTGCCTGAGCCATCTCAGGGCTTTCCACTTCTAACATTCTAAAGTCCTGAGATTACAGTCATCAAAGCACACATGACTATGAGCTAACTCTTTTCATTGGATAGAATTTTAAGGTAGAAAGAAAATCAGTTCAGTTCAGTTCAGTCGCTCAGTCGTGTCCGACTCTGCAACCCCATGAATTGCAGCATGCCAGGCCTCTCTGTCCATCACCAACTCCCGGAGTCTACCCAAACCCATGTTCATCGAGTCGGTGATGCCACCCAACCATCTCATCCTCTGTCGTCCCCTTCTCCTCCCGCCCCCAATACTACCCAGCATTAGGGTCTTTTCCCATGAGTCAACTCTTCGCATGAGGTGGCCAAAGTATTGGAGTTTCAGCTTCAACATCAGACCTTCCAAAGAACACCCAGGATTGATCTCTTTTAGGATGAATTGATTGGATCTCCTTGCAGTCCAAGGGACTCTCAAGAGTCTTCTCCAACACCACAGTTCAAAAGCATCAATTCTTCAGCGCTCAGCTTTCTTCACCGTCCAACTCTCACGTCCATACATGACCACTGGAAAAACCATAGCCTTGACTAGATGGACTTTTGTTGGCAAAGTAATGTCTCTGCATTTAAATGTGCTATCTAGGTTGGCCATAACCTTCCTTTCAAGGAGTAAGCGTCTTTTAATTTCATGGCTGCAATCACCATCAGCAGTGGTTCTGGAGCCCAAAAAAATAAAGTCTGACACTGTTTCCACTGTTTCCCCATCTATTTCCCATGAAGTGATGGGACCAGATGCCATGATCTTAGTTTTCTGAACGTTGAGCTTTAAGCCAACTTTTTCACTCTCCTCTTTCACCTTCATCAAGAGGCTCTTTAGTTCTTCTTCACTTTCTGCCATAAGGGTGGTGTCATCCGCATATCTGAGGTTATTGATATTTCTCCCAGCAATCTTGATTCCAGCTTGTGTTTCTTCCAGCCCAGCGTTTCTCATGATGTACTCTGCATAGAAGTTAAATAAGCAGGGTGACAATATACAGCCTTGACGTACTCCTTTTCCTATTTGGAACCAGTCTGTTGTTCCATGTCCAGTTCTAAATGTTGCTTCCTGACCTGCATACAGGTTTCTCAAGAGACAGGTCAGGTGGTCTGGTATTCCCATCTCTTTCAGAATTTTCCACAGTTTATTGTGATCCACACAGTCAAAGGCTTTGGCATAGTCAATAAAGCAGAAATAGATGTTTTTCTGGAACTCTCTTGCTTTTTCGATGATCCAGCGGATATTGGCAATTTGATCTCTTGTTCCTCTAGGAGATCACTATTTCTGCTGCCTCTTGCCTCTATTTGATTAATCAGAGCCAGAAAGTTCTAAGTGGGGGCCATTGTTAATAAAACTGTAATATTTCTCGCAACTCCAATGAAGTCTGTGTTTTCTTTTGTTAAGAGCTATGTGCTTAGCCAAAGCCTGTTTCCCCTTCATCTTTTCTAACAGAACTTCAACCTTGGTCATGCCTATGTACCACTCCCATATCATGCAGAGGAAGGTGACCTCATCTGAAGCATAAGAGAGTAGATTGCTATTGGTCTAAACCAATCAGAGCGCTTCATCCTGCATGCTGGTGATTGATTTAAGATGGTCCTGTGAGCCAATCTTGATTGATGAGATGTGGAGGAAGTCCAGAGGATTCTGGGAAAGTTCTTCTCCTCTGTGAGAGAGAGCCACAGGAAGGGTTGTGTTCCTTCCCCTTGCCCTGGGTGGGCCTGTATCTGGATAGGATGTGCACAGCTGTGGCCACCATCTAATGACCAAGAGGGTCAACATCCTGAAGACAGTGCCAACACATCAGGATGTCAGGGTGGAAGGATGCACAGAACCTGGGCCCTGGTGGTGTTCTTTATCTGTGGACCATTCTGTGTCAGGGATTTGCCATTTCCTGGTCTCCTTGTTAAGTGGGACAATACATTTTCTTGTGTAAGGTGGTTAGAGTGAGTTTCTTCTTACCTAGAGCAGAAAGCAAACTGATACACTACATTTTTGGAAAAATCGTCCTGCAAACAAGCAACATTTTCAAAACACCTCTGCAGAGACTCTTACAGTAGTGTGCTTTAAACAGCTGATGTTCTTATCTGAGAGAAAACGTGTGTGTGTGTGTGTGTGTGTGTGTGTGTGAAGGTAGCAGGAATGTTGGGCAGAGGGGGAACCAGCTGGATAACAGAAGCAGAAAGGAGAAAAGGCTCAACCCAAGGCATCCAGAGTGCATAATCTTCCCATAAGAGGGATGAAGGCAGGGAGAGGACAATTTTCACTAAGTGTGTATTGCATGCCAGGCAGTAGGAACTCTAAACACATGGGTTTATTGAATTCCCAGGATGGGGCTGAGAGATTTCAAGTGGCTTAAAACATGACAAAAGCCCTGGCCCTTTACCACCCCAATCTAATTCTTTGACAAGTCCTCAGATACGTCCCAAATCCACTCACTTTTCTCCATCTCGAGGGTTACCAAGTCTTAGATCTTGGACTTGCTTCAATTTGAAGTTCCCACAGGGCTCTGCATTGAGATTTCAACATTGATACAGTCAGTTGTTCGCTGATTCCTATTATTATCTTATATCCTGAGCTCCCTTTAGAACTCACGAGCTGGGGAGATGGGGAAGGGCTGATCAACAAAACAGGATTCAGGTTTTTCTCATCCTGCCCAGAACACCATCCAGAACCCCTTCTTTCTCAGCCTTAATTGTTAAGTTGACTAAACAAGACACATGAAGTGAATTCCTGTTTAGAAAATGCCCTTGAATTGAACATAGTAGGTGGTTGTACAAACAGATTCTTAGAATGAGGACAATGCCAGGATGCAGTCTCTATGCCTGGAAAGGTCTGAGTGTTACTCACCACTCTCCCTGCAGAGATGAAAGACTTAGCAGGTGTGGGTGTTGGGAGATGGAGAATAAATATGAAGTGCAGAGATGGCTGAGAGGGAAATCCATTAATCATGCTTGTCCGTGATTACCCAGGAAGAAGCAGCTGCTTGTTATTTGTGACAGTAATTAAACATGAGAGAGGCCCCGCCATGATCTCATGTTTGAGGTCAGAAGAGGAGATGGGACAGACAGCGAATGGTGACAGGCACGGTGCATGGGCTGACTCATCAATGTGGCAGCTAATTGGTAAGTGCGGCCAGGCTGGGGGCCATGGTGGGCATGTCTGCACTCTGTACATGTCCACTTAAAGCAGTTCTGTGCTGGGGGGCGGCAACTAGATGTAGCCCACCCTGATGGAGTTCACAGTCTGGATTGGGGTGGGTGGGACACACAACCATAGCTGTGCTACTGAGCTCAGGTTTGGCTGTTCACTGCTCAAAAGCTAATAATTCTAGAAGCAAGTGTCAGTAGAAATAAAGGTGCTTGCAACAGAAAAGATAGCAATCTGGGGAGAAGGCAGACTCACATCCAGAGAACAGCTCTGAAGGAAGATTCTGCTCAGCCATGGCAGTTTTTAAAGGGAAAAATGGGGGCAAGAATCCGAAGCATCAAGGCAGGAGGTTGAGTTCTGCATCCTTCTCCACTGCGTGCAGAGTGGTAGACTCTCTTTCAGATGTTATCTTGCCCATGTGATCTACTTTCAGGATTCCTTAAGGGGCTGTTGCGGGGTAGAGAGCTAATCCTTCTTTACTGGATTGTTCATTCTTTTTAATCTAAGGAAAGAAGCAACAGGCTAGACAAGGCATGTTGTGTATTCAGGAAAGAGTAACTCGGAGGAGTTAGTTTCGATTGCTTAGTGATCTCATTCCTTTACTTAGATTTTTAAGGTTAGAGAAGACAGAAGTGGGTAAATAAGAAAGGGGCAGAAGAGCTACTTTCAATTGGTCTAGTGTGGTAAATGCTACCAGAGTTAAACTGCATAAAGCAAACACTATACGCAAAGGGCTGCTGGGAGCCCTTGCTGCACAGAGAGGAAGAAAAAAGAAATAGAGTGACTTTCAAGAATACTCAACTGGGAAGCGGTCACTGACAAGGGTCCGCAGTTGAGAAAAAGCCCAACAGTCAACTCATGAGGACAAAATGGACCATGGATTTCTCTGCAAATTCTTCTCCTCCATGGGGGAGTTCATGGGGCTGAAATGCTTGTGAGCAAGACAAGGGTGCACTCTCAGTCTGCCCACCTAATGTCTGAGGTGTGTTTCCTGGATCAGAGGTCAGCAAACCTTTTCCCTTTTAAGGAAAGATGGCAGATGACAAATATCTTCAGCTTTGCAAGCCATCTGGTCCACGTTGCAAATACTCGAGTCTGTAGTTTGTAGTTTGAATGCAGCTATAGACACACAGAAGCAAATGGGTATGGCCAAGTTGGCCTGAGAACAGAAGGGTCTAGATCCTTGTTACTCCAAGCATGGTCCCTGGTCCAGTAATATCAGCATGTCCTAGAAGCTTGTTAGAAATGCAGAATCTCAGGCCCCACTGGGGGCCACCTGAATTAGAATCTGCTGCTCGCAAGGACTGTTCCTGAGACTTCCACATATATCACTACCATATAGATTGATCGCAATTTTGTCACCTGTAAAATGGAGAGATAATTCATATACCTGGCACATTGGGTGGTGTGAGAATTCTACGTGTTCACAGGTTGACAATGCTAAGAGACCACTCTCCACGGGTCTCTCGTGTCAGTGCATGTCTTCTAAGTGAGAAAGATGGCCCTTTTGTTCTCGAAGATCTTCTCAAGGATGTTTGTGCAGCAAACTTGACTGATGGAGACTGTGTCTCTCTCGGGGCAAAGGGCTGAAGTGCTCAGTGCCTGTTATAAAACATCTGGGTTCCCTGAGCTTAGGGCACCTCTTGTGTAATGTACTTCATTGCATGTGTGGGTGTGCTGGCCTTCTTCAGAGCATCTTGAGGGAAATGGGACACCAAAGGACTTGCTGATGTTCTGATACTACTGTGGTTGTTAATAATAGTAATAAAGTCCTCTGATGACTCAGGAGTCTCTTGACACACCTCTGTTTCCTGAAAAGAAGGAAGTTTCCTGGATGGATCAAGGTCAAGGAACCCATCAACATCAAGTGTTCTGGGCAACTTCTCCCCGCAGCTCCCTTTGCTTTTAATTACACAAGAAAGGAAGGATGGGTAACATTTACCTTTCCTTGGCCTCTGTCCTTGGCTGGTTCCTGGGAATCTCCTGTAGGATGCTCAAGGTCAGAAGTGCTAGGGCTATGCCCTGATTCAGAGATTTCATCCCCTGGCCACCTTCTTTCTCCCTGCTAGAGCGAGCAGCCACAAACAACCAATGTACCGGAAAATGTTTTAAACCTGGGTCATGGTAGCATGGAAACAGTATGGAGCATCACATCAGAGCTGGAAGCTGGCTGCTGTGCCCCTGAGAAGGTTCTCTTCCAGGTGCTTTTCCTGGTAGAGGACAGAGTCTCCTTGTAGTAACAAGTGGTAGGGTGACTCTAGAATCTCTACAGAACGGGGACTCAGGATGCCAGTCTGGAGGGATGGGAGATTTGCCTTAAAACTGCTTTTCTCTAACAAGTACTTTCTGCTTAGCTAAACAGCACCTTTATGGGGTGATTCTGTGATTCTAAGAGAGAATGGGAAGGACCCCCAAGCCCACCCTGTGGGGTCACCACAGGGGTCTATAATAGAAAGTTCATGAAATTTGAACTTCAGCGGACAGTTCAAATGTTGACTCTACCACCAACTAAGTAAGTGGCCTCAGGCAAATTATAGGTCCTCCAAAGAGTTTGTTTTGCTCATCTCTAAAATGTGCATACTGCATAAAATTAAAATGTCTAGTTCCTGGCAGAAAGAGGGCATGGAATAAGCTCTGGCCTCTCTTGGGACTCCTGGGGGAGAAGCAGGCTGGGGCACTGCCCACTGGGTTCCCTCCATGCCTGGCCTTTGTTGTAGCTTCTGGGAAGGTCATTGCTAGCTTTTGACCTGAAGGTAGACTGAGTGAGAAGGGACAGAGATGGGGGGCTTACAAAGAGAGTAGGTGATTGAGACTGTTGTCTGCAGAGATCAGCTTGGACAATTTGTGGGAAGAGCTTCATGAGGTAAGAAGAGATGCCTTGCTTGGTGAGAACTATGGCTTTGCATGGCACTCCATTAGTTAACATGTGCACACCTTCAACCAAAGCCCCAGAGTTGACCTTCATAACTGCTGCATGAAAAAGGCAGAGCAGGAATTACCAGGCCCTGCTCATGGGTGTAGAAACTGACATGCAGAAATGTAAGGACTTGCTGAGAGCCTGCCAGTGGTTCCACACAGTGAATGGTGGGGCTGTGATTTGAAGCCAAGTCTCCCACTCGAAAGCATCTCTTGTTGGGCCAGTATCAGATCGGGTGGGCTTGTGCCCACTCCAGAGAGGACCAGTGTGTCCAGTGGGGAGCAGACTCTCAGCCATCATTGGAGATGTGGTGATGTGGAAACCACTGCTTGATTTCTGTGCAGGCCGAGGACCCTGGAAAGGGAAGTGGACCAACCTTTGATGGGAACTGAGGTGAGTCTGATGGATGGGGATCTCTAAAGGAAGCTGAAAGATAAGACCTAGCAAGGGTGCCAGGGGGCATCAGGAGGCAGGGACTCAGGGACAGTGTCTCACTGCATGGGACCTTCCCAGGACCAGTCACATCTTATACTTTCAGAAGGTGAGGGAGGAGGCAGAAGGGCAAGAACTGGAGTTGCCTGCAGCTCAAGAGCCCTGGGTTGGAACCACCATTAAAAGTGTGGATTATAACCAGTCCAAACTGTGTCTCTACAGGCTGGAAAGAGAGAAAGGGGTGGACGCCAATGTTCTGGCAGAAGCCTGGACGTCATGGCTCGTGGTGGCCAGGAATCACGATGGTCAACACAGCAGAGAAGTGACAACAGCTGTGGGCACCGAGGCTTCACAGGGACTCCCCTTTTCCCCACTAGCAGGAAGGGGCCCTTCTGGTTAACGTGAAAGTTCTTTGTGGTCACTCAAGCAAATCTGGAGACAATTCTGGACAATACAATGACTGTAACTCTGTCAGTAAGTGGGAAGGGACTTCAAGCATGCGGCTTGGAGTTTACTATTACTATAAATGTGAGTAATTTTTACTTATTGGCATGAGAAGACTGAAATGTATTTCAGTGGAGATGGGAAAGCCCTGTCAGTGTTGCCAGTTTACAGCTTGTCCCTCTGCGCCTAAATCTCAAGTCATAAGGTGACTCCTCATGCAAGTTCTTCCTTGGCACATATTTCTTTTATCGGATTGCTTTCCTGACAACTGGCCTGGGGCTCTGTACTCTGGGAATGGGGGTATGGATGAGGGAGGAGGGAAAATTCATCTGGAACTTGAGACTCAGGTGATATGTCTCTAAAAGGGATAGGAGGGGGACTGGGCACTTTATTGGTGGGTCAGGAAGAGGCAGCCTCTGGGAAACCACTGGGACAGGGAGAGAAAAAAAAAAAGGCCTGGGAGATGGCAGTGGGGCCAGAAAGGCTGCTGCCAAAAGCAAGCTTCACCTGCTTGCAGAGTTTGTGTTGGACTTGCTTTTACCTCATTCACCCCCAAATTATTAGTTGTTGTTGGTTGGCCGCTAACTTGTGTCCTTCTCTTTTGCCACCCAGTAGACTGTGGTCCGCCAGGCTCCTCTGTCCATGGGATTCTCCAGGTAAGAATACTGGAGTGGGTTGCCATTTCCTTCCCCAGGGCATCTTCCTGACCCAGGGATCAAACCCAGGTCTACCTACATCTGCAGGTGGGTTCTTTACCACTGAGGCACCTGAGGAGCCCACATAAATGATTACCTCTTGTGAAATAGGTGCTTTCAGGACTGCAAATGGGAAGTGTGTGGAGGTAGGCATGAGAACCTGACCTCTTTTAGGAGTTTGGGGAAAAAGAGGATGAGTCGTGGTTGAAGGTAACCCTGTCCTGCAGTTGGCAGAAATCAGAGCTGTAAGAAAGTCACAGAAAATGTGTGAGAAGGTATGTGGGGAAGATTATATCTGACTTGGGTCAGGGTTGCCATGAGACCCAGAAGGCATCATGGAGGAAGTGGAATGGGCCCATGAGAGTCACGTATTTTGAGATGCCGATGTTGAGATGGGGGTTGAAAGGGGTCCCAGGTAGCAGAGGCAAGTTGGCAAAAGTGAGGCGGCAAGTTAAGGAATCTGTACAGTAGAGAAAATACTGTTCATTTGCACCCATGTGTGTGCTGTAAGGTTTGAGTGATAATTTGAGGAAATTTTAAGAGTGTTTTTCTTTAGGTGGAGAGTTTTCTGTATTTTCCTCTATTAAATAGATTGTATCTTTGAGTGTGTGAAATAACGATGAGATGATGACAGTGATGTGGTGGTGCTGATACTGGTGGTGATGATGGTGATGGTAATGATGATGATGATGATGATGATGATGGTAATGATAATGACGGTGATGATAACGATGATGGTAATGATGATGCTGCTGCTTCTGATGATGATGAAGATAGCAGTGGTGATGATGACAATGGGGATGATTATGGTGATGATGAGGGTGGTGATGATGGTGATGGTGGTGTGGTGGTGATGAGGGTGATGAGATGATGATGGTGATGATGATGGTGATGATGATGGTGATGATGATGGTGGTGATGATGATAACATGAATTGTGATCAAGTTGGACTGAGCCTTAAATTGCCAAGCTTGGTTTTATTCTGTGGGCAAAGGAAACACATTACTGACTTGATATACTCCCTACCTCCCTGCCCCCAGTCTCTTACGTTCCTCACTAAATTTGACTCTTAGGGGACATTGCCCATCTCACCCAACCATGAATAAGAACAAAGTTGTAAGAAGGAATCTCCAAGAAATAGTTTATTCTGAACAAGGAACAAGGCTGCCTTGAACAGAGCCAGGAAATCCAGTGTCTCAGGCTATTTTCAGCTCCTGCCCCTAATTCATGAACTCAGTCCAGTGAGACACCCTCAGTGTAGCCATGGCCACAGTGAAGAGAGAAGCAGCCCTGTTATTTCCTGCAGGGGACAGGATGGTGCCCACAGGGAACAAAGAATGAAAAGTCTACAAAAAAGTGGACACGTGGACAATACCATCTAGAAACAGCCTGGCTTCGAAGGAGGAACATAATGATCATTTCTTTCCTTTTTTCAGATAAAACCATAAACCACGTGATATATGAAAATGTCTCTGAAATCTAAGATTTATGATGTAAATAGTGAAAGTCGGATGAAAAACAAAAACACAACTGAACTTCTCATAGGAATGTACAGATACCAGAGACTCCAGAAAGATGAGTTCAAAGAATCTGAAACACCAGGCTGGCTTCTACAGAAAACTGACCTGCCCAATGAGTGCAACAGGAAAGTTTCTTGAAATTATGTTGATTATGATGTTGACCAAAAACCGCTACAAAGTAGTTTGGGTATGTCACACACAGGATCTTAATTAACCTTTTAACAACCCTAGGGGTTAGTTTTTTTAACCCCTATTTTAAAATGAGAAAACTGACACTGACGTGATTACGTGATTGCCTGAGGTCTTCCAGTTAGTAAACAGCAGGGCTGGATTCTGAGCACAGTCCTGATTCCAAGTCTAAGCTTTATTCCGGTTGCTAAAAGCATCTCCCAATTCAAAAACAAAGTGCTCCCTGAACAGATCATCAAGTAGTTTGCTCTTAGCGTGAGCCCACCATTCTCCTAGCGTAAACTTTCTAACCAACTAGGCTTCCTAGTTTATCAGTAAGGAGCAGCCTCCTTGATGGCAATTGGAGACCCTCTTTAAGACAGTGCTGATGAGAGGATGTCACCCCCTTCCAGGAAAGGAAACTTGGATGGAGACAGAGACTCAAGAGTTCTGCCATGGGACTGGGTTTTGGGAAGAACTCTGCTGACACTCTTAGGGGTGACTGACGGTCAGTGACTTGACCTTCTGAATGGGCATCTTCCTGCCATCCCAGCACCAGGGGTGGGGTGGGAGTGGAGACCTGCTGAAATTAAAGGCGGGAACAGTGGCAGGCCAACTTAGAACGTCAGAAAGACTGGCCTGGCAGAGGAGGCAAAAGAGGACACTTCTGGTTTTGCTCCAGGATTGGGGGATCATGTTTCCATAGGCTGGGAAAATGCATCAGACGATTAAGGGCCGCAGTTTCAAAAGTATGCTCTGAAGACCCAGGGTAGGCCAAATTGCAAAGTTGTGATGGTCTAGTTGCTTTAGGGGATGGGAGTGCACTCCAAATACTAAGGTTCTATTTCGCTTGTATAAATAACGTCATAAATGTCAAAGGTTTTGCATGTCCACTACCCAACTGGATTCTTCCGACAACTTTGTAATCAGAGGTAGGGCATAGAGCTGTGTAACCTCGTTGACTGACAGATGTGGAAAACTGAGGCACAGAAAGGGCAAGCCTTGTCCACAGATGTGCAGGGAATTAGCTGGGCAGCTGGGACCAGAACCCAGGCTCCCCAGCTCTGAGCCCAGAGCTTTCTCTGCATCTGATGTTATTTGGGGTGAGATGGGGAACATCGCGGCACAGAGAGGGGCTTTCAGTGGGCAGGGTAGAGGTGTGTGCAGTCCCGCTGGAAGCTGCAGGTGGTGGTTTAGCTGCTGCAGCCACGGGAACAGGCATGGGTCAGGATGTTGTTGTTACATCCGTCCTGGAGCTTGCCCTGGGCCTGGCTCCCGGCTCGGCCTTCCGTGTCCAAGAGCTGGCCGCCCTGCCCCTGCTGCTTCCTCAGCCTGCAAACAAGCACAGCACAGACCCAGTTAGTGATGCGGAGCGGGGGATGTCCAGGGACAGAGGGGAGCCAGAGAGACCAAGGAGACTTTCAGGAGCAGAATGCTGTGTCTGGGAGCCTGTAGGCTGGGTCCACACCCAGCTCAGGTGGCTCTGATGAGTTACTCAACCCCCAAAGTCTCAGTTTCTTTACCTGTAAAATGGAGATAATAATTCCTACCTCATGGCTCCTTGTGAAATCCACAAGAGATCATGTATATAATTTCCAAGTTCACATAGTAGGTACAGGGTGAGCCCCACACATCATTCATGCATATATAAGTAGTGAATGCCCACTGGCAAACCAGCCATCATGCCCAGGAACAGAGGAAACCCTGGCTAGCAAAACAGTCAGTGTCTCTGTCCTCATCAAGTTTACCACCTGATGGGGAGATGGATATTGATCAAATTATCTCACAAAGATAATTATAGGGGAATGGGATGCAAAAGTAGGAAGTCAAGAGATACCTGGAGTAAGGGGCAAATTTGGCCTTGGCGTACAAAATGAAGCAGGGCAAAGGCTGCCAAGAGAACACACTGGTCATAGCAAACACACTCTTCCAACAACACAAGAGAAGGCTCTACACAAGGACATCACAAGATGGTCAATACCAAATCAGATTGATTGATTATATATTTTTTGCAGTCAAAGATGGAGAAGCTCTATACAGTCAGCAAAAACAAGACCGGGAGCTGACTGTGGCTCAGATCATGAACTCTTTATTGCCAAATTCAGACTTAAATTGAAGAAAGTAGGGAAAACCACCAGACCATTCAGGTATGACCTAAATCAAATCCCTTATGATTACACAGTGGAAGTGACAGATTCAAAGGATTAGCTCTGATAGACACAGTGCCTGAAGAACTATGGATGGAGGTTCATGACATTGTATGGGAGGCAATGATCAAGACCATCTCTAAGAAAAAGAAATGCAAACAGGCAAAATGGTTGTCTGAGGAGGCCTTACAAATGGGTGAGAAAAGAAGAGAAGCTAAAAGCAAAGGAGAAAAGGAGAGATATACCCATTTGAATGCAGAGTTCCAAAGAACAGCAAGGAGAGATAAGAAAGCCTTCCTCAGCGATCAATGCAAAGAAATAGAGGAAAACAACAGAATGGGAAAGACTAGAGATTGATCTCTTCAAGAAACTTAGAGATACCAAGGGAACATTTCATGCAAAGATGGGCACAATAAAGGATAGAAATGGCATGGATCTAACAGAACAGAAGATATTAAGAAGTGGCAAGAATACACAGAAGAACTACGCAAAAAAGATCTTCATGACCCAGATAAACACGATAGTGTGATCACTCACCTAGAGCCAGATATTCTGGAATGCAAAGTCAAGTGGGCCTTAGGAAACATCACTACGAACTAAGCTAGTGGAGGTGATGGAATTCCAGTTGAGTTATTTCAAATCCTCAAAGATGATGCTGTGAAAGTGCTACACTCAATATGCCAGCAAATCTGGAAAACTCAGCAGTGGCCACAGGACTGGAAAAAGTCAGTTTTTATTCCAATCCCAAAGAAAGGCAATGCCAAAGAATGCTCGAACTACCGCACAATTGCATTCATCTCACACGCTAGTAAAGTAATGCTTAAAATTCTCCAAGCCAGGCTTCAGCAGTACGTGAACCGTGAACTTCCAGATGTTCAAGCTGGATTTAGAAAAGGCAGAGGAACCAGAGATCAAATTGCCAACATCTGCTGGATCATCAAAAAAGCAAGAGAGTTTCAGAAAAACATCTACTTCTGCTTTATTGACTATGCTAAAGCCTTTGACTGTGTGGATCACAAAAAACTGTGGAAAATTCTTCAAGAGATGGGAATACCAGACCACCTGACATGTCTCCTGAGAAATCTGTATGCAGGTCAGGAAGCAACAGTTAGAACTGGACATGGAACAACAGACTGGTTCCAAACTGGGAAAGGAGCACGCTGAGGCTGCATATTGTCACCCTGCTTATTTAACTTATATGCAGAGTACATGATGTAAAATGCCAGGCTGGATGAAGCACAGGCTGGAATTCAGATTTCCAGGAGAAATATCAATAACCTCAGATACACAGATGACACCACCATTATGGCAGAAAGCAAAGAAGAACTAAAGAGTTTCTTCATGAAAGTGAAAGAGGAGAATAAAAAGTTGGCTTAAAACTCAACATTCAGAAAACTAAGATCATGGCATCTGGTCCCATCACTTCATGGCAAATAGATGGGTAAACAATGGAAACAGCGAGAGACTTTATTTTGGGGGGTCCAAAATCACTGCAGATGGTGACTGTAGCCATGAAATTAAAAGATGCGTGCTCTTTGGAAGGAAAGCTATGATCGACCTAGACAGCATATTAAATAACAGAGACATTACTTTGCCAGCAAAGGTCTGTCTAGTCAAAGCTATGGTTTTTCCAGTAGTCTTGTATGGATATGAGAGTTGGACCATAAAGAAAGCTGAGCACTGAAGAATTGATGCTTTTGAACTGTGGTGTTGGAGAAGACTCTTGAGAATCCCTTGGACTGCAAGGAGATTCAACCAGTCCATCCTAAAGGAAATCAATCCTGAATATTCATTGGAAGGACTGATGCTGAAGCTGAAACTCCAATACTTTGGCTACCTAATGCGAAGAACTGACTCCTTGCTAAAGACCCTGATGCTGGGAAAGACTGAAGGCAGGAGGAGAAGGGGATGACAGAGGATGAGATGGTTGGATGGCATCACTAACTCTATGGACATGAGTTTGAGCAAGCTCTGGGAGTTGGTGATGGACAGGGAAGCCTGGCGTGCTGCAGTCCATGGGGTCGCAAAGAGTCAGACACGACTGAGCAACTGAACTGAACTGATCTCACAAAGAAATACTTGAATAGATGAGCACCCAGATTTACAAAATATGCCACGACAAACAGTGTTAAGGGAGTTGAGTTCTTTTTAAATTATTTTTTCTTGAAGTACAGTTGATTTACAATGTCATGTTAGTTTCTGGTGTACAGCAAAGTGACTCAGTTATATAGCTCTACTTGTCTATTTCTATGTTCTTTTTCATAATCTTTTCCATTGTGGCTTATCACAGGATATTGAATACAGCTGCCCTTGTCATTTATCTGTTTTAGTGTAGCAGTTTACATCTGCTTATCCCAGACTCCTAATTTATCCCTCCTCCCTTTCTTCACCCTTTGGTAACCATAGGTTTACTTCCTATGTCTGTGAGTCTGTTTCTCTTTTGTAGATAAGTTCATTTGCATCATATTTTAGATTTCACATATAAGTGATATCATATGATATTTGTCTTTCTCTGTTTAACTTACTTCACTTAGCATGATAATCTCTAGGTCCATCCATATTGCTGCAAATGGCATTTTCATTCCTTTTTATTGTTGAGCAATAGTCCATTGCATATATATATATGCTGCTTCTTCTTTATCCATTCATTTGTTGATAGACATTTAGGTTGCTTTTGTGTCTTGCCTGTTGTCAATAGTGCTGCTATAAACACTGGGGTGCCGGTTTTTTTCTGGATATACACCCAGGAGTGGGATTGCTTGATCATACGGCAACCCTATTTTTAGTTTTTGAGGCTCCTCCTTAAAAATAGTGGCTGCACCAATTTACCTTGAGGGAGCAGGGATGTGAACACTGCATTTCCTAACAGCTGGCCACCTGGCTGCCTTCCACATTATTGAGGAGGTCAACATCCTTCCCTTTCTGATCTCATCAAGTTCAGGATTATGCCCTAAACCACAGCTGTCACGGTGTGTAGATGGTTAGGCCAAAACATGAAGCGGAGACATTTAGGGAGGCAACGAGAAGTCTGAGACCAGGGAAGAACTCAGCTCAAACCCTGGATCTCAACACCAGCCACTTGAGTCAAGGGATCAAGCTGTCTATCTTCTGAGCCTCAGTTTCCCGATCTCTCACTGGGGACTATATCACTTCCTTGGCAAGAGGCTTAAGGGAATCAGAGAGGATGTGCACGAAATATCTAGTACAGAGCTGGAAATAATCATATTACTAGAGTTCTACCTTGTTCTGAAAGACACGGGTTTCAGCTGGAACATACCTTTTACATTAGAATGTTCTGTCAGATGGAGTGCAGGCCTACTGCTTGATTTAAATGAAAGAGTTGTTTTACCCAACAAACTTCTGTGTGTGCTTGTCACGTGCAGAGCACTGTGGATGACCCTCAGACGAACACAACACACAGCCTCAGATGGATGAGTTTGTGTGTGTGTGTGTGTGTGTGTGTGTGTGTGTGTGTGTGTGTGTGTGTGTGTGTGTGTGTGTGTGTGTGTGTGTGTGTGTGTGGTGGGGACACCTAGTGTCTGGAACCATGCTAGTATTTGAGCAAGTCCTTCAGCCAATGCTGAAAAGCCAGCAGCAACACAGTAGTTTATAAGTTAGGGAACTTGGTGGCTACTGCCTCCTGTCCTCTGTCTTCTTGCAGGAACTAGGGCCAGGTGTGCGGTCCATCTGCCTCTGAGGCTTGCAGCCCTCCAGGTGGGACAACTGGAAAAGGCAGTCAGGATAAAACACATCATCCTAGTGGAGGAGGGCTCAGGACCAAGGGGACAGAGTTGGGATCTAGAGGACAAAGTGGGCAGGGAGGGGAGAGTCCAGGGGGAGGGAAGGGGGAATTGGGCTTCTTCTGCAAGGCTTGGATTGTCTGAGAATCTTACTCCTGTTTTCTTATTCCCTCCCCTTCATTCAGAGAGACTCTCTCAGGCATCTCTGGAGAGAAAATCAGATCAGAAATAGGGAAAACTCAGATGACTAAGAAACCTATGGAAGTGAAAAGGAAATTGTTTTACTTACAAAGTAGGACATCGCTGTTTGGTTCACATCTGTGATGTTGCATAATTCTCTAGGTATATTGCAAGATAAAGATGAATGCCATTAAGATTTTCTTTTAAATGCCCAAACATAGCATAGATAGCATTACTATCTATAGACTTCTGTACTCTCTAATTATAATGCAAAATAAAGCTTCAAAAGCTGCATAATAAAGAATGGAGCATATGGAAGAGGGAGCCCCAGTAAGGGAGAGATAGAGTCTGAAGTTTTGTGTAGATCAAGGAAGGCTTCCTGTCAGAGGCAGCTTTTGAGCTGGGCTTTAAGGATTGGTGTGGAATTTGGGTAGCTGGAGAGAGGGAAGGAGGGTAGAAATTTGAAACAAAAGGACACCAATGTGGTAAGGCACAGAAAGTGAATAAAAAAAAATTCCAGAGTGGACCAGAGTCTTTTCTGGAGTTGTGTAGCTTCAGCCACTTCAGCTCTTCCTCTTGGACAGAGCTGCTTTAAAGAGAACTGGCTGTTTCAAGTCTCCCCTCTTCTATGGAGGGTCGTATGTTGAACAATATGCCCTGAGTGCTGGGGCTTCGAACAGTGAATAAATGAGATGTGAGTCACGCCACTTGCAACTTACCACCAGGCTCAGTGTGAGATGAGGAGACAGACCCAAGAAGGAAGGACCCTCTCTAGACATCCACCCATCCCCTACAGGCCTACAGAACTGGATTCTGATCTAGTTCTGGGAGGCTCCGAAGCCTGCCTTCTTCCCTCTGCATCTACATTCCCACCCACCTACCAACAATTCACCATCCATCTACCCATCCACTTTGTCTTCACCTATTCATATATTCTATTCCACCCATACATCTATCCATCATCCATCCATATGTCCAACTATCTCTGCCACCCCACCCCTACGTGTCCACTCCTACTCACCTAACTGTCGCCCCATCCACTTACCTACTCACCTCCCCATCCATGCTCCTCCTATATAGAAATCTATCTACCTCATCCATTCATTATCCATTCATTCATCAATACATCCCTCCATCCACCCATCTTCTCATCATCTATCTACTGACTCACCTGTTCATCAATTCACCATCCACCCCATCCATTGATTCCCCCAGAGACCCCCTATTTACCCATCCACCCACACAGCTACCTCCCATCCATCACCTATTCATTTACTATCCACCCACCCCTCTATCCATCCACCACCCTCTGCCTAGTCATTCATCCATCTACTCCCATATTTCCATTCGTCTGATCAATCATCTGATCTATCTATTACTCCCATATCCTTCCACTCCTTCTTTCCACCAGCTATGTGTGTGCCAGGCTCTATGTGCCAGGCTCACAGTTTAGGCTTGGGAGCAGAACAGAGAGCAAACAGGGAATGTTCACTGTGATGAAGTCCCTGCCAGAGGAGGCAGTATGGCCCAGCATTCAGGGCCTGGGCTTAGAGCCAGGCTATCTCATTCTGTCCCCGAGTCTGCCACTTACTAGCCATGTGACTTTGGGAGGCTGGATTCAAACCCAGGTCTGTCTGTCTCCAAGGCTCCTGCTCTTTCCACTGAATCTCATGCCTTTCAATCCGGATCTGGGAGGAGAGAGTGTGGAATGATTTTGCCACACTCTGAAGAAATTAGAAAGGCTCAGTTTGCTGAAATAGAAACCCAGGCACCAAGACAATGATGTGAAACCATATGGTTTGCCCCAAGAGCTCACTTCCATGACTAGCCCAGAGCCCAGCTATCTATATTTCAGGAGGAAATGAAAAAGGATTTTACATATCTTAGTAGACGTAGCCCAAGTCTACTGATGCAAATTGGCTAGTTATCTCTGCAATGGCAGGAACATTTAATTTTCTCAGCCAACTTTATCAAATTAATTGTCAGTTTTGTGACCAGAATTCCGAATGATGGATGTGAATGCTCTCAACGTCCCGAACTCATGCATTAATTGTCAGAAGGAAGTGCTCTATGATGGAGACCCTCGATTAATGAGAACAGGACACATTAAAATTCGTCGTAATATGGGCTGGAGGCATTTTTCAAAGGCAAAGCACTACACAGGACTAAAAGAAAATGGTTACAATCAAACTAATTTCAAACCAAGCTCTTTCACACCCCGAGGATGCAGTCAGATTAACACCAACATTGATCTACAGCCTCAAATCCTAGGTGCAGCCTGGCTTCCTGGTTCAGAGTGACCAGCTTTCCTTTGTGCTGGGTGCTTCAAAAAGGAAAACACTTCAAGTACTGTCACACCTATTCTTTTCACTTCACTGGTTATATGTGTCCAGAACTATGCGGCATCTTGGAGTGGCCGTGTGGCGTGGTGGGAGAATGCAGGCTTTGTAATCATACAGAATTCAATCAGGATCCCAGCTTTGCTGTGAGGGTCTGAGGAATATGGGGTAACTCACCCAATTTCCTGAAGCCTCTCGTTCCTTGCCTGTAACACAGCTGCAACACCACCTCTTTAAAGAAGGTGAACAAATGCATAGTATCTATCTGCCCTGTAACAGGCACTTTATAAAGGGCAGGGATTTTTATGATGAAGATTGCAGTGTGGATGTGTGATGTGTGCGTACTCAGTCGTGTCCAATTCTTTGCAATCCCTTGGACTGTAGCCCACCAGGCTTTTCTGTTCATGGAATTATCCAAGCAAGAATACTGGAGTATGTTGCCATTTCTTCCTCCAAAGGATCTTCCCAGCCCGGGGATTGAATCTGCATTTCTTTTGCCTCCTCCATTGGCAGGCAGATTCTTTACCACTATGCCACCTTTCTTTGTTGTTGATTGCAGTGTGGGGCTACTCCCATTTCACAGATGGAGAAACTGAGGATCGGCAAGTCAAGTTTAACTTCCTGTGGTAGTTCTGATGAATGTCTCCCAGCAAGGAGGCCCCCACAGATGGTTCCATTCTGGGGGATCAAGGAGGAAGACCTGGAAAAGTGGAGGGTATTGGAATGGGGTACACACAGGGTCCTGAGGATCAGGACCCAGGAATGGGTAAGACAGGACAACAAGCTCAGGTGGCAGGAATCCAATCGCACAAGTCACAGCGGGATCCAGAGGGGTCTGCAAACCAGGAAAGGGTGGGCATGGAACTGGTGCTTGGAACTGGGTGTCCAGCCTGTTTATTGGTCTCTCCTCCTCTGGGCAAGGGCTACGGCATGCCATCTGTGACCTTGCAGCAGCCGGCTAGGGGCAGGTGCACAGACAATGTGTGCTGGAAACCTGGGCAGGTGGATATAGGAATAAATGCCCAGCCAGGTTTCCACTGCTCATCAGCCGCCTGTTGGCACAGGTTGGCAAGCTCTGTCTCAACACACTCAGGGGGAAAGGAAGCCAGTCCCAGCTGAATGGAGTAACAGAGTATCCTCGCTGGACAAGAATTCATGACCACTGGCAGAACTGGTGAGCTCACAGACCTTGTGGATGACAATTTGCATGAGTCAAATTGGAGCTTTTTCTCTTGTGGCCAAGGGAGTTGAGACAGGTTGCTATTTCGTGTGTATATGTAAATGTTGATTTAAAAATTAAGGCAAAATGATGTCTGAGATGGCACTTAATTGACACAGTGCTATATTGGCCTAGTAATTTTGTGTATAATAAATATTACTAGCAAACATTTGGGCAGTGCTGACTGATCGTGTAGGGAGGGTGTTAAGTGCTTAACATCTGTTCATTCACTGGTCCATACAACAGTCTTTCATAATGGGGTAGGTTTTAACACCCCCTTCCCTGATGGCTCAGACAGTAAAGAATATGCCTGCAACGTGGGACACCCAAGTTTGATCCCTGGGTTGGGAAGATCCCCTGGAGAAGGGAACGGCTACCCACTCCAGTACTCTGGCTTGGAGAATTCTACAGACACAGGAGCCTGGCAGGCTACAGGTCATGGGGTCGCAAAGAGTTGGGCACAACTGAGAAATTTTCACTTTCACCACTTTACAGATGAAGAAACTAAGACACTAGTGTGAGGTCCGAGGTCGCAAAGCAAACACGGATCAGGATTCAAAACCAGGCAGTCTAATTCCAGAGGCTGTGCTCTTAGCTATTATGTATACCGCCTGTCTACGGTTAATAAAAACTAAAGAGTCAAAGTTACTGGAAAGTTCTGGAAGGGCATGCACCAACTTGAAGAACGGTTGTCTGTTTGGGGATAGAAGGTGGATATTGAAGAGAAGCAAGCAAACAGTCACTTGGTCTAATTGTTTGCACACTGCAAGTATCCCTTCTCTAGCATCCCTTGCACAGAGCCAGCCTGTCTTAACCCAAACCCCACTGCCCACCTCCCCAGATAGCCCACTCCATTTGGGAACTGCTCAAATCCCTAGAAACTTATCCTTCACATAGAATTGCAACTGAGAAATCTGCTGCCTTAGAGCTCCTCCCCCTTGGCCTTTGGTGCACTTCCTGGAATTATTCAGATGATTCTAATTTTTCTCTCTCTAGGGACATACCTTCAATTCTTAGGAGCCCCCTGAACTAACCACCTTCCACTGTCCCCCCGGTTCACCCTGACCCACTCTCCACCTGCTCTCCAGCCTGGGAGTCTGACTTACAGGAATTGTATCAAAAGCTCCCAAGCTCTTTGGGCTTCCAGGGCTTGACCCCTGGGGAGCCCTGGGAGAAATTAGAAGGAGCAAGGGCATTAAGTATGGGCATCAAGTCCCCAGTCCCCTTCCTACACTAGCCCCCGGGGCTGCTGGGAACCTTGGAAGGTCACTTCTCCAATCGAGAGAGCCTTCTGGATGGCCTCCCTCCCATCTCTTCAACCTCCCAGTGGGAACACATTGCCTTCTCCGAAGCCCTACTTTACTTACTACACAAGCCGCTATGACACCCTTATAATCACACCTTTTTAAAGGGTCCTTTGTAGATAAATTATCCTTGGAGAGTGTCTCCTCTGCAGCTCTGACCGATACAACATCAGCTCTAGTTCCCCATGAGATGTCTCTTCCTTAAGTAAAAGCTCAATATAACTGGCTGTTCTACTTTCAAACCTCATCACTTATTGGGAAGATCACCTTGTATGCAACACTTATCTCGCAAATTCAGTAAGAGCCTTTGGCCAGAAGCATTAAAATTCTATTTTATCTCCTACTGCCTGAAGCAAAACCTATTTGAGGATGTCTGAGGATGGAGTCAGCTGCACCTTGGGTGTGATATAGCAGAAAGGTGGAGATTATCTTACTAAGCATCCTCTCTCCATATATATATATACTCCTTTCACAAACAGATGAGCTCTGGGGGAAACAGAAGCGATGGCAGCCCCAGGTTTCTGAGTGATAGGGACTGAGATTTGTTGGGTTCATTCTTACTCAATACCTCCTCATTTAATACCTACACCCACCTTTTTCAGAAAAAGTTGGGCAAATGACTCTTTCTCTGTAGATGTCATGCGTGCGTGCTAAGTCACTTCAGTTGTGTCTGACTCTTTGTGACCCCATGAACTGTAGCCTACTAGGCTCTTCTGTCCATGGGATTCTCCAGGCAAGAATACTGGAGTGGGTTGCCATGCCCTTCTCCAGGGGATCTTCCTGATCCAGGGATCGAACCTGTGTCTCATGTGTCGCCTGCCTTGTAGGCAGATTCTTTACCACTGAGCCACCAGGAAGTCCTCTGTAGATGTCAATACTTACAAATCAAGGTCATGGTGAGGATTTATTTTAGATAAAATGTAAATGTGTATAAAGCATCAAGCACAGGGCATGGCATGTAACAGGCTTTCAATATTCTAAAAAATGATAACCTTATTTCACTTAACTGGCTAGCAATGAGATTTCCATATGTAACAGGGAGAAAATTAGACCACGACCACCACCAACAACATATACTCTAAAACAGATCACTGGATCCTATTTACAGCTTTCAAATTTACACATAGCCTTATTTCACATAGGATTTATTAAGGTCTATAAATATTCATATAAAAATTAGGGTACCTCTTTTTGACTAGAGAAAACCGATTGAAGGAAAAATAAGGATGGGCCTTTAAATGAGTTAAATCTGAGCAGACCAATGACCATACATACTTTAGAGCAACATGATACAGGGTTGTATAGAGTTGAGGCAATTTGTCAGGGTCTGTGTGTCTCCTTAACTCACTTCACTGTTCTTGCCTAGAGAATCCTGTGGACAGAGGAGCCTGGTGGGCTGCCGTCTATGGGGTTGCACAGAGTCGGACACAACTGAAGTGACTTAGCAGCAGCAGCAGCAGTGTGTCTCCTTTGGCCGACTGAAAACTGGCCATGTTTTATTATCTGTGGTTGAGATGGATGTGTCAGGATCAGTTACCCTTTTTAACCCAGCTGAAATTTCCTTTGACTGAGACCCCAGAGAAAAGGACCGAGGGCTCCAATTCCTATGTGATTCCTTGATGTTGAGTTTTCGTGGAACTAGAGTTTCCCTCTGGTCTCTTTCATCTGGGGCTGAAATTCCTCCTGCAGTTTCAGGCCGTGGAGTTGATTTTCCCTAGGGGTTTTCTTGTCCTTTGGAAAGGCGCCGCTTTGCTTCCCCTTTCT
Source organism: Okapia johnstoni (assembly GCA_024291935.2). Classification (NCBI taxonomy): domain Eukaryota; kingdom Metazoa; phylum Chordata; class Mammalia; order Artiodactyla; family Giraffidae; genus Okapia; species Okapia johnstoni. The sequence continues at coordinate 93,116,623 of CM044308.1, forward strand.
GGATTCCCCGAAAGCCTGGCCTCCACTAACTCAGTCGCCTGGCCTCTCTCTCCCCTCTCCCTCAGACACGTCACTGCAGTTATGCTCTTATCAGCCTCCCTGATCGTGAAAAAGGCAGGAAGACACCTGTGGAGGGACCTGCGATGAGAACTGGGTGAGGAAGTGGCTGCAGGGTCCCTGCCCCGCCCTGAGGCTCAGCACACCGCAGCTGCTCAGCTGCTGTTCCCTTTCACCTGCTCCTGTAAAACCGAGGTTTGCACCACATTCAGAATCTCAGACTGGAGAGAATGTCAATGCACTGGCCTTGATTTCAGAGGCTGGATTCTCAGAGTCAGCCTCTTCCTAGCACAGAGGTTAGAAGGAAGGTGCCCGTGGAAAGGTTTTCCCCATTTTATAGAAGAATCTGGGAAAAGTGGCTATAGCTCTTTGTCTCCTTTCCTGTGGGTTGTTGAAGAGCTGAGAAGGATGTCAAAGTGCTTTGTGAGTGACACAGGCCTTGGTCAAGTCATGAAGTCACTGATACACAGCCCAGCCTTTGATGACACACTTATGGGGCCTGAGGCTCAGAGGATCTGGGACCCCAACAGGGTGGCCACCAAGAGCAGCAGGGCCAGGACCTGCAAAGTCCACTCCATTCCCAAGCCTGAGATGAGCTATCCTCATACCCCCTTGCCACCAGTTCCCAGTGGCTTCAGGCCACAATGGAGGGTCCCTATCTACTTCTGGGAACCTCCAAGGAGGCCACATGGGCAGATGAAGTCAGCAAACTTTGAATACACCATGATTCACATTGATTTGTATCATCTTGGCCACCAGATGCAAACAGTCGACTCATTGGAAAAGACTCTGATCTGGGAAAGATTGAAGGCAGGAGAAAGAAGAGACAGGGGATGAAATGGTTGGATAGCATCATTGACTCAATGGACATGAGTGTGAACAACTACAGGAGATAGTGAAAGACAGGGAAGCCTGGTGTGCTGCAGTCCCCGGGGTCACAAAGAGAAAGGACTGAGCGACTGAACAATAGTACCATCTTGCACCTGCAACGTCCAGGTTCACCAACAGATGGCATCTACCGTGCTAGTGGCCATTCCTTGTCCAACATTTAACGTGCACAGTGAGGGGCCCTTTTGCATTTTGATATATCGCTTGAGCTTCCTTGGTTGGTCAGATGGTAAAGAATATGCCTGGAATGCAGGTGACCTGGGTTTGATTCCACGGTTGGCAAGATCCCCTGGAGAAGGGAATGGCTACCCTCTCCGGAATTCTTGCCTGGAGAATTCCACGGATAGAGGAGCCTGGTGGGCTAGTCCATGAGGTCACAAACAGTCAGACATGACTGAGAGACTAACACTTTCATTACACTTTGGGCTCTGGAGCCAGACTGCCTCCTTATACTCCCTTCCCTCCCTGCTGTCTCTTGGCCTATGCCTCCACCGCTCTGTGCCTGCCCTTCTCCAGCTGTGAAATGAGGGAATAAAAGTAGCCAGCTCACAGGATGGATGTGCAGACTAAATGTCATACAGCGAGTGCCCTATAAAAATGAAGCCTAAGAACATTGGCTCCCTGCAAGTCAGTGTCCCACATGGATGCACTGGAGAGAAGAACCTTAAAGACAGCACTGTAGAAAGTAACCCCTTCCTTCATCTCACAGAGCTTGTTCTACCAGACGGTGAGTCCTCTGAGAACAGGGACCTTGCTCCCACTCTATCCCTGGTACCCCACCCAATGGGGATGCGGAATAAGCATCTGCTGGACAACTGGATGAAAGCATATGTAGCAGAAAGAGCCCAGAATCCAGTGGATGGAAGATTAGATTTCAGGTCCTTCATATTACAATTAAGAGCTGCAAGAGCTCAGGAGGAAGAAGAAGGAGGAGAAGAAGTAACTTTAGGAAAATGTGATGGGTAAGGATTTGAGCAATGGTTCTCAAGAGGGGGCGATTTGCCTCCCAGGTAAAATTTGGGGCCATTTTTTGTGTCACAGCTATGGAGGTGCTATGGATGCCTAATGAGTAAAAGGTCACAGATTTTGCTAAACATCTTACAATGTATAGAACTGTCCACACATCAAAGAACTGATGTCAAGAGTCATCAAATGTCAATAGAGCTGAGGTTGAGAAGCTCTGGATTAAGGAAACATGATCTAAAACCCATAAAGTCACATACAGTGATGTTAATAGTATTACTAAATATAGTATGTGCAATATTTGATTACTAAGATGTAACGTTTTCAAGGGCTCCAAAGGTAGCTTTGGTATGATTTTAAATGTTTAAGTTCTTTACAAGACGAAGCAGATAGAAAATTCCTTTCTCATCAGGGGTTTCTTATACTGCAAAGCTTTGTCAACTGCTATTGAAAAGACCTTTTGGAAAAATCACCCCTGCTCTGATCTTTGGCTAAAATTGGAGGACAAGCCCCATGGTGCATTTCTCAAACTAATGGAAGCTCAGCTGCCCGGGTCCTTGGAAGCCTGGACCAGTCCCTGGAACCAGATGCTCCACCTCGCTCAGTGGCCTTTTGCCAGCTGAGACCATGATCCATTAATAACTGCGTTTCCAGAAAATTAGCCAGTGCTAATTTTAATTTTTCTCTCTGTTTAGAAAGTGAGGTCCAGAGAAGTCAGACCTAGGGCATCTCCTCCACGTTTGCACAGTGGTCCAAGGAAGTCTGCGTCCCAGTCTATACCCTTCAGGCTTCAAGAATCCTGAGGTCATGGGTCCTGCTACATCCACTTCTGTGTCCCCAGGTACCAGTCCAGGGTTATGATGCATCTGTCAAAGGACCAATGAGAATCTTCCATGGGAACTGATGCAATGGATGCCCGGCTCCTGTCCCCTTTATGCCTAGGACAGTAGTCCCATGATGCAGGGGGACCTTTGCTTTGCCCAAGAGCTTCTGCTAGTTGAGGAAGCACACCTGGCCCATGCAAGAGGCAGGTAGCTGTGCAGGATGTTTGCGTCTTCAGTGGCATCCTTTAACACATGAGGGCTCAAAGTTGAAGATGAATGATTCAAGGCAAAAGAGGAAGAGGACTGGAGGGTCTGCCATGTGTATGCATCACTGACGTCATCTTGGGCCCATTCAGTTCCTCCTGTCCTTCCACTAACCCTACCTAGGACTGTGGTGTGCAATAAATCTCTTCTCTGTTTTCAGTGGATTTGTAATGAATGTGTGTGTGTGTGTGCTCAGTTGTGTCCAGCTCTTTGTGACCCCATGGACTATAGCCTGCCAGGCTCCTCTGTCCATAGCAGATTCTTTACCACTGCACCACCTGAGCAGCCCCTTTGTAATGAATAGATATTGTTTAATGATCATAGATATTGTTTAGCTTCCCAGATGGCGCTGGTGGTAAAGAACCCGCCTGCCAATGTGGAAGATCTAAGAGACGCAGGTTCAATCCCTGAGTAGGGAAGATTTCCTGGAGGAAGAAATGGCAAGCCCCTCCAGTACTCTTGCCTGAAGAAACCCAGGGACAGAGAAGCCTACAGTCCATAGCGTTGCACAGAGTTGGACAAGACTGAAGCGATTTAGCACACAGCACAATGATCATTAGGTCCAAGTAGCATCTCTGCTCTGTTAGTCTCCAAATAATGACAAAGACTTTGGCTGACATATTTTTGACACCCACCCATCATAAATCAGATAGGGTCTTGACTTAGGAATTCAGTTTCTGTATCCAAGCACTTCCTTCCATAACTGAGCTTAACTATAAAACTCCTGATGGTCCCTTGGACGTATGGAGTGCAGCTGGGGATGCTTCCAGATTGCCATATGCCTGATCCAAGTCATACGTAAGTTACCCACAAAAAACTTCATAATCGTGATTTATGGAGCTGCCTGCCTGTCTCGCTTTTTGGTCTCAATATACAGAGTCAGTTTGTTGGGAATTTTTCATTTCCTTTGTCTTTGGGGACAGTTTTAGATGGAATTCTTTTGGGCTTCCCAGGTCCTCAGTGGTAAAGAATCCACCTGCCAGTGCAGGAGACCACAGGAGACTTGGGTTCAGTCTCTGTGTTGGGAAGATCCCCTGCAGGAGGAAATGGCAACCCACTCTAGGATTCTTGCCTGGAAAATTCCATGGACAGAGGGGCCTGGTGGGCTATAGTCTATGGGGTGGCAAAGAGTTGGACACAAGTGAGCATGCACAAACACCTGTGACTTAGCCAAGAAGTAACTGGAGGATGCACAGTTTGGGTGCACGGGACTCCAGTAGAAATTCTCAAACCCTGAGGCGTCAGAACGACTGGAAAGACATGTAAGATGTAGAGTCACAGGCCCATTCTCTCTACTTTAGATTCAGAAGGATGCTGTAGTTGTTTCCTAGGGTGGCTGTAACATGGTGCCCCCACCTGGATAGTTTATAACAACAGAAATGTTTTGTCTCACAGTCTGGAGGCCAGAAGTCTGAAGTCAAGATGTCAGCTGGGTTAGTTCCTTCTGGAGGGGTTGATGGAGAATCTGTACCAGGGCCCCTCTGGCTTCTGGTGGCTATGGGTCATCCTTGGCATCCCTTGGTTTGTAGATGTATCACTCCAATCCCTGCCTCCATCTTCACACGGTCTTCTCTGTGTGTCTGTCTCTCTTATCTTCTTCTTAGGACATCACTCATATTGGATTCATGGGCTTCCCTGGTGGGTCAGGGGCAAAGAATCCACCTGCCAATGCAGGAGACGCAGGTTCGATCCCTGAGTCAGGAAGATCCCTTGGAGAAGGAAATGGCAACCCACTCCAGTATTCTTGGCTGGGAAATCCCACGGACAGAGGAGCCTGGCGGGCTGCAGTCCATGGAGTCACAAAGAGTCGGGCACAACTGATGGGCTGAACGTGCATGTATGCATTTCGGATTAAGAGTCCTCTGTTCCAGTATGATCTCACCTCAGCTAATTATATCTGCAACAACCCTATTTCCAAGGGTTGGAAATAAGGTCATATTCTGAAGTCCTGGTGGCTAGAACTTCAGCATATCTTTTGGGAGGTCATAGTTCATCCTGTTTTAACATAGGCAGCAACTCTAAACGCTAACAGCTCCCACCCCAGGAGTTCCTGATAGGAACCCCTGTGACCACGGCACTTCCTTCCAGTTCATCTTTGCAGCGCCTCTGCAGAGACAAAGGCCTCCCCAGTGGTTCAGCGGTCAAGAATCCGCCTGCAATGCATGAGATACTGGAGACACGGGTTCAATCCCTTGGTCGGGAAGATCCTCTAGAGGAGGGCATGGCAACCCACTCCAGTATTCTTGCCTGGAGAATCCCATGGACAGAGGAGCCTGGTGTGCCAACGCCCACGGGGTTGCAGAGTCGGAAATGACTGAAGCAACGGAGCGCACACACAAGACACTGTGGAGACAAGGTCTGTAATGACTGCACAGGCAGTAGGAGCAGTGTGTTCCGGGCAGATGGCCAGGCCTGCAGAGACTGGAAGGAGAAGGAACTGCTGGAGGAGGCGAGGAGAGGGCAGCAAGGTCCCAGTGGATCGTGAAGGAAAGCTTGGCTCGGGGTCTCAGTGTCCCCTCTCGGCATCCCATGGGCCACGTGGCTGATGTTGGAAAGAAGGTACTTAATTTTCCAGCTACTCCAGTGTCAGTGGAACAGGTGCTTCATAAACAGGATTGCAGAAAGGAGTGCAGGAGGCGAAGTGCCTACCTCCCTAATATAAAAGAGATTTTTGGAAACCTGTTTCGTTCATGCTCCTAGATGTCCACAGAATCATGTTATTCTCCAAGTGTGATGAAAATGCGTCTACAAAGAGGATTGTACAAAATATTTATGACACCTTAATTCATAATACATAAATTCTACAAACAGCCCAAATGTCCACAAGAAAAATGGATAAACCATGTGTGCATTATTTGTATAATAAGAAACAATTCAACAATGAAAGAAATGAACTGTTCATAAAAAAGAAGTCCTTGCTTTGGGGCAGATCATGCCTCACGAACTGACTTCTCACAGGCACTTTCAGTTCAGTTCAGTCACTCAGTCATGTCTGACTCTTTGTGACCCCATGGACTGCAGCACGCCAGGCCTCCTTGTCTATCACCAACTCCTGGAGTTTACTCAAACTCATGTCCATCGAGTTGGTGATGCCATCCAACCATCTTATCCTCTGTTGCCCCCTTCTCCTGCCTTTAATCTTTCCCAGCATCAGGGTCTTTTCCAAGGAGTCAGTTCCTTGTGTCAGGTGGCCAAAGTACTGGAGTTTCAGCTTCAGCATCAGTCCTTCCAATGAATATTCAGGACTGATTTCATTTACAATTGACTGGTTGGATCTCTTTGCTGTCCAAGGGACTCTCAAGAGTCTTCTCCAACACCACAGTTCAAAAGCATCAATTCTTTGGAGCTCAGCTTTCTTTATAGTCCAACTCTCACATCCATACATGACTACTGGAAAAACCATAGCTTTGACTAGACGGATCTTTGTTGGCAAAGGTATGTCTCTGCTTTTTAATATGCTGTCTAGGTTGGTCATAGCTTTTCTTCCAAGGAACAAGAGTCTTTTAATTTCATGGCTGTAGTCACCATCTGAAGCAATTTTGGAGCCCCCCCAAATAAAGTCTGTCACTGTTTCCATTGTTTCCTTTTAGCAGATGAGAAATTGCAGCAGGGTGGTTATGAGTGGATGTAATGTGGGTCCTTTCCGGGGTACATAATGGAGCAGGGATGGGGTTTGACATGGAGGGGTTGGCAAGATACAGGACAACATCCTTGTGGGGAGAAGCTCTGGGAAACACACTGCTCCCAGCACACCTGCCCTGACAGATAGTCTATTAGCCTCAGGGCCATTGGGGAGCAGAGACACAGGGACAAAAGAGCAGAAACCTCCATCAAACCCATGCACATCTCCCCTTTCCCGTCTTCTTCCCTGCCTCCTGCTTTCACATACGCTCATGCTGACCACCCCCATCAGGAAGACAACTTCCACCCTCCATCTTTATTTTGCCAACTCCTGTTAACGTTGCCAGCCTCACTTCAAATCCACGACCGCAACTCTCACGGGGGTCCTCAGTATAGCCGGGTGATCTTACTACATTCACTTTTCCACGTGAGAAAGAACATCTGATTGGTCAAAGCCACTATATAGTTGGGTTTCTGCTAAAAACAGCCAGATGCCACCTGACAACGCAAGGAGGGGTATCTCATTTTCATTTTCTTTTTAAGGGAAACAACTTGGGTTCTTTGGATTCCAGATTGAAGCATCTTCTGACACACAGTGCCACATACAGTGTGATTGCTATCCACTCGGGTCTGTCACCCCTCTGCATTTTCACAGGCTCCCATTTGCTACCCAGGCACTCTCTGAGGATGCTACAGTCCCTGCCTAAACCGATGGAGGACTCGAGGCAAGGCTGCCTGGAGTTTATTCTCACTGTGGTCCAAAGCGCCCAAGCTGGTTTGAGCGAAAGTTCCCAGGACTGACTGTCTACAGTGGGGAAGGGACCATGAGCCTCAGAGCAGACAAGACCACAGGAAAATGTGACGGGCTCTGAAACCTCTTATAATCCTAGCCCTCGCCGCTCCAAGTTTCTTCCCATCCTGCTGGGACCAAGGACATGATCAGTGGGTGAGGCTTGTTGTCTTGCTTGGGGGGTGTGTGTGTGTGTGTGTGTGTGTGTGTGTGTGTCTACCAGCCTAGAGCTGTAGCCGCCCAGGACAAAGGACAGGCTGCTGCCTCCTTCACCTCCCCCAGCGCCCACTGGGAATGGGGCCCCGCCCAGCCCATCAACCCAAACAGCTCTCCCCAGGGTCCTCACACCCAGCTGCACCTCCCGCCCACTCCCTGGCATGCTCCGAGAATTCAAGCTTCTAATCCAGCTGCGGGTGCCTGCGTCTGCCAGGCCACCTTGTTTCTCTGTGTATTATCCTCACTGATGGAGCTCCACGTATTGCCCTCCTCGCCCGTCAGGACACCGCCAGGCATGGCACCTCCAGGAGCTTCCCTAACACCCAGGCTGAGCTGTGTGCCTGCTGTGGAAGCCATGCCTGGGCTGCCCTCTCCCACAGCCTGTGGACCCTCTGTGGCTGCCACCTGCGAGAAGCCGAAAGGGGTGGAACACGGGTGACCGCATAAGGGTCAACCGGGCACGTGTCCATCTGGCCCTCCTGGAGGGAGGGAAGCGGATCTGATCGTCTCTGCGAGCCTGAGGCCTGGGTGAGTAACTAGATAAATGGGGCTATGTTCTGTGAGTCTTGCCTGCAGGGCCTCAGCTCCTGCTGTGTGAGCCCACGCCCCCCGGGGCCTCTCTCTGAGTCATCAGGCACTGGTGGATGGACCCCCAGACGGTGGGACCAAGCCTGAGCCTCCACTTCCTTGGCTTCCATAAGGGCAGTCATGTGATCAGGTCAGTCATGTAATCAGGTCAGCCCCTCCCACCTTACCATCATCCTGTCTTCCGCCAGCCCACGATGCTGGGGTCCTAGCACAGCCCACAACACATTACCCCATCAAATAATGACATCACAACAACAATCATAACAGTCATCCTTTGCCTGAATACTACCACGCCAGGCCTTGAATCAACCTGACAACGACCACCCAGCAAGAGCATGATTTCTACTTTGTCCTTGCTGATAATGAGGTTCCATGATGTTAAATGACTTGCCCCAGGTCACTCTGGCCCCAGGTCACTCTGGCAGCAGCAGACCCAGGACCTGATCCCAGGCAATTTTGCTCCAGAACTCGGGTGTGTAGCCATCTGCTGGCCTTCCCCTCTGTGCCAGCTTCCTGCATGCCATCAGTCCTGCTGTGGTCACCCCACTTCACAGGCCCAGAGAGGTGAAGCTGGAGCCTTGCTTGGCCCAGACAGCAGAGGCAGGATTAGAACAATGGGGTCCGCCTGCTGGCTCCCTTCCAGCATTGTGGCTGGCTTCATGGGTTCTGGGGACCCTGATTCCCCCAGGGAGACCATCTGTCCCTTGGAAGGGCTCTGCCCAGTGGATCCTGGTAGCAGACTTACTTCTCTCTGTTGAACACGATGAATTCCTTCCGCACGGTCTCCAAGCACTGCTGGAGGTGTCCATTCTGTCAAAGAGCACAGAGAGGGGACCATAAGTGACGAAGCATCCTCCCGGGAGTGAGGGCGACCAGACACTGATCTAAATGGGACACTTGGGGTTGGGGACAAGCTAAGCAGCTGGAACAGCCCTGACTGTATAGGCGACAGTGTCATGGGGAGGTGAGGGCTGATAGAAGATGCTTTTCTACATTTTAAGACATTAAATGCAATGTCAAAGTCATGTTAAAATGGGTTATGAATTGAGGTGTTTTTTTTCTTACATTTTGGCCACATGGCATGTGAGATCTTAGTTCCCCGACCAGGGATCAAACCTGCGCCCCCCGCTGTGGTGGAAACGCAAAGTCTTAACCACTAGACCACCAGGGAAGTCTCTGGAATATGAACTGAAAATCACAACCCTGGTTTCCTATCAACTGAATGTTCATGAGGCCTGATTAAGCAGCACAGTGGGGGAGAAGGATTCAAGGCCATCGTGCAAAGGTGCTCATTCTCCTCAGGAACAGGTGCCAAGGACCACAGTCTCACAAATGCTCTGTAACACATGTCTCAGAGCTGCCTGGATGCGGGATGGACATGAACATGTCTGCAGGATCCCCACCCCCTGTGGGCCCATGGGAACACCCACCCAAGCCTCCCCTGGCCAACTTCTGCATTAGTTCCAGCACACAGGCTAGGGCCCACAATAATTTTAGGGGTTACAGAGATGTCTTTTCAAATAAGCTGAAAAGAATGAGCTTTTAAAACTGAATGTTATATTCGTTTTCATACCAATGTAATCATAAATTGTAATGTTTGATATATTTTGATGGAAGAAGGGGAAGTTGTGGGTTGAACTGTGTCCTCCAAAGAGATGTGCTGTGGAAACAACTTAAATGTCTATTGACAGATGAATGGATAAAGAAGAAGTGGTATATATGTACAATGGAATACTACTCAGCCATAAGAAAGAATGAAATAATCCCATTTGCAGCAACATGGATGGACCTAGAGATTATCATACTGAGTGAAGTAAGTCAGAAAGAGAAAGACAAATTCTGTGTGATATTACTTTGTTGCTGCTGTTGCTGATTAGTCAGTCATGACCGACTTTTGCAACCCCAGGGACTGTAGACTGCTGGTCTCCCCTGTCCATGGGATTCTCCAGGCAAGAATACTGGAGTGGGTTGCCATTCCCTTTTCCAGGGGATCTTCCCTACTCAGGGATTGATCCTGAGTCTCCTACATTGCAGGCAGTTTCTTTACTGCTGAGCCACCAGGGAAGCCCATGATATTACTTAGGTGGAATCTAAAATATGACACAAATGACCTTATGAAAAAGAAACAGACTCACAGACATAGAGAACAGACCTGTGATTGCCAAGGGGGAGGAGGTCAGGGAGGGAAGGATTGGGAGGTTAGGATTAGCAGATGCAAACTATTAAATATAGAATGGATAAACCACAAGTTTCTATTGTATAGCACAGCGGGAACTATATTCAATATCCTGTGATAAACCGCAATGGAAAAGAATATGGAAAAGGATGTATATATTCTTGTAACTGAATCACTTGGCTATACGGCAGACATTAACACAACATTGTGAATCACTATACTTCAATAAAAATAAATAAATTGAAAAAGACACGTTGAAGTCCTAATGCCATGTACTTGTCAATGTGACCTTATTTGGAAACAAGGTCTTTGCAGATGGAACTAGTTAAAATGAGGTCAACCTGGAGCAGGGGTGGGTCCTAAATTTGATGACAGGTGTCTTTAAAAGAGGACCGTGTGAAGACACAGAGAGACACAGAAAGGAAAATGCCCTGTGAAGATGGAGGAAGAAATGAGAGTGATGTGGCTACGAGCCAAGGGGGTGTCAACGGCTGTAGGCCACTGCCAGAAGCTGTAAGGGGCAAGGAAGGATGCTCCCGAGAGCCTTTGAAGAAAGCACAGCTCTGTTAATACCTTGATTCTGAACTTCCGGTCTCTAGAATTGCGAGTGAACACATTTCAGTTGTTCCATATCAGTGTGTGATACTTTGTGATGGCAGCCTAGAAAATTAATACAAGGACCCACAAAGGGTAGCCCCGAGTGCCTCCACAGTAGAACACCTTTGCAGAGGGTGTGGGAAAAAAAGAGGAATGACTTTTTTTCTTTCCCTTTTCTGAGAACAAAGAAGATAAAGAGAACAGTGAGCAGGCCTGAACATTCCTAGTTTTTTTTACTCCAACTGCTCCTAACTCTGCATGTCTGTAACTAAGTTTGCTTCACTCCTATTTCCTTTGACTCTATGCTAAATACATCCTGTATCTGGTGCTTACCCATAAAACACCCTTCCCCTTGTAGTTACATATCAGAAAGAAGGCCGCAAGGCCACCAAACTGCCAGACTCAATTACTGGGTTACTGATGCCAGCCTATGACTGTCTTTGAAACAACAGAAGAGGAAGAAATCAAGATGCTAACACATTAGTACCTCATCACCAACTCCTGACTTCGATCTTATATAAGCCCCTAGACTCCTCATGGAGGTGGGGGCTGGGGTACAGTTCTTGGAGGCATGGGCCTACTATACTCCCCTCTCTGCCGGCTGAGAACTAAATCCACCTTTCTATTACCTCCAAACTGTCTCCATATTTTTTATTCATCTTCAGTGGGCAGTGAAAGCCAAGATTTTGGCCAGCAACAGGTGCTGGGCTCTATTCGGCACAGCACTGATGTCACTCAGCATTATTCTTGGGCTCTTGATCAGAGATACAGAGATTCCTGCACTAGGAACCGTGCTAACGTGAATGATGAGAGCAAGACTTGACCATCTCGAGTGATGCTCTCATAGCATCCTGCTCTGAAGGACCACTTGTTTGATGGAGGCATTTGATTGACTGCAAACAAAGGCATTTGGGAGGGTGAAGTGACACGCCACCCTCCCCACCCACCCCCCTTGTGGCTAAGAAGCAGCTCAATCACATTCACTGGACTATAGGGGTCCTCTCTGCCGGCGTCTGCTCCCAAGACAGCGCTCACCAGAGGACAGCTGTCCTTAGAGCCATCTTTGGATCTGTTCTTTGCCAACCTCTTCTTCTTTTTATGAAGTGGTTTGGATTCAAGAATCATCTCTTCCAGTTCAAATGTGGGATCGCAGTTCAGTCTCCCTTTCTGAAAAGAAGCGGAAAAGGAAACACGGTTTGCCTTGGTTCTGCATCACTGGTTTGTATTTTCATTCATTCATTCATTCAGTCACTCATTCAACAAGTAACAGTGAGCTACTCCTAGGGGACGAAAGAAAGCCGTGAAAGTGTTAGTCGCTCAGGCGTGTCCGATTCTTTGTGACCCCATGGACTGTAGCCCACCAGGCCCCTCCGTCCATGGCATTCTCCAGGCAAGAGTACTGGAGTGGGTTGCCATTCCCTTCTTCAGGGTATCTTTCCAACGCAGAGACTGAACCCGGGTCTCCTGCACTGCAGGCAGACTTGATACCGTCTGAGCCACCAGGGAAGCCCTCCTAGGGATATATCTGCTCATTTCTGTCCTGATGATGAACACTCACATCCTCACTGCACACATCATTCGTTTATCCCTGTAATCCCCACCCACCTGTAAATATCCACGTTTCCTTCATCTTATGTGTGTTCATTTCATGAGATTGAGTTCAGTTTACCAATCTGGTGTTTTCACGTATTTTCTCATACCCTCCTCCTCATGTCATTACTATCTTTTCTATTAATATAAATATCATTTTTAACAAATCCATTTAAAGATGCCATTTCTGGCCAAAAAGTGAAAGTCACTCAGTTGTGTCCGACTCTTTATGACCCCATGGACTGTATAGCCTGCCAGGCTCCTTTCTCCATGGAGTTATCCAGGCAAGAATACTGGAGTGGGTAGCCTTTCCCTTCTCCAGGGGATCTTCCCAACCCAGGGATTGAACCTAGGTCTCCTGCATGGCAGGCGGACTCTTGACCATCTGAGACACCAAAGCTACCCAATTCTCCATCCTGGCTGCCAGTTGCTCTACAGCTGAAGCCAGTTGACCCTCCGGCCTGGGGTCGTCCTTGGGAGCCTCCGGGCTAGCTCCCCAGCCTCCTCCTTCCTGTCAGTCTCCTTCTATTCATTCTCAACACCCACCTGTCCACTCAATGGTGTAAACCTCACACTTTCACCTCCCTGCCGATAGCACTCCAGTGTTCAGAGGGCAGAGTCTAAAACCCTTATCATGACCTCCGGAAGCCTCCAGGGTGTGGGCTGTGGTCCCTCCCACCCTCATTCCCTACTGTTTTCTTCTGTCTTACTCTGCTCCAGCTATAAAGCCTTCTCACTGTTCTTTGAAAGCTTTTTGCTGCCTGGAGGTGCGTGATCTTGATATTCCTTCTGCCTGGTAAATTCCACCCTATCTTTACAAGCCTGGTTCCTTTACTTGGTTCGGATCTCTGCACCTCTACCTAAAAGCAGCCCCTGCCTCCTTCTCCTTTACTCCAGTCTCTCTCTGTCTTCCTAGCTTGTTCTGTGTGTAGGAATTGGCATCACTGCCTGGTGTCACGTTACATATTTACTGGTGACTCACTATCTTCCTCTCATGAGTTTGAGTAAGCTCCAGGAGTTAGTGATGGACAGGGAAGCCTGGTGTGCTGCAGGCCATGGGGTCGCAAAGAGTCAGACATGAATGAGCAACTGAACTGAACTGAACTGAACCTGGTGTCAAGTTATACATTTACTGGTGACTCACTGTCTTCCTCTACCTGACAGAAAGCTTGTGAAAGTGGGGCTCATTGGCTCCCATCACCCTGCTGTCACCCCCTAGGGCCTGGATCTGTGCACATTGCGGGTGTGATTTAACAAAAAGGAGGCTCTGTGCCCCTAAGGACCCACTACAGGGAGGGAAGCCGCCCAACTGGACCTCGCAAATCAGGTCGAAATCCACGCCGAATCTCAGTGAAAGGTGATCCCTTTGGAGCTCAAATGATGTGGCCAGAAGCCCCCCTCCCCCCCACCAGCTTCCGGGGTGTTCCTGAGCACCCAGGAGGGAGATCCTGCACAGGGCTGGACGTCATAGGACAGGACCTCACTTACATTGGGCACAAAGCCAGGCGTCAGCGCCTTCTCCAACACTGCATCCCAGTTCACGTCTGCCAAGTAGGGTGCACTCTGGACGTCACCAAGGCTGGATAGGCGGCTCTCGGGGTCCTTGGTCAGGAGCTGCAGGCAATGAGCAAACGTATGAGGTTGGGCAGTACTGAGGTTAGCAGAGCCTCCGAAGGTGGAGTCTTGGGAAAATGAAGGTGCCTCTGCTTCCACGTTCCATGAATGTTGTGCTGTCTGGGCTGCTTGTGTTGAAGCATTGTACATGCTCAGTTGCTAAGTCATGCCCGACTCTTTGTGACTCTATGCACTGTAGCCTGTCAGGCTCCTCTGTCCAGGGGATTCTCCAGGCAAGAATACTGGAGTGGGTTGCCATTTCCTTCTCCAGGGAATCTTTCTGACCCCGGGATCGAACTCGCATCTCTTGCGTCTCCTGCATTGGCAGGTGGATTCTTGACCGCTGAGCCACCAGGGCTGCTTATTGAAGCGTCACCTACGCTTGCACCTGTTTATAGTCAGGGAGGAACTGAGAGGCTAGGCTGCTTCCCCAAGGTCAACCAGCAAGGGGCTCTTTGGGACTAGCTTTTTAGCCACCATGCTCCCCTCATGGACTCTTACCCTGTGACGTGCTACCTGCCAATGATGTCTGCAGAGGTTTCCAATTAAAAGTAAAAAGAATTAGCCATCTCATTTTAGGACGTTCAGCTTGGTAATGGGATGCACAAGAGCATAATAAAATTTTTCTCTGGACAGCTATGAGGTGACCTCTGCAGCCTGACAGAGTGGTCTCATTTGTAGCCAAGATCTCATTTTTAGCTTCTCCTCAAACAGAGTTTCTGCTAATAAGGGGTGACGCAGTAAAAGAAAAAAAAATTAGCTGTACCGTATTACCTTGCATCCAGAGGGGTTTTCAGGTTTCAAAACACTAGCTTGTCTGATGCTAAGAACACTGAGGCTAAAAACGAAAGACGGGACCCAGCCCTGGGACGGCCACTTGGTAGCCATGTAGCTTCAGGGATGCTGCTGAGACAAGCATGCTTCCTCCTCTGAAAGCAGGAGGAATAATGGTAATTCTTCCACTTCTGGTTCATGATTAAGATGAGATCCAAAGGGAGCTGGTGAGGACCTGGGACAGCGCTTGGCATGCCCAGATGCTGGCAGGTGGGGGCTGGAATCAGGACCCCCTCACCAGGCGGCACTCATCGTCACTCCAGTTCCTGGAAGGTCCTACCTGCTGATCATGGTGGCCTCTTTCTAGGAGCTGCCCCCAAAAAGATGGGTGCAGATTTAAACAGAGATGCTATTTCAATGCCTGGGGGCGAAGTTTATGGTTTAGGGTAGAAGCTAGTTCTCTGACTCCCTGGGTGGGCGGGAGGCTGTGTTGGCAGGTAGGTAAGGCTTCTGGGTGATTCCAATCAGCAGTTGGGGTTAAGGACCACTGATGTCTAAAACCCAGGGGCTCAATCTCCCCTTAAGCAATTTAACTAATGAGTAATTCCCCAAGTCGTCTACAGCAGGGATCCCCAGCCTCCAGGATCTAATGCCTGATGATCTGATGTGGAACTGAAGTGACAATAGTGGAAATAAAGTGCACAATAAACGTAATATGCTTGAATCATCCTGAAACCATCCCCCTATGCCCAGGCCCACGGAAAAACTGTCTTCCATGAAATTGATCCATGGTGCCAAAAAGGTTGGGGACTGCTAATCTGCAGCAGTGGAAGGATTAAGAGCTGACATCTGGAGTTCAGAGAATGAATGACTATGTTAATCGCTCTTTGTGACCCCTTAGACTATAGCCCACCAGGCTCCTCTGTCTACGGGATTTTTCAGGCAAGGAGTTCAGAGAGCTTAGATTCAAGTCCTCTGCTGCCTTCTAACAGCCCTGTGGCCTTGAGTGAATGATTTTTCTTTTCGAAGCTTCAGTTTTCCCATCTCTACTATGGGAGTAATAACGGGACTCCTCTTGAAGAGCCTGTAAGGACTAAATGAGCAGAAGGTAGAACACAACACTCCTCCAACTAGAACAGGCTGCCGTCATCACCGTTCCTTCATTAAAGATAACTGGTGCCCACTGAACATGCACGCACACCTGCCAACCACATGCAAGGCTCAACTCTGTGTCTCCAAGGATTCTGAGTGAGTTTAACCAAATGCCAGCTTCCGAAGGAGGGCATCATAACCCACTGCCTGTGCCAAACTGGAGCTTATCGGAACACAAACAATGGGGCCTGCCCCGCCATTTCTGATTCAGCAGATCTGCAGTGGAGCTTAAGAAACTGTATTTCCAACAAGCTCTCTCAGGTGATGCTGGTCCAGGGACCATACTTGGAGACCCACTACTTTATTCTACTAGTAACAATTCCAGATGTTCAAGCTGGATTTGGAAAAGGAAGAGGAACCAGAGATTCAAATTGCCAACATCCATTGGATCATAGAAAAAGCAAGAGAGTTTCAGAAAAACATCTGCTTTATTGACCATGCCAAAGCCGTTGACTGTGTGGATCACAACAAACTGCGGGAAATTCTTCAAGAGATGGGAATACCAGACCACCTTACTGCCTCCTGAGAAATCTGTATGCAGATCAAAAAGCAACAGTTAGAACTAGACATGGAACAACGGGCTGGTTCCAAATTGGGAAAGGAGTACGTCAAGGCTGTATATTCTCACCCTACTTATTTAACGTCTATGCAGAGTACATCATGCGAAATGCCGGGCTGGATGAAGCACAAGCTGGAATCAAGGTTGCCGGGAGAAATATCAATAACCTCAGATATGCAGATGACACCACCCTTACGGCAGAAAGAGAAGAGAAACTAAAGAGCCTCTTGATGAAAGTGAAAGAGGAGAGTGAAAAAGTTGGCTTAAAGTTCAACATTCAGAAAACTAAGATCATGGCATCTGGTCCCATCACTGCATGGCAAATAGATGGGGAAACAATGGAAACAGTGACAGACTTTGTTTTTTGGGGCTCCAAAATCACTGCAGATGGTGACTGCAGCCATGAAATTAAAAGATGCTTACTCCTTGGAAGAAAAGCTATGGCCAACCTATACAGCATATTAAAAAGCAGAGACATTGCTTTGCCAACAAAGGTCCATCTAGTCAAAGCTATGGTTTTTCCAGTAATCATGTATGGATGTGAGGTATAAAGAAAGCTGAGGGCTGAAGAATTGATGCTTTTGAACTGCGCTGTTGGAGAAGACTCTTGGGAGTCCCTTGGGCTGCAAGAAGATTCAACCAGTCAATCGTAAAGGAAATCAGTCCTGAATATTCATTGGAAGGACTGATGTTGAAGCTGAAACTCCAATACTTTGGCCACCTGATACAAAGAACTGACTCACTGGAAAAGACCCTGATGCTGGGAAAGATTGAAGGCAGGAGAAGGGGATGACAGAGGATGAGATGATTGGATGGCGTTACTGACTCGATGGACATGAGTTTGAGCAAGCTCCGGGAGTTGGTGATGGACAGGGAAGCCTGGCGCGCTGCAGTCCATGGGGTTGCAAACAGTCATACATGACTGAGTAACTGAACTGAACAATTCCTAGGAAAAGTCAGGAGATACCCAATTTCTTAAAGCTCCGTGCGTTAAAAGATAATTTGTAAAAATTTTAAAGAACCATATGCATTAAATATTTCTAATTATTAGAAGTTGATAATGGAGTGAAAAAAGTCTGAGGGCTTTGACATCCCAGATTTGACTTCGGGCCACACCCCTCTGTCCAGTGGCTTTGTGATCTTGAAGTGAGATGGTGAGAGCACTTCCAGTAAGATGTTAGAAGCCTGCGGACTTTGGTATTTCCACCACTGTCTCTCCATTTGTCCTCTCGTTCCTTAGTCGGCTGGTCTGTTTGTTTCGGCACTGAGCGACCAGCTCCCTGGCCAGGAAGACGGGCGGCTACCCCCTTACCTTCTTTAGCAGGGCAACCATGCCCTTGCACCACGTGGAAGAGTAGTGGACACGCTCCATCTTGAACATGTTAAGGATCTCATCAATGGGTGTGGCCGAGTGGATCTCATATGGCCTCTGCAACAAGGGACAACAGACAGCATCAGCGACAGCCATCCACATGGTTAAGACAGACACAGAGAACAGACCTGTGGTTGCCAAGAAAGATGGGGGTAGGGGAGGGATGGATTGAGAGTTTGGGATTAGAAGATGCAAACTATTACATATAGAATGGATAAACAACAAGGTCCTACTCTATAGCACTGGTAACTATTCAATATCCCATGATAAACCATAATGGAAAAGAATGTATGTACCTATATCTGCCTATATCTATATCTATATATGCATAACTGAATCACTTTGCTATACAGCAGAAATTAAGACAACATTGTAAATCAATTATAGTTCAATAATAAAACCTGGGCCACCTGATGCAAAGAGCTAACTCATTAGAAAAGACCCTGATGCTGGGAAAGATTGAGGGCAGGAGGAAAAGGGGACAACAGAGAATGAGAGGGTTGGATGGCATCACTGGCTCAAAGGATGTGAGTCTGAGCAAACTCTGAGAGATACTGAAGGACAGGGAAGCCTGGTGTGCAGCTGCAGTCCATCGGGTCACCGAGAATTGGACATGACTTAGTGACTGAAAAACAAAAATAAAATTAAAAAGAAAACCTGTGTCATTACGAGGGGTGGTTTTTCTTTTCCTGCAGGTAACAGTGAGTGTTCCAATTACACGGTTGAGCAGGTGGCCTGGACCCCTGTGTCAACAGTGACTGGGACATGGGGCAGTGCAGGAACCCAGTGGGTGGGTGTTCTCTTACAGCCCCAGAAGGGTCAGTGATTGGTGAGGTCACAGAGCTGGGAAGCAGCAGAGGCAGGACCCATACCCTACAGCCTAACCCCAGAGTCTCTGCTCCAGACCTAGGCCTGTGGAGAGGAGTGGCTCTCACCATCCACAGCCCCCCACCCACTGACGGGCTTGGCTGCATCTTCCCTGCCCTGGCTGAACTGCCCCGTGAGTGAGCAGGGCGGGAATCACCAAGTCTGGGTCTGGTTGGGCGAGGGAGGCAGGGAGGCTGGGCCACTTCCACCTGCCATCCTCTCTCCTGCATCGGAAGGATGCCTAAGCCCTGTTCACCAATTCCCCAGCACGGCAGATCACTGAACTTTCTGATACGTCCTCTTCACATTGGAGTGGGCAGATTTTTTTTTTTTTTGGCCTCCAAACACCTCAAAGCTTGGGAAGGCTCCTTTGACTAGGACCTTGGGGAAGTGGCTTGGAGAATGTCTGAGCAGTAGCTGACTCCCTCCACCCATCCCAGCCAAGAACAGCTCCCTCAGGGCCTCTTCTTCACCCTCCACCTGGCTGTGCACTCCAGGAAGCTTCCAGGTTTCCATCAGGGTCACATGACCCAGGGCTGCAGCAGGCAACCGGTTCCTAAGCGTGTGTGTTTCAACGACTGAACTGATCCTGGAGAAATCTGGAGGATGAGCTCATTGTTAATCCACGTGACCTTGGTTGACCAGTACGGAGTTCCTGCGAAGCGGTGGGGGGTGCTCCCGGTAGGTGGGATTACAGTACCTCCATCTCTGTGTGGTGTTCACTGGTAGAACTGATGTTGAAGCTGAAACTCCAATACTTTGGCCACCTGATGTGAAGAGCTGACTCATTTGAAATGACCCTGATGCTGGGAAAGATTGAGGGCAGGAGGAGAAGGGGCCGACAGAGGATGAGATGGTTGGATGGCATCACCAACTCAATGGACATGAGTTTGGGTAAACTCCAGGAGCTGGTGATGGACAGGGAGGCCTGGTGTGCTGCGGTTCATGGGGTCGGAAAGAGTCGGATATGACTAAGTGACTGAACTGAACTGATCTCTGTGTCCTTAGGGCACTGAGCAGTATCTGTTGCCCAGCAGGTCCTGGAGCAGAAGGACAACAAAGATGATGGTCAGATCATCCACAGTTGCTAATGGAACACGGGCCTTGAGCCTAAACACCATGCTGGCTTCCCATGGTGCATAAGGGGCCAGCTCCAACCTCGTGGAACTTGGATTCCCATGGGGCTGCAGCAATTGGAGAGGTCAGCCTGGGAAAGTGAGGCGATCCTAAGCCCTGGTTGGGATACAATTCCCTGCAAGGAAGGAATGCTTGTATCTCTACCAAATGGGACCTCCCTGGGGAAAATGCCTGCCGACATGGGTATACCTATGCCTTCTGATATATCCACCCAGCAAGGGGCCTCTTCCTGACTGGCTGCCTCCCTCTCATCTGTTTCACTGAATTGGGAACCTCCCTTCCGCCCAACATGGGAAACCCCCAAACTGTGAGCTCTCTGTGTGTGCGTGTGTATCTGATTCTTTGCGACCCCACAGACTGTAGCTCGCCAGGCTCCTCTGTCCATGGAATTCTCCAGGCAAGAATACTGGAGTCGGTTGCCATGCCCTCCTCCAGGGGATCTTTCTGACCCAGAGATTGAACCGGGGTCTCCTGCATTACAGGCGGATTCTTTACCATCTGAGCCACCAGGGGAGCCCATGAACTCCGTAGAAAGTCTAATTAGCTTGCTACACTAACATTCTTTAAATCTGGCCTCAAACCTTTTTGAATTTAATAGGAAGTGGAGTACAGTTTCAGTTTTAAAATTTCCACCCAAGCTGCTGCCTGCTTTCATGTTGTAGGATCCCCTTGTGTTTCACTAGGAACAACCACCACAATGAGAAATGAGAGTGAATGTTCACTGAGAGCATCTGGGATGTGACACAAATCTCCCGGCATCTCCCTGAGCTGACTACTGTGAACGTGACCACTTGGGCTTTCCAGGTGGTGCTAGTGGTAAAGAACCTGCCTGCCAATGCAGGAGACAGGAGACCTGGGTTCGATCCCTGCATCGGGAAGATCCCCTGGAGGAGGGCCTGGCAACCCACTCCAGTATCCTTGCCTAGAGGATCCCACGGACAGAGGAGCATGGCAGGCTACAGTCCATAGGATCGAAAAGAGATGGATACTGCAGGGGACTTAGCATGCACACATAATATGACCACTTTATAGCAGACGAGCCAGAGGTCCCAAGCTCCAGAGCCAGGATGTGATGGCATCGACATTAAAGCTCAGGCAGGGTCAACCCCAACTCACCTCTGAGCACTACTGTCACAGAGGGAATTGTGTCCTTAAGTTTGTATGTTCAATTCCAAATCCTAGCACCTCAGAAGGTGGCCTTGTTTGGAGATAGGGTGTTTACAGAGGTGATCAAGTTCACATGAGGTCATTAGGAGGGACCCCAATTCAATATGACCGGTGTCCTTGTCAACAGGGGAACCCTAGAAAAAGGGGACCCTAGGACCTAGGGAGATAGACATAGAGGGGACACCATGCAAGGAGACACAGGGAGAAGACAGCTATCTATGAGCAAGGAAGGAGCATCTTGATGTGAAGTATAAAGGGGCAGGTTCCTTCACCGACCTCAGAAGGAGTCAGCCCTGAAGACACCTTGAACTTGGGCTTCTAGGCCCCAGAGCCGTGAGAGAACAGGCTTCTATTGTTTAAGCTGCCCGGTCTGTCGGACTTGGTCACAACAGCCCGAGCAGACTAAAACCATTACCCTGGCCATCCTCAGGCAGAGTTGTAGGGAAGGTGTCTGACTACTGCTTTGTTCTGGGAGGTGTCAGCGCTCTATGTAGAGCAGGCCCCTAGTGTAAGCAGACAGGGTCCCAACCCCTCTCAGCTCTTCATCTTGGAAAAGACGGCAGTGAGGGGTTTCGGGTGTGGGGTTCTCTAAGGGGGTTCCCTACAGCAGGTGCTGGGTGCAGAGAAGGGGTGGAGGGGTGCTGCCTTAGTGCGGGAGGGGATTCAGGAAACCAGAGTTCAGGCCACTACCTGAAGATCGTCCTCCAGGAGTTGAGACTCTGGTTTCTGAACTCTTTAAGGACCGTTTCAGGATCACTTCTTCCCGCCTTCTTGCCTCTCAAAAGGCCGTTTCTCTGACTCCGGTCCCAGCCCCGTCCTGGTAACCCAGCTACTGCAGGTGTCAGGGGGCTGGCTCACCTCTTCATTTTAAAGTTCGGGAAACTGAGGCTGAGAGACAAAAACATGACTTTCCCACCGTCCCAGAGACCCAAATTCTCCTTCGCGGCTCTTTCCACCAGAGCCCGGAACTCAAGCACCCAGCTTGAGAATCAGCCAGCTACAAGTGTAAAGACTTCTGTTATCATTTATGCTTCATTTTATTTCCTATTGGTTACTTCAAGGCATCCAGGAATTCTACTTGTCCCCCAGGCACCCCAAAGAGCCCCCCGTCTCTCCCCTCACTTCTGGAGGGAACCAGATCAATAAACACAACAATGATGAGAATAATAGTAACTACAGTTAGCCATGAGGCTAACACAGCAGTTAAATACTTTCGGAAATGCATTTGGAAACTATGACTAAAATCTGCACTGCATCTTGAAGCTCCAGGCTCAGCCTTGATCTGTTTGGGTGGTTGTGGAGAAACCTGGGCCCTTCGACGAGAATATTGTTCAATATTAAGATCAATATTCCATCGGCTTGTGGTTTCTCCTGAGTCTTGGTCTCACTCATTGCTCTTAGGATGTGCTGACTTTGAAAACCGAGTGGTATTTACAAAAGTGAAAGTCATATCTGACTCTTTGCAACCCCATGGACTGTAGCCTGCCAGGCTCCACTGTCTATGGAATTCTCCAGGCAAGAATACTGGAGTAGGTAGCCATTTCTTCTCCAGGGGATGTTCCCAATACAGGGATCAGACCCGGGACTCCCGCACTGCACCAGGGAAGCCAGTGGTATTTTTAAGGTGAAATAATTACCTGTTCAGCTGGTGAAAGTGATTTTGGCAGCAGGGCACCAGATAGACTCATTATGGAGTGCAAATGTGTCTATTCCAGGAAACCCAGTTTACAAAAATTCCAATTTAGCAAGAAACAGAAGAAACAGGAAAAGAATTGCCATAGACCTGTTATTTTAACTGCTAGAGCTGAGCTGGGCCTTGGGGACCATCTCATCCAATGTTTTTTCCCCCAAATCTTTTTGCTTAAAATCTGAAACATAGAACAGATGCAAGTGAAGAATAGTTCCCCAGGTTGCTTAAACCTCCAGCAGCTGGAGAAATCTTTTTTCCCCTATGAACTGTCGAATCATTCCTGCAGGGTCCTTTACTTTCAGGAAGCACAGCTTGAAAGTCCCTTGCTTTATGGAAACTGGAGGGGCCAGGTCAGAGAGTTCATTTAACCCCAGGTTTCAGACTCCCGGCTCAGCAATCTCTGCTTTACTGAGGGGCAGGAAAGCAGTGCTCAACTCAAGGGCTGCCTCTCTCACTTTGTTGGGTTAATATACCAACAGATGCTTGTCTCTGCGGTTGAGCCCACCATTTGGTGTGCATCCAGAGGTTCTTAGTTCTGCTGCAAACTGTAGTATCTCCATGCATGTGTGCATGCGTGCTCAGTCGCTTCAGCCACGTCTGACCCTTTGCAATCCTATAGACTAGCCCACCAGGCTCCTCTACCCATGGAATATTGAAGTGGGCAAGAATACTGGAGTGGGCAGCCAGTCCCTTCTCTGGGGGATCTTCCCGACCCAGGGATCGAACCTGGGTCTCCCGTATTGCACGCAGATTCTTTACCTACTGAGCCACCTGGGAAACCCTAGGACCTCCATAACCTTCCTTGATTCTCCATCACCCCCACCTTCTCTGTCTACTGAACCTTCAGGAGAAATGCTGACTGGAGTCAAAGGCAA
This sequence comes from Okapia johnstoni, assembly GCA_024291935.2. Classification (NCBI taxonomy): domain Eukaryota; kingdom Metazoa; phylum Chordata; class Mammalia; order Artiodactyla; family Giraffidae; genus Okapia; species Okapia johnstoni. Next base: position 93,140,404 of record CM044308.1, read on the forward strand.
GGGTAATACCATGTGAGGGAGGTGGTTGGGGGGAAGCAGAGAGGGTGGAAGTCTTCATGGTGCCATAGTGTGGGTTTTAGGGCTCTACCTGCGGCTGCGTGCAAAGCACATTGTGCCAGGCCATGGGCACAATGTGGCCTGACATTCAGAATCCCCTTTTGCCTATCCCCTTGATAACTCTATGGCAGTGGTTCTCAACTGGGGATAATTTGTCCCCCAAGGGATGTCTGGCAACATTTGGCGACATTTCAGTTGTGGGGGCGATTCCAGCTGGTCTCTAGTGGGTAGAGGCCAGGGATGCTGCTAAACACTCCCTAATGTACAAGGCAGCCTCCACACAAAGTGGTATCCAGATTCAAGCAACCATAGAGCCGAGGCTGAGGAATCTTGTGCTTTGCAACCACCGTTCTTCCCATTTGATAGACAAGAAGCAGGCTCAGCCCAGACCATTCAATAGCTGCAACAAAACTGAAATTTGATCCCCCAAACATATGATTCCAAAAACCAGGGGTCTCCTGCATTGCAGGCAGATTCTTTACCCACTGAGAAACCTTAGGATCTCCATAACCCTTTGGCTTAAGCACCATGCTGTCCCTTCCACAGACTGCACTGTAAAGCCAGCACCTCCAGGTGACTTCAGGGTCCTTTCTAGGAAGTCCCCCGACTGTCCTTCTTATTGCTGGTCAGTCTAAGATGCTGCTGTGTTAGCCTCAGCTGCCTTCCTTGGGCAGCACTGCCTCTGTATCCACCTACCTCTGAATCATCACCACGTGAACATTTATGCAGCAATCAGAGTCCTCCTGTGTGCTGGACACTGCCTATGTGCTGCCCACATTTTCTTCCGGAATCACCTTGGTGACCTCCCTGCCACCCCAGCTGGCCTCATCATCCCCATTTCAGGAAGGAGGAAGCCAGGGCTCAGAGGAGTGAAGTGACCAAAGTAGAATCACAGCCCTCAAGGTGCACATTTTGTTTTGAAGCCCTTGAGGCTTTTTGCCAAGTCATCATCTTTGACTGTTCTAATCCATGTTTTTTTAAAAAACTTTTTATTAAGAATTCCTCTACCAGTGCAGGAGACACAGGTTTGATACCTGGGGTGGGACTGTCCCCTGGAGAAGGAAATGGCAGCCCACTTGGGTATTCTTGCCTGGAGAATCCTATGGACAGAGGAGACTGTTGGGCTACAGTCCATGGTGTTGCAAGAGGCAGACACGACTTAGGGGCTAAACTACAACAAACAGCTGATTAATAATTAATAATTAATAAATAATAATGTTGGAATAGTTTCAAGTGAATAGCAACGGGATTCAGCCATATATACCCATGTATCCGTTCTCCCCCAAACTCCCCGTCCATCCAGCCTGCCATAACATTGAGCAGAGCTCCATATGCCATACAAGTAGATCCTTGTTGGTTATCCATTTTAAATATAGCAGTGTGTACATGTCCATCCCAAACTCTCTAACTATCCCTTCCCCTCATCCTTCTCCCTGGCAGTCATAAGTCCATTCTCAAAATCTGTGAGTCTGTGTTTTTTAAGTACGTTAATTTGTATCAATTCTTTTTGGATTCCACATATGTGATGTCATATGATATTTCTCCTTCGCTGACTCACTTCACTCAGTATGACTATCTCTACTGACCCGTATTCTGACAGAGAAGATACTTTCTGCTGGCAAGCAACCAATTACACTTCGGTGGAAATGCTTGCCAAGGTCATTTGTATGACTGATTACATCATAAACAGCATCTGGTGATGCCTGTGTCCTCTGGTTCACACAAATACCATGGGGACCCTCATGTTCCCTCCTTGAGCGTGTGTATCAAAGAACCAGTACGTGACAAAGGAACTGACCAGGAACAGGTAAGCCCGCATGCACGTGTGGTCATTCACTTCAGACGTGTCCTACTCTTCAACCCTGTGGACTGTAGCTCCTTAGGCTCCTCTGTACAGGGGATTCTCCAGGGAAGAATACTAGAGTGGGTTACCATGCCCTCCTCCAGGGGATCTTCCCAGCCCAAGGATTGAACCTTCAACTCCTGCATAACAGGCAGATTACTGGCTGAGCCACCAGGAGAGTCCATAGGTAAGCCTTAGGTAAGCCTGCAGGAGATTGTTTTCATTCAGTGCCCGAGAAAACTCACAAGATCACATATATATTTTTGGCATTCTTAAAAAACCACGTGCCATAATACGTTTTTGGAGGAACTCAGGGGAAATAAATGAGATCGACAGCAAAGAACAGCTTCTTGAACCACAGGGCGATAATGAATAACACTCATGTAGCTTGGATGGTGTTCACACAGCTGTCATCATTCATTCATTCCCATCCCTCATCACCCTGCATTGGGGGCCCCTGTCCTCCAGGAACGCTGACGACTAGCTTAAATATGCAGATGACTGTGAGACGATGTTAAAAGAGCAGCTAGTGATGGGAACTCACTCTCCACAGCTGTGTGCTGGGCGCTGGACCTATAAGGTGTTGTGTTGTTAGTCACTAAGTTGTGTCCGACTCTTTGATGCTGTAAGGTAATTAATATGAAAACTGTGTGTCCCAGTCCAGGGGCACATTGATCCCGGGTTAACTTCAGTGCCACAGAATAGAATGAAAGGATGTTATTATCCTCATTGTACAAGGGAGAGACCATGGTCCTGAGAGGTTAAGTGGCATCCTTTTCAAATGATATTTGTATAGAGAAAATATGCCTCCAAATTAGTTTCACATAATTCTTCCTGCTAAAATAAAACTGAGCTATTAGTTGCCAAAGAGTTCCCTTAGTCATCTTCAGCTATTAAATTTAAATGAAATAAAACAGAAATACGCACTGAATGCCCCACTTTTATAGGACACTGAGCTAAGTATTCGGGGAAGATTGGGACAAAAATAACAACAGCAAAAAAGCAAGCTAGAGAGTCTGATCGGGCATGAGTGCGTGATGTGGGTTGAAATCATGAGATCGGGGTGATTTGGGTACTTGAGCTGCCACTGATCCACGGCTGAGCTTAGCAAGAGACCCTTCCCCTCGACATCCCTCTCCCCACAAGTAGAATGAAGGGCTGGACGAGAAGCTTGTTAAGAGCTCTTTAACACTCAGGACTGTGGAGCTGGCACATGGGCCATCAGGACAGACACGCAGGGCTCCTTGCCAACACGGTGCACCATCCACGGGACATGGCCGTCCGACTCTACCCAAGCCTGGTAGGACTTGAGCCCCCCACTTCCACAGTCCTCACGTTCACCACACAGACACACATCTTACCCAGCCCCGTAGTAGCTCGTAGGCCGTGACACCCAGGGACCACCAGTCGACGGGGTAGGAGTACCCAGGGCCTCCGTCCACATACACCTGGAAGACTTCCGGGGCTGCCAAAGACAGGACAAAAGACATCACTGGGCATCTCACTTGACACGCATGACGCCCGTGAAGGAGGACATGGGGCCAGGAGCTGGACTGCGAGGCTAGCATTCCATCGATGATGCTATGTAGTTAGTACTGTCTGTAAGTCACAAGCCAGCTTGAGACAAGGTGCAGGCATCGCAGAAAACCCCATGTGACACCTGGGACAGAATACAGATGGGGCGCCCCGAGTGTGCCGCAGAGGGTATTCTGCTGGGGAGTCAGGGAAAGTGCGGGGGAAGGAGGATTTGGTGGAATCCTGAAGCATGAATCATGGTCAGCATGGGGAATAAAGTCTGAGTTAAGAGGAAGAGTCTGCACCCCTGTTATGGAGCAGGACCCTGTGGGGCTCCTGGGCACAAAGACTTTCTGTGCCCGCCAATTCTTTGATGACAGGAAATAGGCTTCACTCAGTGTCTGTGACCTTCCCTTAGCTCCAGGCTGTAGTTTCAAACAGATGCGAAGCAAGGATGGGAGGGGATGCAGAGACAAGGGAGGAACAGACAAGAAACAATAGTGCAGCCTTGGGGCAGAGTCCTGGTCCCCTCTCAAGGGACACACATAACAACATTTTTGAGCTCTTCTGCAGATACTGAAAACCCCCACCAGGTGGGAGAAATTAAGGGTCTGATGTGCTGTGCTAAGTCAAGACTGTCGTGTCGGACTCTGTGACCCTATGGACTGTAGCCTGCCAGGGTCCTCTGTCCATAGGATTCTCCAGGCAAGAAATACTAGAGTGGATTGCCATGCTTTCCTCCAGGGGGTCTTCCCAACCCAGGGATCAAACCTGTGCCTCTTACATCTTCTGCATTGGCAGGTGGGTTCTTTATGACTAGCACCACCTGGGAAGCCCCAAGGGTCTGAGGCCCACAAGCCAGTAGACCCCAGACTGGTTATTACCAGAAGGTTAATGATGCAGAGTCTCACTTACCTCACCAACAACCAATCAGAAAAATGTCCATGAGCTGATCATCCTCTTTGAACCATTACTATAAGACCCCTCACTACCCCTCCAGGTGGGAACACACAGCTTTGAGGGCATTTGCTTGCTGTGGCCCCCTTTGCCTGGCAAAGCAATTTGTTGTTCTTGCTGTTGCTGAGTCATGTCTAACTCTCTGCAACCATCGACTGCACACCAGACTTCCTTGACTTTCACTATCTCCTGGAGTTTGCTCAACTTCATATCCATTGAGTTGGTGATGCTATCTAATCATTTCATCCTCTGCCACCCCACTCTCCTTTTGCCTTCAATCTTTCCCAGTATCAGGATCTTTTCCAATGAGTTGGCTCTTCGCATTAGGTGGTCAAAGTATTGGAGCTTTAGCTTCAGCATCAGTCCTGCCAATGAATATTCAGGGTTGATTTCCTTCAGAATTGACTGATTTGATCTCCTTGCTGTCCAACAGACTCTCAAGAGTCTTGCCCAGAACCACCATTCAAAAGCATGAATTCTTTGGCACTCATCCTTCTGGTCCAACTCTTGCATCTGTACATGACCTCTGGAAAAATTATAGCTTGGACTATATGGACCTTTGTCGGTAAAGTGATGTCTCTGCTTCCTAATATACTATCTAGGTTTGTCATAGCTTTACTTCCAAGGACCAAGCATCTTTTTTCATGGCTGCAGTTACCATCTGCAGTGATTTTGGAGCCCAAGGAAATAAAATCTGTCACTGTATCCATTTTCCCCCCTTCTATTTGCCATGAGGTGACAGCACCAGATGCCATGATCTTAGTTTTTTCAAATGTTGAGTTTTAAGCCAGCTTTTTCACTCTCCTCCTTCCCTGTCATCAAGAGGCTCTTTAGCTTCTCTTCACTTTCTTCCATTAGAGTGCTATCATCAGCAAACTAAGATGGACTGGAATGGGTGAATTTAACTCAGGTGACCATTATATTTACTACTGTGGGCAGGAATCCCTTAGAAGAAATGGAGTAGCCATCATAGTCAACAAAAGAGTCCGAAACGCAGTACTTGGATGCAATCTCAAAAATGACAGAATGATCTCTGTTCGTTTCCAAGGCAAACCATTCAATATCACGGTAATCCAAGTCTATGCCCCGACCAGTAATGCTGAAGAAGCTGAACTTGAACGGTTCTATAAAGACCTACAAGACCTTTTAGAACTAACACCCAAAAAAGATGTCCTTTTCATTATAGGGGACTGGAATGCAAAATAAGGAAGTCAGGAAACACCTGGCGTAACAGGCAAATTTGGCCTTGGAGTACAGAATGAAGCAGGGCAAAGGCTAACAGAGTTTTGCCAAGAGAACGCACTGGTCATAGCAAACACCCTCTTCCAACAACACAAGAGAAGACTGTACACATGGACATCACCAGATGGTCAACACCAAAATCAGATTGATTACATTCTTTGCAGCCAAAGATGGAAAAACAAGACCGGGAGCAGACTGTGGCTCAGATCATGAACTCCTTATTGCCAAATTCAGAATTAAATTGAAGAAAGTAGGGAAAGCCACTAGACCATTCAGGTATGACCTAAATCAAATCCCTTATGATTATACAGTGGAATTGATAAATAGATTTAAGGGACTAGATCTGATAGACAGAGTGCCTGATGAACTATGGACAGAGGTTCATGACATTGTACAAGAGACAGGGATCAAGACCATCCCCATGGAAAAGAAAGTAAAAAAGCAAAATGGCTGTCTGAGGAGGCCTTACAAATAGCTGGGGAAAGAAGAGAAGCAAAAAGCAAAGGAGAAAAGGAAAGATATTCCCATCTGAATGTAGAGTTCCAAAGAATAGCAAGGAGAGATAAGAAAGCCTTCCTCAGCGATCAATGCAAAGAAATAGAGGAAAACAACAGATTGGGAAAGACTAGAGATCTCTTCAAGAAAACTAGAGATACCAAAGGAACATTTCATACAAAGATGGGCTCAATAAAGGACAGAAATGGTATGGATCTAACAGAAGCAGAAGATATTAAGAAGAGGTGGCGAGAATACACAGAAGAACTGTACAAAAAAGATCTTCACGACCCAGATAATCACGATGGTGTGATCACTCACCTAGAGCCAGACATCCTGGAATGTGAAGTCAAGTGGGCCTTAGAAAGCATCACTACGAACAAAGCTAGTGGAAGTGATGGAATTCCAGTTGAGCTATTGCAAATCCTCAAAGATGATGCTGTGAAAGTGCTGCATTCGATATGTCAGCAAATCTGGAAAACTCAGCAGTGGCCACAGGCCTGGAAAAGGTCAGTTTTCATTCCAATCCCAAAGAAAGGCAATGCCAAAGAATGCTCAAACTACCACACAATTGCACTCATCTCACACACTAGTAAAGTAATGCTCAAAATTCTCCAAGCCAGGCTTCAGCAATACGTGAACCATGAACTTCCAGATGTTCAAGCTGGTTTTAGAAAAGGCAGAGGAACCAGAGATCAAATTGCCAACATCCACTGGATCATTGAAAAAGCAAGAGAGTTCCAGAAAAACATCTATTTCTGCTTTATTGACTATGCCAAAGCCTTTGACTGTATAGATCACAATAAACTGTGGAAAATTCTGAAAGACATGGGAATACCAGACAATCTGATCTGTCTGTTGAGAAACCTGTATGCAGGTCAGGAAGCAACATTTAGAACTGGACATGGAACAACAGACTGGTTCCAAATAGGAAAAGGAGTATGTCAAGGCTGTATATTGTCACCCTGCTTATTTAACTTATATGCAGAGTACATCATGAGAAACGCTGGGCTGGAAGAAGCACGAGCTGGAATCAAGATTGCCGGGAGAAATATCAATAACCTCAGATATGCAGATGACACCACACACTATGGCAGAAAGTGAAGAAGAACTAAAGAGCCTCTTGATGAAAGTGAAAGAGGAGAGTGAAAAAAGTTGGCTTAAAGCTCAACGTTCAGAAAACTAAGATCATGGCTTCTGGTCCCATCACTTCATGGGAAATAGATGAGGAAACAGTGGCAACAGTGTCAGACTTTATTTTTTTGGCCTCCCAAATCACTGCTGATGGTGATTGCAGCCATGAAATTAAAAGACACTTATTCCTTGGAAGGAAGGTTATGACCAACCTAGATAGCTTATTCAAAAGCAGAGACATTACTTTGCCAATAAAGGTCCATCTAGTCAAGGCTATGGTTTTTCCAGCGGTCATGTGGATGCGAGAGTTGGACAATGAAGAAAGCTGAGCACCGAAGAATTGATGCTTTTGAACTGTGGTGTTGGATAAGACTCTTGAGTCCCTTGGACTGAAAGGAGATCCAACCAGTCCATCATAAAGGAGATCAGTCCTGGGTGTCCATCGGAAGGACTGATGTTGAAGCTGAAACTCCAATACTTTGGCCACCTCATGGGAAGAGTTGACTCATTGGAAAAGACCCTAATTCTGGGAAGGATTGGAGGCAGGAGGAAAAGGGGACGACAGAGGATGAGATGGTTGGATGGCATCACTAACTCGATGGACATGAGTTTGGGTAAACTCTGAGAGTTGGTGATGGACAGGAAGGTCTGGCATGCTGCGATTCATGGGGTCGCAAAGAGTCAGACACAACTGAGCGACTGAACTGAACTGAACTGATCTGTATATAGGAGGTTGTGTTATTTCTCCTGGCAATCTTGATTCCAGCTTGTGATTCATCCAGCAAAGCAGTAAAGCTATTCTTTCCTACTTCACCCAAAACTCTGTCTCTGAGATTTAACTTGGTTTTGGGGTACAAAGGCCAGATTTGGTTCACTCCGAAGGGGCTGAGAAGCTAGGTAAATGTCAGTCTGCTTTGACACCAACACGGGGTCAGATGTCGCAACAACCAGAATTGTTAGAGCCCCTGGTGCCTAGTGCCAGTCTCAGGTGGGAATCAATACAAAATACCCAGAATAAGTAAATGCATGGAGACAGAAGGCCGATCAGGGGTTGCCAGGGGCTGGTGGGGGCATGGGGCGCAACTGCTCATCGGGTTTCTTCTGGGATGATGAATGTTCTTGAACTAGACAGAGCTGGTGGCTACACAACGTGGTGAATGTACTAAATGCCACTGCATTTGCTTGTAAACAGTTCATTTTACGTTATGTGAATTTTACCTCTGTAATAAACCAGTGGAGGGTGGAGCCCCCAGAGGAATAGACCCTCACTCCTCAGGAGGCTGCAGCTGTCTTGGGGTCCCCTGGGGTCCTGCTGCTTCCTAAGCTGCTGGGAGGTGGGTTCATCCCTGCCTCACCCCCGACTGACCAGGCCGGGAGTGCATCTCAAGCTTTAATTGCTCACACAGGCTTCCAGGAAAGTCTTGGGAAATGCAGGTCCCAAGAAATTAATTTAATTTCTAAATTAATTAGAAAATTAATTTACAGATGTAATTCCATTTTACAGGTGTCAGAGCAGCCAAGCTCTGTCATGCGGAACCAGGACATGTTGTGATTAAAAACATCTCAACTCAGTTTTCAGACTGGAATTCAGATGGTGTGGGGGTGGGAAGGGCCAGACGAGGCAGATGAGGGTAGACAATGGATGCTCGAATCTGGGCTCCAGATGGGCAGCTGGACACTTGAACCTTTTGCTGTCCAGTCGCTCTGTCATGTCTGACTCTGTGGCCCCTGGACTGCAGCATGCCAGGCTTCCCATCTCCCGTAGCCTGCTCAAACTCAAGTCCATTGAGACAGTGATGCCATCCAACCATCTCATCCTCTGTTGCCCCCTTCTCCTCCTGCCTTCAATCTTTCCCAGCATCAGAGTCTTTTCCAATGAGTCAGTTCTTTGCATCAGGTGGCCAAAGTATTGGAGTTTCAGCTTCAGCTTCAGTCCTTCTAATGAATATTCAGGACTGATCTGCTTAAGGATCGACTGTTTTGGTCTCCTTGCAGTCCAAGGGACTCTCAAGAGTCTTCTCTAGCACCACAGTTCCAAAGCAACAATTCTCGGGCACTCAGCTTTCTTTATGGTCCAACTCTCACCATCGATGAACCTGACCATCGGCCAAATTTAAGCTGCCCTCCAGCGACCCGCTCCATTAATTTTCTATTTTATAGCAGTTTCACCCAAAGATTCTCCTTTCCTCCTCACCACAACCCCCAGGGTCATATTATCATTTGACACACTACCAAAGGGGCTCAGAGAAGCACAGCAGAGCACAAGAAGTCACACAGCAGGGAGTGCAGAGCTGAGGTGCCCCTTACATACTGCTCAAATTCCGGTTTGAAGTAAGCTTTGCATCAACGTTTGGGTACAAAACCGTAATCAGTCTACATTAGGGAAGATGTTATTGGGAGTTCGAGGAAATGTCATTTTGGTTTATCTGAGCCTCACCAAGTGGTGTGCTGGGGAACAGGAAGAAGTTTGGTGTGACTGCAGCTGGATTAACACATTCCCTTTGCTTCAGTTTGTAAAGCATGAGAAATAATAAACAGTCTATTCACAGGGTTCTTATGAGGATTAAGGGAAATGCTGGCTAAGAGCTAAGCCCGATGCCAGGCTGGTCCGTTGTGAGCACTCTGGAACTCTTGGGCATGGTTTTTATTAGTAGAATTGTCATTCAAACGTCCTCTCTTCATCAAACTCAGCTTCTCACTGTCCACCCAGTCAGCCTGGCTGCTGCTGCTGCTAAGTCGCTTTAGTCGTGTCCGACTCTGTGCGACCCCAGAGACGGCAGCCCACCAGGCTCTGCCGTCCCTGGGATTCTCCAGGCAAGAACACTGGAGTGGGTTGCCATTTCCTTCTCCAATGCATGAAAGTCAAAAGTGAAAGTGAAGTCGCTCAGTCGTGTCTGACTCTTCGAGACCCCACGGACTGCAGCCTACCAGGCTCCTCTGTCCATGGAATTTTCCAGGCAAAAGTGCTGGAGTAGATTGCCATTGGGACCGTCCTAAATTCCATCCTCCTCAGCCTCATGACTCATCAGTCTCCAGATCCTCTGAGCTTGGTGTTTTGAGCATCTTTTTATCTGCCCCTTCCTATCCATCCTAGACAAACCTGAATTCAAAGGTGGTAGTTGTATCTGTTTAGTAAATATCTGGTGAGTGAACATTTGATTTCCTAGCCTCTCCAAGCACTGAGCTGTGCTATTCTGCATCCCACCCTGACAGCCTGAGGCTGGGCTCCAACCCAGAGGGGCTTCCTTCCCTGCACCCCAATCTGTGTGCTTGTCCTTCTTCCCTCTGTGCGAAGGGTTCTGATAAAGGAGACAATCATGCTGGTCTATGCAGAACCAGGACTTTGACAGCTGCTGGCCTGGCCCATGTGCTCAGACAGGGCCAGAGGCAGGGACATGCCCAGGACTACAGGAGAGGCTGGGTGTCCTGCTGTCCCCATAATGCCTTGTCATCCCTGGCTTCCCCAAGCCCATCTGGATTTCAGGGAAGAAGCAGCATCTGAACAGTTCTGTCCTGGCTGTCCTGACCAGCCAAGTGACAAATATCTGCCACCCGTGACTCCACTCCCAGAGAAGGTGACAATCTCCCTTCCCCTGCACACTCGGGGCTGAACGAACATAAACAACATTTATGTCACAATCCATATTCCACCAAAATGACTGTTGCAGTGCCCTGGAGCCGGTGCTTAGACATGAGGGCATCATAGAGGGTTAGAACTTGAAGGACAGGTACACGACACACACCTGTCACCATTATTTCACGTATGAATGAATGAGTGTGGAAACTGTTCGCTAGGTGCCGCGTTAAGGATTTTACACATCCAGCTCCCTTCATCTTTCCATTCACCCAATAAAACAAATACTACAATGATTTCCATGTTCCAGATGAGGAGGTAGATTCATGAAGGGTTGTAGTTGGGTGAATTAAAGTGAAAATGCTAGTTGCTCAGTCATGTCCGACTCCTTGTGAACCCACGGACTGTAGCCCACCAGGCTCCTCTGTCCAAGGACTTCTCCAGGCAAGAATACTGGAGTGAGTAGCCATTCCTTTCTCCAGCGGATCTTTCTGATCCAGGGATCCAACCCAGGTCTCTCACATAGAAGGCAGATTCTTAACCACCTGAGCCACCAGGGAAGGTGAATAGTGTCCGAAAAAGACTATGTCCAAGTACTAACCTCCAGTATCTGTGAACAAGGCCTTATTCAGAAATAGAGACTCTGCAGGTGTAATTAAGAACATCAAGACAAAAATCATCCTGGATTCAGGGTGGACCCTTCCTAGATTCAATGTCTGATGACTTCATAAGAGAAAAGAGAGAGAGATTTGAGACACAGAGAAGGCCGATGCAGGAGACACAAGAGACACAGGTTTGATCCCTGGGTTGGGAAGATCCCCTGGAGTGGGAAATGGCAACCCACTCCCGTATTCTTGCCTGGAAAGTTCCATGGACAGCGGAGCCTGGTGGGCTACAGTCCAAGGGGTCACAAAGAGTCGGACACCATTGAGCACACACACATATCCTTAAAGCACTCTGAACCACAGATGAAGAAAAAAGAGACACAGAGAGGCAAAGGGGCAAGTTCAGGGCCGTCGAGGCGGCGAGTGGAAGAGTGTGGAAGGCTGTTCTTACAACTTTTGAGAGGGGACTCAATACAGCTGTTCCACTGTTATCATGAGCAGTGGCTTTCTTTACAACGCTAAGAGCTGTGTTATTAATATGCCATTGACTGATCATCTACCGTGTGCTAGAAACTCTTCAAGCTTCTTTACCTGTATTGGTTACTCCTCAGGGAAGCTAATATTTATGGAGCACTGTCTGAAGCTTCATGTGCGTGATCTCCTTTTAACCTCAGAAGGACATTTATCTCCATCTGAGGAAGCAAAGCTATGCTTTTTTCCAGTAGTCATGTATGGATGTGAGCGCTGGAGCATAAAGAAAACTGAGCGCCAAAGAATTGATGCTTTTGAACTGTGGTGTTGGAGAAAACTCTTGAGAGTCCCTTGAACTGCAAGATCAAACCAGTCCATCCTAAAGGAAATCAGTCCTAAATATTCATTGGAAGGACTGATGCTGAAGCTCCAATACTTTGGCCACCTGATGCAAAGAACTGGCTCATTGGAAAAGACCCTGATGCTGGGAAAGATTGAAGGAAGTAGGGGAAGGGGATGACAGAGGATGAGATGGTTGGATGGCATCACTGACTTGATGGACATGAGTTTGAGCAATTTCTGGGAGTTGGTGATGGACAGGGAAGCCTGGCGTGCTGCAGTCCATGGGGTCACAAAAAGTCAGACACGACTGAACTGAACTGAGGAAGCCAGGCTTGGAGCGGTGACAGACCTACCAAGGTCCCAAGCCTCATCGGAAGCCTGGCTTTCCCCATTCTCCAGTGTCATCCAAAATGATGACCAAAGCCTTGCTCTGTCTCCTTCAATATCCAGACATTTTCTACCATGTTACACCATCTTTATGTGTATGCTGAAAAGAAAAATAATGTATCATAAAAAATATATGTACACACGTACTACATATATGTGAGGTGGTAAAGAACCTGCCTGCCAATGCAGGAGACATGAGACACAGTTTTGATATCTGGGTGGGGAGGATGCCCTGGTGGAGGGAATGGCAACCCACTCCAGTATTCTTGCCTGAGAATCCCATGGACAGAGGAGCCTGGTGGGCTCCTGTCTTTCAGTTCTGAGCCTGTCTTTTAGTCAGACAAGACTGAAATGACTTAGCATGTAGTATATATATATATATATATATATATATATATATGTATGTACTTTACATGTCTTATAGTACAAAATCTCTCCAGAATCAACGCATTAAATCTGTGAATTCAATTGGAACCAAAATTAAGAATGTTTATGAATGCCCAGGAATTCTAAATTTAGGAAATCAAGGTTTTGACAATCCAAAAGAAAATAATGTGTAGTTCGCCATAAACATGCACACTAATAAAAGTGGCTCTTGAATCACAATTCCCTGGCAGCAGCCTTCCTTGCTACATCCCCAGGGTCCTTCAGCATGCCCAGTACATGCTGCATGCTCTGTGGATACTTGTGAGCCCACGAATGAATACCCCGGGTGGACACCGGGCTCCACGGAAGCAGCTTCTCCAGCATAACCCAGTGGCATGGAAAGATCAGCCCCACCACCCATCATCCATTTCTAGCAGCAGCTGAGCAATTCTGCCAATGCAGGTTTTAAATGGAAAGTGAGTCTGGATTCCAAGGGGCATCAGAGAATTGGCCTTCCAGAAAAGCAAGTACATGGGGTGTCGAATGAAAGAGATCGCCTCAAGGCAGTGAAAATATGCCTTTGGTGGGTTTTGCCACCTTCAGCTCACCACGCAGAGTTACTTCCTCATTAGACTAAAAATATGGAAAAACTCCCAGAAATCTCCTAAGTTCTAATTACTAACCTGCTGCTTTAGCTCTATGAATACTCCTGAAGGCTTTGATCGCTGCAGTGCAGTGTGACACACTATTCAATGTCTAGCTTACAAGCTGACTGGCTTCCAGGATTGGCTTCCACAGGTAAGTGTGTCCTTTTGGACATTTCAGCCTAGAGGGGACCTTCAAGGTCATTTCCTTTCTCCCCTACACTTTGTAGGTGAGGAAGCTGAAGCCTATTGGAGGCATTCCATGGCTTCCAGACCAGCTGGGACCAGAGCCCAGGCCTCCTGTCCACTGAGCCTTACTTCTGTTTGCACATCCCAGCCGGCAGAATGGCCAGATCTGGACACCTCCACCCAGAAGCCCCACAGGCATGGCATTCTTACTATGTCCAAGCCAAATCCCCCTCTCCAACTGCCCCTTCTCCTGGGTTCTCAGTCTCCGCCGATGGTCTGCTCAGTTGCAAGAGTCAGAAATCAGTCTACACTTTGATGTGTGCTCAGTCGCTCAGGTATGTCTGACTCTTTGCAACCCTACAAACTGTAGCCTGCCAGGTTCCTCTGCCCATGTAATTTTCCAGGCAAGATTACTGCAATGGGATGCCATTTCCTACTCCAGGAGATCTTCCCGATCCAGGCATTGAACCTGCATCTCTTGTGTCTCCTGCACTAACAGGTAGATTCTTTACCATTAGCACCACCTGGGAAGCCCATGCTTTGATCATTTGATTAACTCTTGATTCATCATTTTTCCTTCCAGAATTTTTCTCTTTTCTCCGATCCTCTTTCATCGCTGTCTGGACTAATGACAGCCCCTCATGCACCCTAGCCTGGGGCTGTTTAATCCCACCCACCTGCTCCTGCAACACTTTTCTAAGTCAGTAGAATCAATGAAACAAAGAGACAGAAAGTGTGAATGTGGCGATGATTCAGGCTAGGCTTGCTGCCATGACAGCCTCAAGCAAGCTGTCTGACCTGTTATTTTTTGCCTCAATTTTCCTCATCTGTAAAAAGGAATAACTATATCTGCCACATCATGTTATTGAGAAGAAAAAAATGAAGTTCTGTATGTATTTATTGAGCACAAAGTAAGTGCTCTATAAATGCAATCTAACATTGTTTTATTATCATTCATATGTTCAAATTACTTAATTAAAATCACTCCAAATTTTTCTATTTACTGTAGAATAAAGGTCAAACTTCTTAGCATGAAAAAATTCTTAAAAATTAGGTTTCAGCTTCCTCATATTTTGGCTGCTGTCTTTATTGTGCCTGTTGTGTAACCCACTCCAGTATTCTTGCCTGGAGAATCTCAAGGGCAGAGGAGCCTGGCGGGCTACAGAGTCAGGCATGAGTCGGCAAGAGTCAGACATGACTGAGCAACTGAGTACATGCCAACATGAAACAACAGGACATGCTTTATTTTTAATCTTCAATGACTTGCCTGATAATATTTACCCAATTTTTATAATCATGAACTCCTATTTATACTTCAAAACCCAGACCAAATTTTACACCCACTGTGGAAAGTTCATCAAGTCCCTTCCTGATGCTCAGTTCCCTTCTTTTCCCCTCTCCTGGCCAGAACATCACTGTTCTGGATTCTTACCAAACCCTTGTCTGTTCATCTCCTACAGCACTGATCAGGGCATACTGTAATTAAGGATATACATGCTCATTGCCCTCAGTGGACTGTGAGCTCTTTGAACAAGGATATGACTAAGTCAGGGTCAAAACCTCAGGGATTAGCATTAAGCTGGTCTAGACAGAGATGCTCAAGGTAACAGAATAGCAAAGAGGTTGAAGTCACAGAATCCTGGCTTTGAATCTCAGTGACCACCTTTGCTGTTTATCACTGGACAAGCACTTAGCTTCTGCATATGTCTCAGATCCCCTGGGATAATGATAGCCTCTACCCCATATCGAGATAAAATATGGGAGTCATTTAGAACAAGGACTGATACAGAGCAAATTCCAAATAGATATGAGATAGTTATTATTGTATCAATTCATCACCAAATGAGAAATGAAATACACCCATAAATGAAAGACCAACTAACGGATGTACATGTTGTACATGTCCCCAGATGATTCAGAGTTCCATCGTCATTCTTTGATTAGAGTTTGCAGAAAAGCTGTGAAAAGCAGAGATAAACAGGATGACTGGCCTCTGTCTGCATCCCTTAGGGTAATTCATGTTCCTTTGGCTTTTTACCTTGGCAGATGAAATCAGGTGTCACACACATATTAATTTGAGATGAAATGAAACTGCTGTGTCAATCTGATCATTTCTTTTTATTTGGTGACACAAATAGTATTAATAGCAACAGAAGACTGGTTTCATTCAAGTATGTAAGACACTGCTCCAGTGTGGACCAGTAGGATCTCACCTGTCTGCATATGAGGAAAAGCAGGGGAAACTTAACTGGCTGAGTAAATACAGAAGGTCTGATGTTGTTGTTCAGTTGCTCAGTCATGTCTGACTCTTTGCGACCTCATGGACTGCAGCATGCCAGGCTTTCCTGTCCTTCACTATCTCCCAGAGTTTGCTCAAACTCATGTCCATTGAGTCGGTGATGCCATCCAAACATCTCGCCCTCTGCCGTCTGTTCTCCTCCTGTCTTCAATCTTCCCCAGCATCAGGGTCTTTTCCAATGAGTCAGTTCTTCACATCAGGTGGCCAAAGTATTGGAGCTTCAGCTTCAGCTTCATCATCAGCTTTTTCAACGAATATTCAGGGTTGATTTCTTTTAGGATTGACTGGTTTGATCTCCTTGCAGTCCAAGGGACTGTCAAGAGTCTTCTCCAGCACCTCAGCTAGAAGGCATCAATTCTTTGGTGCTCAGCCTTTTTTTATTGTCCAGCTATCACATCCATACATGACTACTGGAAAAACCATAGCTTTGACTAGACAGACCTTTGTTGGCAAAGTAACGTCTCTGCTTTCTAATATGCTATCTAGGTTTGTCATAGTTTTTCTTCCAAGGAGCAAGTGTCTTTTAATTTAATGGCTACAGTCACCATCTGCAGTGATTTTGGAGCCCAAGAAAATAAAGTCTGTCACTGTTTCCACTGTTTCCCTATCTATTTGCCATGAAATGATGGGACCAGATGCCATGATCTTCATTTTTTGAATCATTTTTTGAATGATGAGTTTTAAGCCAGCTTTTTCATTCTCCTCTTTCACCTTCATCAAGAGGTTCTTTAATTCCTCTTCGCTTTTTTCCATTAGGGTGATATCATCTGTATATCTGAGGTCATGATGAGGTACAGAAATAAATGATGTCTAGCAGAAGTCTACTTCATGTGAAATGTATCAGATTTAAAGTAGTAGATTAACAAAAAAGGCCTTTGGAAAGTTTTCTAGAGAATGATGGAAAGTGCTAACTGAAAGCACAGGATTGGAATCCAGTGCATTTTATGTGAAACAGGGAATAAACATCCAAATGGCATGTCAGGCTGATTAAGTTCATTTAGACGGTGCTGCTTTCTTAAAGGGTTCCAAGATTCCCTGTTTACCTGAGGCCGATATTGTTCATTAAAATTTCACACTGTCAAAAGTTTTGGTGGGTATACAAGAACCACATGATCTGGCCCCGCCATGTCTCCAGCCTCCCTCTCCTTGCCTACTTTGTCAGGCCAACCTGCTGCTGCTGCTGCTGCTGCGACACATCAGTCGTGTCTGACTCTGTGTGACCCCATAGACGGCAGCCCAACAGGCTCCTCTGTCCCTTGGATTCTCCAGGCAAGAACACTGGAGTGGGTTGCCATTTCCTTCTTCAATGCATGAAAGTGAAAAGTGAAAGTGAAGTCGCTCAGTCGTGTTCGACTCTTCTCGACCCCATGGACTGCAGTCTACCAGGCTCCTCCGTTCATTGGATTTTCCAAGCAAGAGTACTGGAGTGGGGTGCCATTGCCTTCTCCCAGGCCAACCTAGCTTCCCTCTAGTTCTTTCTACGTGAAAAGCTCCTTTTTGCCTCAGGGTCTAGGAAAATGCAATTCCATTTCCTGCAATGCTTTTCCACCTTTTGCACTGCACAACATCTATCTGTCCTTTAGAATCCAGCTGAAAGTTCACACATCCTCATCAATGTTACCCTGACCCCTCCAATCTAATCCATCTGTCTCATTAGCACCTGTCTTTCTCCAACATAATTCTTATAAAGACCTCAAACAATTCTGTTTCTGTTTAAAATGTAAGAATTGGAAATAGTCACTCTGAACCTAACAATGAGTAAAAGCTAGATCACCTACAAAATCATAATTTTCCTTGAACCCAACTAGTCTGAAACCCAAGGAAAGACAGACATCTCCAAGAAGAGTTGGGATGTGAATACTAGCTTACCTTGGAAAGAACAAGGGAAGAAGATAGGGCTGCCACAGAAGAGAGTAAGAAGACCAGTTAAGATGCTTAATTTAACTGAATTGCTGAAGGTTGTGTATGGGCCTAAGTGAGAGAATAGAACCACTGTTTGTCCAGATACAAGCGGAATTTACCACTCACAGACTCCTTTCTACATATGCTCACTGGTACTCATGACAAAGGCTGGTACAGGGCAGGAGACTAAACCACATATTCAACTCTTGCAGCCACCCAAACTCCTTCATGAATATGCATGCACCCTCAGTTTAAAACTTTCCCAGTTTGGCTGTTTGGAGAGACACTGCTTTGGGAGAGATCCCTGGTGTTCTCCTTACTTGCTGACAACTAAAAATAGAGCATTCCTTACCTCTCCCAAAAACAAAAATAAAAAAACCCTGTATATCCAAGAAGCTCAGAGAACACCAACTAGGATAAACACCACAAAGGAAAAACAGCAACACACTTAGGCACATCTATCAAAAGCCAAAGATAACGGGAAAATCTTGAAGACAGTGCCATATCACCCATGCAGAAACGAGGGTGGGTATCACAGCAGATTTGTTGTTAGAATCGATTGAAACATACAGTGACGTATTTACATGCTGAAAGAGAAAAAGCCTGTCCACAAACAATTCTGTTAAAATATCTTTTCTAAATTAAGTCAAATAAATGCTTTTTCCAACAAATATAAAAATGAAAGAATTCATTACCAGTAGACTTTCACTGCAAGAATTGTTCAAGGAAGTTTGTCAGATCAAGTAAATATGATACCCAATAGAAATTGAAGCTACACATGAAAATAATGTATATTAGAAATGGATAAAAAGAAGTTAATATAAAAATTAGCTTTTGAAAATTTTATCTACTACAAATTATAATTGATCCTCTGAAGCAAAAACAAAATCAATTATGTACTTATAGCACAATAAAATAAAAGATGATGGCAGGAATTGGGAGCATATTAATATTCTCATATTACACATGAAGTGGTATATTTCAAGGCAGATTCTGATTAAGTGAAGATGTATATTATAAATATACAGCAGTCTCTAAATGGAAAAAAAGATATAAATACTGAGCCAATAGAGAAATTAAAACTAAATCATAAATGGGCTTCCCAAGTAACAATCAACTAACTCAAAATAAGGCAGAAAAAGAGGAACAAACCCCAAATGGAGCAAAGAGAAGAAAAAGCGAGGTGACTGATTCAAGTCCAACCATGTCAATAATATTAAGTATAAAAATGGTTTCAATATCAATGGAAAGATACTGCCAGACTAGATAAAAAAGACTGGCTTCAAAACATGTGTTTAAAATATAGAGATGCAGACAGTTTAAAAATAAGTAGATGGAAAAGACCTAGTCAAAAATGCATGCTAGAACAGGCTGATGCTAGCTCATAGTGCAACGCTAGCATTTCTTCCCCGTTCTGTGTTGGATTATGTCACATCGGTAACTTGGAATCAGCCATGGTGGGAGTACTTCCATCACGAAAATCAACAAGTTCAACAAATCAGGGCTTTATTTCTTCTTTACCAGAGTGCTAGTTGCTACACATTTTCCAGCACACCACTGGTTTTACCGTGTAAACACTGACCAAAGGAAAGCTGAAGCAGCTACATTAATTTTGGACAAAGTAGACTTCAGAAGAGGAGCAAGAGGGACATTATACAAGGATACACGAGGGAATTTATCAAGCAGATGGAACAATCTTAAATGAGTATGCATCTTAAAACAGAGCATCAAAATGCATGAGACTGAAATGCAAGAAAAAAAATTGACAGATCTAAAATTATGACTGGGGATTTCAACACACTTCTCTTAGTAACTGATATAACAAGTAGACATAAAATCAATAAGAATATATAGAAGACCAGAACAACAATATCAAACAACTTGACTTAACTGACATTTATAAGTAAGCTGACATTTATTTATAGAATACATGACCAAAGAAGAACATATACATTCTTTGCAAGTAAACATGGAATATTTAGCAAGACAGGCCATTTCTGGAGCTTCCCAGGTGGCACTAGTGGTAAAGAACCCACCTGCCAATGCAGGAGACATGAGATGCAGGTTTGATCCCTAGGTCAGGAAGATTCCCTGGAGGAGGGCATGGAAACCCACTCCAGTATTCTTGCCTGGAAAATCCTATGGACAGAGGAGCCTGGCAGACTACCGTCCATAGGCTATCAAAGAGTTGGACACGACTGAAGGGACTTAGCACGCATGCATGCGATTTCTAGGTCATAAAACAAACTACACCTATTAGAAAAACAGAAACTATATAGGGTATTTCGCTGACCATCATGGAGTTAAACAAAAAAAAGTGAAAGTTGCTCAGTCGTGTCCGACTCTTAGCAACCCCATGGGCTATACAGTCCATGGAATTTTCCAGGCCAGAATACCGGAGTGGGTAGACTTTCCCTTCTTCAGAGGATCTTCCCAACCCAGGGACCGAACCCAGGTCTCCTGTATTGCAGGAGGATTCTTTACCAGCTGAGCCACAAGGGAAGCCCTCATGGAATTAACAGGTATAACAAAAAGATACTTGAAAAATTCCCAAATTCTGTTGGAAATTACAGAATACACATTTATATAAACCGCGATCAATGAGAACACCACAGGGAAGTTAGAAAATGTTTGTAACTGAATGAAAATGAAAATATACCAAAATCTGTGGGATATGCTAAAGCTGGACTTAATTGGAAAAAAAAAAGACAATTTTCAAATCAAAGACCTAAATTTCCACCTTAAGAAACTGGAATAAGCAGAACAAATTTAACCCAAATTAAAGTAAGCAGAAGGAAGGTACTAATAAAGGTAAGAACACAAATCAGTAAAGTAGAAAATAGAATAACAATGAAGATAAATCAATGAAGGTTAAAAACTGATGCTTTAAAAAGATCAATAAATCTGATAAACTTCTAGCCAAAATGACTAGGAAAACTCTAGAGGAAACCCAAATTACCAATTCAGGAGAGAAAATGGGAATGTCCCTGCAGAATGAGTGTAGATTACTCGTTACAAGGATAATAATGAGCTTTACAAATAACTATAACCCAAATACATGAAAAGTGAAATGAAACAGAGAAATTTCTTGAAACATAAATGACCAAATCTTACTTAAGATTTACGTGGTTTTTCTTACTTAAAAAAAAAAAACAGATGGACAGAATTGATCAAGTCTATTAAAGAAATCAAATTCATAGTTAAAAACTTTCCTGCAAAGAACTGCATGCCCAAGTGGCTTCGATGGTCAATTCAATCAAATATGTTAAAAATAATACCAGTTCTCCACAAGTTTTTCCACAAAGCAGAGAAGGAGGGAACATTTTCCAACTTACATTGCCAGTATTCCTCTGATACAAAAACTACGCAAGAAAGTTACAAGAAGACTTTAAATATTCCCCATGAACCTAGATGTAAATATTGTAAATGGGATATCAGCAAATTGATTATAGCATTATATAAAAAGGAAAATACATTATGACCATGTGGGATTTACTCTGGGAACAGAAGGCTTGTTCACTATTCTAAAATAAATAATTGTATTCCAAGGGACTATGGAAGAGAAACCGTATGAACATCTTAATAGTCACAGAAAAGGTATTTGACAAAATCTGACATTCATTTATGATTTTTAAAAACTTAGAAAATTGGAAATAGAAGGAAATTCTTAATCTGATGAAAAGCAACTACAAAAAATTTATAGCAAATATCATACCTAGCAGTACAACAAACAAACAAAAACCCCACAACTAATTGATTTATGACAAAAATCAGGATCAAGACCAAGTGTAAATGTTCTAGACAGGGCAATAAGACAAAGAAAGGCATGCAGATTGTACAGCAGAAGGTAAAACTGCCTTTACTGCCTACATGGAAAATGCAAAGAATTTACTCAAGCAGCTGCTGAAACTGATAAGTGAATTTAGCAAAATTACAGGATATCAGGTCAACACACAAAAATCAATTGTGTCTCTAAAGATTAGCAATGAATGACTGGGAACTGAATTTTTAAAAAACACACCCTTTGGATAGAATCCAAAATTCATAAAATAGGTCTGAGTGAGTGAATGAGTGAAGGTCGCTCAGTTGTGTCTGACTCTTTGTGACTCCATGAACTATACAGTGGCTGAGCCACAAGGGAAGCCCAAGAATACTGGAGTGGGTAGCCTATCCCTTCTCCAGTGGATCTTCCTGACCCAGGAATAGAACTGGGGTCTCCCACACTGCAGGAGGATTCTTTACCAACTGTGCTATGAGGGAAGACCAAGACAAGTCTACCCGTAACAAAATATTTGCAAGATTGATAGGCTGAAAACTATAAAAGAATCCAAGGCCATCTAAACATATGGAGAGAGATTCTGCCTTCATGGATTGGAAGACTCAACGTTGCTAGGTTGTCACTTCTTTCTAAACAGACATATAGATTCAGTGTAATCCTAACGAAAGCCAGCAGGACTTTTTTTTTTTTTTGGTAGAAATCAGCAATCTGATTCTATGATAAAATTTATATGAAAAGACAAAGGATATAGGAACAGCCCAAATAATTTTGAAAAGAAGAAAAAAGTTGAAGAACTTTCACTATCTGATTCAAGAATTACTATGAAGCAACCGGAAAAGTATGAGATTGGCCAAAGCATAAACAAATAGGTCAATGCAACAGAAGAGAATCCAGAAAATAGACCCATGCATTTATGGTCAATTGAGTTTTGATGAAGTTGCAAGGCCAGTGCAATAGAGAAAGAACTGTCTTTGCAACAAATGGTGCTGGATAGAACAACTGAACAGTCTTTGCAAATAAATGAAGCTTCACATCATATTTGAAAGTGAGCTCAAAATGGACTATAGCTCTAAATATAAAATGAAAAAGTATAAAACTTCTGTGAGAAAACAAAGCATAAAATCTTTGTGACCTTATGTGAGGGAGGAAAAGATGCTTAGATATGACAGTCAGTACATGATCAATAAATGAAAAAGAAATTGGACTTTATTTGAATTTGAAACATCTGCCTTTTAAAAGACTCCATTAATGTAATAGAAAGATAATCCACCGACTGGTGAAAATATTTGCAAACATGTCTGGTAAAGGACTTATAACCAGAATATATAATAAAACCCAAACAATCCAATAAATTAATGGGCAATGATGTGAGCACATACTTCACAAAGAAGGTGTATGGATGGCAAATAAGCAAATGAAACATGTTCAACAGTTTGTCAGCTTCTTATAAAGTTAAACATACACTTATATAGGATCCAAGAATCCCTCTTCTAACTAATTATTCTATAGAAGTAGCAACTTAAGTCAATCCTAAAGGAAATCAACCTTGAATATTCATTGGAAGAACTGTTGCTGAAGCTGAAGCTCCAATACTTTGGCCACCTGATGCAAAGAGCTAACTCACTGGACAAGACCCTGATCTGGGAAAGATTGAAGGCAAAGGGAGAAGGGGGCAGCAGAGGATGGGATAGTTAGATAGCATCGCCGACTCAATGGTATGAATTTGAGCAAACTCCAGGAGATAGTGTAGGACAGACGAGCCTGGCGTGCCTTGGTCCATGGGATCACAGAATCTGACATGACTTCGCAACTGAACAACTAGAAACTAAAGTTTGTATAAAAACTTGTATGTAAACAGTTTATTTATAATTTTGTAAAACTGGGAACAACTCAAATGCCCTACAACTGGTGAATGGATAAACTGATTATGTATATTCATCCAATATACATATTGGATGTATATTTGGGGCTTCCCTTGTGGCACAGCTGGTAAAGAATCCGCCTGCGATGTGGGAGACCTGAGTTCGATCTCTGGGTTGGGAAGATCCCCCGAAGAAGGGAAAGGCTACCCACTCCAGCATTCTGGCCTGCAAAGTTCCATGGACTGTATAGTCCATGGGATCGCAACGAGGCAGACACAACTGAGTGACTTTTACTTTCACTTTCATTCACCCAAACGAGTTCTACTCAGCAAGCAAAAGGAAAACTGCTGATCCACACAACATAGCTAAGTCTCAAACACAGCATTCTGAGTAAAAAAAGTTACATTCCCTAGGTTATAGACAATATGACTCCGTTATTATGACTTTCTAGACTAATCCAAGCCACAGGGGTACTGATCATTAGCTCCCAGGGACTGGGATAAGAGAATTTTAGAGGTTAACTGTTTCTCTGTCTTCATTATGGTGGTGTCTGCATGACTGTACGTGTTTGTCTAAATTCAAAGCATTACACACTAAAAGAGTGCATTTTGCTGCATGGAAATTCTTCCTCAAAAATAAACATCTCAAACAATATATTTATTGGTTTGATGATTTATAAAGTGATTGTCTCTCTCACAAACAGCCAAACCAATGAGGGCAGGAATATTTTGTTCACAGATGTATTTTCAGCCTGTAGAACCCAGCCTGGCATGTGAAAGGTGCTCAACAAATCCCTGTTGGATGGATGAATGGATGGATGGATGGATGGATGGATGGATGACTGGCCGGTTCTCAGGAAAGATACTGGGTCTTGGAGCCTCACTGACCTGAGTCTGAATGCTAACTCTGTCACTTTCTCTGGCACAGGGACCGCACACTTGACTTCCTCTGACCTCCATCATTTCTACAAGGAAAGCACAAGCGTGGCCATGGGCCATGGCACCTCCACAACCAGCTGTGTTTGCTCACTGGGGAAAGGGCCAGCCCCATGGTCCCCCAGGGCACTCCCCCACACTCCCAACCAGTCCAGCTGCACCCGTGAATTAGGATCTGTTTTGAGTCTGTTTTCCTGACTAGACTGCAAGCTCCATAAGGCAAGGAAATGTCAGATCTGGCTCTGGGTTCCCGGGGCTTAACGTATACCAACTAATCAAGCATCTGAAGGATAACAATGGCAAGTATAACAGTAGTAATGTCAGCTACCCGTGTGATGTATCTACACTTGGCTTTATGTCATGTACTTGTCCTCCACAGTCACATCATGAAATCCTCACAAACAACCTACTAAGGCCAATTGAAAGTGTTAGTCGATCTGCGTGCTTAGTAGTTCAGTGTCAGTTAGTGCTTAGTCGTTAGCGTCCGACTCTTTGCCACCCCATGGACTGTAGCTCACCAGGCTCCTCTGTCCATGGGGATTCTCTGGGAAAGAATACTGGAGTGGGTTGTCATGCCCTCCTCCAGGGGATCTTCCCAACCCAGGGATCGAACTCTGGTCTCCCACATTGCAGGTGGATTCTTTACCGTCTGAGCTACCAGGCAGGTTAGTTGCTCAGTCGTGTTCAACTTTTTGTGCCCCATGGACTGTAGCCCTCCAGGCTCTTCTGTCCATGGAATTCTCCAAGCAAGAATACTGGAGTGGGTTGCCATTCTTGCATAACCATTAGTTCCATTTCTCAGATGAAGTCACTGTCGGGTCCTGTGGTTTACCCTTCACCACGCTGGGTGCTTTATGTACTTTATATTGAATAATGAGATTTGTCTAAGTTCACCTAGTCTCTAAGCAGAAGATACTCAAACCGCCCCATGCTGAAGCCCATGCTTCATCGGGATCCATTCCTGGCAAGCCCAGTTACCCATCTGCTTCTCCAAGGACACCCTTGTGGCTGATCCCATGAGTCTGATCATGACCATCTCCAGCATTGGCATTTCTGCTGGTTCCATGACCTTTATCATGGCATTCAAGACCCTGGTGCTTTGGTCTGTCTTGTCTCTCTCTCCTACCTCCTCTTACTCTATAAAGCTATTAAGAAATGGGACTGCTAGGGTATCCCAGACCACCATCTTGTGACCCCCTTCATGCCTTTGCATGGACTGGAATGGCCTCTCCTTACGCTCACCCGGCAGGTGAGCTGTGAGCACACCCTGTGGGTCTAACTCAGATGGTCCCATTCTGGGGAGTCTGTCTTGACAGGGACCAGCTTACATGCAGGCCTGCACAGCTGTCTGCCCCAGAGATGCTGAGTCCCTGGGGCCCAGTGCCTGAATCTGAGCCCTGCACCCCTGGAATGCCCCATTCCATGTTTGCTCATGAAAGAATGCTCAGTTCTTCATCTCACTTCAGACGGATAAACTCTGAAGTCCCGGACAGCTGCTGGAACATTTTTTACTTCTAATCTGACACCTTTCAGAGAGTTCTGTTTTTTTCTTCCTCTGTTTGTGAATTCCATCTGCTCTTTTAATTAATGAAAACTCAGCTCTATGCAAATGTTTCGTCTGGGTTGATTCTTCGTGAGCAACCTTTGGGAGCTTACTCATCAGCCCGTTTCCTGAATGCATGTTTGGAACATTCTGGGAACTTGTTATTGGGCCTTTGAACCAAATAGCTCAAGTGAATGAAGTCAATAAAGCTACCACTTGGTAGCAGGAATTTACAGCCCTGGGAACTGCAGGATGTGACTTGATTGAGAGAGTTTTCCCCTCACCCCTAACTTCCCCACTAACCTACTCCCTGGCACTGCCAACCCCCATGGTCTCTGAAATTATTTCCTTTTGGTAAATAAGTTGTGCTTTCCAAATCTCATAAAAACCTCTCCTGCGCATTTGTTCATTAATTCAGTAGTGAAGGTCCCTTAGTTAGAAGAACACCGGAAGTCCAGAATCCCAGGTATAGCTGGGATAATACACTTTTCTCTTGTCTGAGAAATGTGGCTTTCTGATACAAGAACTCAGTGTCAAAAAGGCAACTTGGTATAGTGGCAAAAGCACGAACTTTGGAGGCAAGGGTTCATCAACAAACAAATGGATAAAGAATATGCGTGTGTGCTAAGTCGCTTCCATCGTGTCTGACTCTTTGCGACCCTATGGACTATAGCCTGCCAGGCTCCTCTCTCCCTGGGATTCTCCAGGCAAGAATACTGGAGTGGGTTGCCAAGCCCTCCTCCAGGGGATCCTCCCAATCCAGTGATCGAGCCCACATCTCTCATGTCTGCTGCACTGGCAGGTAGGTTCTTTATCACTAGCACCACCTGGGAAACCCAAAGAAGATGAGGGTGTGTGTGTGTGTGTGTATATATATATATATACACTATGGAACATTACTTCACATAAAGAATGAAATAATGTCATTTACAGCAACATTGATGGGCCTAGAGATTATCAAACTAAGTGAAATAAACCCAACAGAGAGAGACAAATACCATATGATATTGCTTATATGTGGAATCCAAAAAACCGATACAAACTAACTTATTTACAAAACAGAAATAGACTTATAGACATAAAAATCTTATGGTTACCCAGGGGAGGTTGGGGAGGGATAAATTAGGAGTTAGGGATAAACATATACATACTACTATATATAAAATAGATAACCAACAAGGACCTACTACACAATGAAGAGAACTATACTCAATATGTTGTAATAACCTATGAGGAAAGAGAATGTTAAAAACAATATGTAACTGAATCATTTCGTTGTATACTTGAAACTAACATAACATCATAAATCAACTATATTTCAATAAAACATTTTTTAAAAAAAGCAGGGACTTCAGACCCATACAGATGTGGCTTCAAATTCTGGCTCTATCCCGTGGCAGCTGTGTGATTCAGTGTAGGTTAATTAACCTCTCTGGGCCTCAGGTTACTCTTAGATAAAATGAGAGAGATAAAGAAAGCTTTCGTGGATCTTCTGGGGATTAAACGTGATGACAGCCACGTGATGTGATCACAATGCATGTTGGCTTTCTTCTCCCTTTGGAAGGTGGGGCCACTGTAGAGAGTGGCCAGCTGGGTCACCACGGGCCTGCTTTCCCAGAGGCTAAGAGCCAGGACAGAGGAACCTCAGACAGGAGTGGGAAGCCGAGGCAACCCAGGAAAGTCTGCTCTGAATGGCAGTAAAGCAGGGGCCGAAAGGTCCCTGTTGGGAGAAGGTTGTCTTGAACTTCTCCAGTGGTCAAGAACCCAGTTTCCTAGAGATCAATTTGCTTTTTGGAAATAGCCTAAAGGCAGTGGGAACTAATCTACAGGATTATGGAGGCGGCTCCAAATGGGAGATTCTTCTCCCCTCTCCTCCACGATCCCTCCGCAGATGATGACTCTTCTGGCCTCTCTCTACCCCTTTGGGCAAGATGCTCCTGGGTTTAGAATCAGTGTTTTTCTCACCCACTGCCTTGGCATTGCTGCATCTCCATGATGGTAACTCTCAATGCACAGACTGAGTCCACATCACTCTCCAGATGCTTGGAGTACATCTGAATGTCCGGAAGTTCCTACAGACACCTCACCTTCAAGTCCATCCTTCTCACCATCCCTCGCACTCGCCCCTCCTGTGGTGTTCCCTGTGTGGGAGCCTCCCTGGAATCCTCTCTGCTGCTAGACCCAGAGGCCTGGAGGCAGCCTTGCCCCCTCCTTCACTGCCATTCTGCATCTCTAAGTCCTGCCCATCTGATCTCTGTTGGATCTTAATGCAGTGACCTCCTTGGATAGAACTGCCCCAGATCTGGATTCTTCTGGAAAGGGATTTCAGAAAGATTGTCAACAATGAAAGTTGTACTGGAGTCTGTATTCAGCATCCCAAGGGGACTCTTAAATAGACAGATCCGCTCATATGTAAACCCTCTGCTGTTCACACCAACTTGGCTCTGCTCTCTCCTGAGTCAACCTGGGCAGGTCACCTAACTCTCAACCCACCTTCTCAACTCTAAAAATGGGAATAAATAATTGTGCTTACTTTGTGTTAACGAATGGCTTCCCAGGTGGTGCTAGTGGTAAAGAACCTGTCTGCACATGCAGGAGACATAAGAGACATGAGTTCGATCCCCGGGTTGGAAGATCCTTTGGAGGAGGGCATGGCAACCCACTCCAGTGTTCTTGCCTGGAAAATCCCATGGACACAGGAACCTGGCGGGCTATGGTCCATAGGGTCACAAAGAGTGGATATGACTGAAGTGACTTCAGGTCAGGTGCTCAGTTGTGTCTGACTCTTTGCGACCCCATGAATTGTAGCATGCCAGCCTTCCCTGTCCATCACCAATTCCCAGAGTTTACCCAAACTCATGTCCATCGAGTCCATGATGCCATCCAGCCATCTCATCCTCTGTCGTCCCCTTCTCCTCCTGCCCCTAATCCTTCCCAGTATGCACAAATGTTTATGAGGATTAAATAAGGTTATGGATAGAACTCCTGGCACATAGTAAATACCAAAAAGAATTGTTTTACTATTATTTATTACCAACTTCATGTATGTAATTTATTAAGTTAGTGATGAATAACACAAGGAGTCGATTCTGGAGATGTGATGACATAGTTCTTGAATCTCCACAATCCACATATAAACACTGGTAGAGCAGATAAAAGCTAAAGCAAAAACCATGGGCAACATTTACTATAAAGCTAAGTTGTTCCCCCAAGCCTCAAAATACAAGCAGAGAGACAGGCCAGTTCATTTCAGGTGTCCTGGCTGGCCCAGCAGTGGAATGAGTGGGCCTAGCCAAAATCAGCAGAAAAACCACTCAATTAAGTGGCTGCTACTGCTGCTAAGTCGCTTCAGTCGTGTCCAACTCTGTGTGACCTCATAGACGGCAGCCTACCAGGCTCCCCCGTCCCTGGGATTCTCCAGGCAAGAACACTGGAGTGGGTTGCCATTTCCTTCTCCAATGCATGAAAGTGAAAAGTGAAAGTGAAGTTGCTCAGTCATGTCCGACTCTGAGTGACCCCATGGACTGCAGCCTACCAGGCTCCTCCATCCATGAGATTTTCCAGGCAAGAGTACTGGAGTGGGTTGCCATTGCCTTCTCCACAATTAAGTGGCAGATATGATAAATAATAGATTGGTGTTGTTCTAAACATCTAGGTTTTGATATGGTTTGTCATCAGAAATTGATAACTATGTAGACATTAAGAATGAATAACATAGACATTAAAAATTATACAAGACATGAAAGAACATGAAAATTGCAATTTAAATACTCAGCAATCTCATAAGAGGACTCATGAAAAACATTAGAAACAAAAGGAAAATTATTTCAGAAATAAATACTTCACGAGAAAGCACACAAAACAAATAAACACAACAGAGATTGCTTTAAAATAAAGAGAAAGATAAAAAATTGAGAAACAATTAGAACATAGGAAGAAAGACAAAAGATTTGAAAATGGCAAATGTTGAGGATTGGCAAAGAAGACCCAACATTCAGATAATAGGGATCCTTAACAAAGAAAAGAAAGTAAAAGAACAGAATGTGTATTAAAGCAAAAGACATTTCCGGGAGCTTCCCTTGTGGTCCAGTGGCTATGACTCCATGTTCCCAATGCAGGGGGTCTGGGTTTCATTTCTGGTGGGAGAACTAGATCCTGCATGCTGCAGCTAAATATCCCACAACTAAGACCTGATGTGTGTGTGCTGAGTCACTTCAGTCACATCTGACTCTGTGACCCCATGGATTGTAGCCCACCAAGCTCATCTGTCCATGGGATTTTCCAGGCAAGAATACTGAAGTGGGTTTTCATGCCCTCCTCCAGGAGATCTTCCCGACCCAGGGATCAGACCCACGTCTCTTATGTCTCCTGCATTGGTAGGCAGGTTCTTTAACACTAAGCCACCTGGGAAGCCCTCATAACAAAGACTTGGTGCAATATGACATTTCCATCACAAGTCCTACAGAAAAACCAACCCGAAACTAAACTGGAAGAGCAATGTGTACTTAAGAATATAGACCTGCAATGCCCAACAACAAAACTGTATTCGAGCAACACTGCTGGACTTTAATGAAGAAGAAGAAAGGTTTGTCGCCTGTTTTTCCCTAAGCTGGAGCCATCCTTTCTGACTAAGAGTTCTCTAGAAAACAGAGGAGTAGAAGGTCTTCCTGGCAAGGCAGACAGCTTGAGTAAGGACCAAAGGAGTGAGAAAGCATGGCTGGGTCTGGTGTGGGGGTGGGAGGCGGGGTGAGGGGGGGGTGGGATGCAGCAGGAGAGGAACGCTGAGGCCTGAGGGGGCCTGGAACACTCACCCATGTAGGGCTTGGTCCCGGCCATGGAGGAAGCCTTTTCTGCGCCTTTCACGACTGTCGCTATGTTGAAGTCTGTGATGTGAACGTGTCCTGGAGACAGAGAATCAGAGAAAGCAGTTAGCGAGAGCTGGAGGCAGCTGGGTTATCTCCCTGTCTGATTTAACAGTGTGGTCTGCAGGGGGTGCACAGGAAGATAATATTAGAACTTTTATTTACATTTGCATTTATCTGATACTTTAGAAGTGTCTGTTTGGGGAAGCATCATTGACAGTAGCCAAGCTAAGGAATCATAATAATAAGTGGAATCATAATCACGAGTCAATCCTAAAGGAAATCAGTCCTGACTATTCGTTGGAAGGACTGATCCTGAAGCTGAAACTCCAATACTTTGGCCCCCTGATGCAAAGAACTGACTCATTAGAAAAGACCCTGATGCTGGGAAAGATTGAAGGTGGGAGAAGGGGATGACAGAGGATGAGATGGTTAGATCGCATCACCAACTCAATGGACATGAGTTTGAGCAAGCTCTGGGAGTTGGTGATGGCCAGGGAAGCCTGACGTGCTTCAGTCCATGGGGTCACAAGTTGGACACGACTGAGCGACTGAACTGAAGCCATGGAAGCAACCTAAGTGTCCATCAAAGGATCAAGGTGTGGTATGTGTATACAGTGGAATTTACTCAGCCTTGAGAAAGAAGGACATTCTGCCATTTGAGACAATAAGGCTGGACCTTGAGGGCATTATGCTAAGTGAGAAGTCAGACAGAGAAGGACAGATACTACATGGTCTCACTTGTATATGGAATCTAAAAAAAAAAAATCTTATAGAGACAGAGTAGAAAAGTAGTTGCTAGGGGCTAAGAGGAGGGGGAAATAGGGAAAGGCTGGTAAGAGGATACCAACTTTCAACTCTAAGATGAATAACGTTCAAGGATAATGCAAAACATGGTGACTATAGTCGATAATGCTTCATTGTATAATTAAGATTTGCTAAGAGAGTAGAAGGCAAATATTCTCACCCTCCAAAAAATGAATTACATATACACACACATATATATAAGTATATAAGGTGAAAAAGTCTATTTTATGCACAAGTTTTAAAATTTTTTGGTGGTATACACATAGTATTTATAAATAAATGTATTTATATTGAGGACATAATAAAAATGTTAAAGTTTAGAGGCACTGGTCCAGAGAGTGGAAGCTTCTGATAAATAAATGAGACACGTGAGTCCAGACTCCTCTCAGGAAAACAGTAGGTGGGGGAGGGGGCATAAAGAGAGGGTACTCACGCCCCAAGGACACCTTGTTCTGCTGTCCACCTGCTCTGCTCAGTGGGGGCCTTAGTACCATACTGATGAGCTGAGTAGGGAGGGGGCTGGAGGGTGGAAACCACTTTCCGTCCAGACTAAAGTAATGGCAGCAGATGGCACATGGGTGTCAAATACCCTACGAGGGAAGGAAGAGGGACAAGGAGGAAGGAGACAAGGAGATGTGGGGGTAAAGGGAGAAAAGAAAGTGTCAGAAGGAAGGTGGGAGGGGAGAAGGAGGAAAATCCAAATAGTCAGTATTGGTTCTCTGGGGAATCTTGGAACCTACAATAAAATCAGCTCTGTCCATCAACAGATGAAGGGGTAAAGAAGATGTGGGTTAGCTATATAATGGGTATGTGGTTTAGATATATATAAGGCTGAATGCCACTCAGCCTTAAAAAAAGAGTGAAAACTTGCCTTTTGAAGTGACATGGATGGACCTGGAGGGCCTTATGCTAAGTGAAATAAGTTGGCAAAGAAAGACAAATACTGTATGATATCACATATATGAGGAATCTAAAAGCATACAATAAAATGGTGAATAAAACAAAAAAGAAGCAGACTCACAGATCTAGAGAACAAACTGTGATTACCAGTGGGGAGAGGGAAGGGGGTAAGGGTAATATAGAAAATGAAGTGAAGTCACTCAGTTGTGTTCGACTCTTTGCGACCCCATCGACTGTAACCTACCAGGCTCCTCTGTCCATGGAATTCTCCAGACAAGAATTCTGGAGTGGGTTAGGGGAACTTTAAAAAGTGTTATTATGGGATTGTAAGCAATCATGGGTGTGAAACTTCTGAAAATTGTAAAGCACTACATTATCTTAAAATAAAATAAAACCAGCTCTGAGACCCTTGAATACCCGATATAAATGCACTCCCGTTTCTATTTGTGATCATATCACATGAAAATGGTTGGATTTTCACCAAATTAGAGAAATATGCTTGGATGGTAGGGCTTAAATACATGAGTGGGTGGCTTATGCAAAACTGGGACATTGGGAGGACCCAGCGGGCACCTCCAAGAGATGGACAGATCCCCGTTAGAGCAGGGGCAAAGAGCGCTGCTGAGAAGCTCATGGGAGAGGTGTGCCTGATGTAATCAGCCTTGGTGGACAGAAAAAGCACCATCAGTGTCACGTGCAAATCCCAAATCTCAGGTTCAACTGCCAGCAGCTATGTGTGACCAAGCTGCTCTGCCAGAAGCTCTGTCCAGTGCCCCGGGGTGGGATGCAGCAGAAGGTACTCAGTAGTACTCTTCAGGTGCTTGTGGATGAATCCTCAGTCACCCAGCCAGGCCTTGGCTGGGAACCCTTTCTGGCCAGACACACAGTGTCCCCACCCAGGGAGCATCCCTAGAACATATCCAGCCTGCTCCAGCCTCTGGGGCTGGGGTGAGCATGCCTCCCATTCAGTCATCCCTGGTCCAGTCTGCAGAGAGGCAATGTGGTGCAGTAGCTGGGTGCATGGACTCTGAACCAGGCTGCCTTGGTTTGGATCTTATCTTTTGTTATTTAACAGCTGTGTGACCTTGGGCAAATAAGCTCCCTGAGGCTTGGTTTTCTCATCTGTAAAATGGGGATGATAATAACAAAATATCCATCTCTGAGGGCTGTTGGGAGGAGTCAGAAAATTAATACATAAGAAATGGTTACAGCATACTGACACACAACAACTAGGACATTTTCTATAAGCATTGCTCTAAGCAGCATTATCCTGCCAAGGTGTAGCTCCAATCCTATCCCCAGCTGGGGCCAGTCCACCCCTGCACCCTGTCATTGCTTCAGTTCTAATACTAACAAGTAAATTCAAGCCCTGTTTTAGACTGTGAGGTATGTGCAAGCAGGTGGGACACCTGAGTGGTTTCTGCACCCCACACCTGTACAGTTCCAAGCACAGCAGTACCCTTGGGAGGGAATTCTGCAATCTTAGAATATGGGTGGCTGTTATGTGGTTTCATTTCTCCCACTCTTAAAATTCTTGAATATTTGCATGATGAAAGTGGCTTTTACCCCAAGCATGAGGGTTTTGAGAAAGAGAGACACAGTCCCACTCACCTGTATTACTTTGGCTTGTGTGTGGATTATTGGGGCAAGACTCAAAGCAGGGAAACTGATAAAGAGGGGGAAAAATGCATCCCCCATCTATGTAAGCTGCTATTTGTTTAAGGTTGCATAGATGATACAGAATTGGTGCTGAAGTTCATGTTGGTCCTTGAAGAACTTTTGTCGGGGGTGGGGTATGGCTACCCACCCCCCTTTTATAAAAAGGATTTTTGGATGTGGATCATTTTTAAAGTCTTTCTTGAATTTGTTATGATGTTGCTCTGTTTTAGGTTTTGGTTTTTTGTCCATGAAGCATGTAGGATCTTAACTCCCTGACCAGGCATTGAATTTGCACCTCCTGAATTGGAAGGTGAGGTCCTAATCACTGGACTGCCAGGGAAGTCCTGCCCTTCCCCTCCTCAAGCCTGAAGTTCTAGAGACCAGCGACCAATCTGTGGTCAGCAGCTGAAACGTGGGGAGCTGTGTTTTGTCTCCAGTCTCTTCCGGGTGGGCGTTTCCATCTGCCCCCTGTTGCCCCCTTCAGAGTGGAGTCGCCCAGCCTTTGTTTCCTCCTGGCCCTCCAGGGTGGAGGCACTGGGGCAGCTCTGAAGCAGACCTGTCTGCCCAGGAATTCACCTCCAGCAGGAGCGCCAGACAGCAGAACTCCACTTTTGATTTCCACACCGTGTTAGCTGATGAGCTGTAACTTCCTGGTGTGCCTCCTTTACCGGTTTAGTCAAGATGTGGGAAAGTGAAAATTAGTGCCATATGAGGTCTCCTCTGAGTTCCTTCTCAGGAGAAAGGAAATTTACTACAAAATGTGCAAATATGAACTGAGTTGTTGGCTATTTGCTTTCTGTAAATTAAAAACATTCAGAAATCAGTGAGAGAATGAGCCCAGGGTATGGTGTGAGATCCATCAGTACAAGTTTGAATGAGAATCATCAATAATTGCCCTCTCACCCCTGTTTATGCATCCTGTACTCCAGCCCTGCTCCCTCCTTTCTCTGAACACAGGGAAATTCATCACATCTCCAAGACTTTGACACCATTTAGAAAGCTTTTCCCTCTGCCTGGAAGATTTCCATTCATTCTTCAAAACCTGGCCCAAGAGTTGTATTACTGATGGATGGACATCCAGCCTTTGCTTGCTTGCTTCCACTAATAGGAAACTCACCACCATGAGGGGGTTGTGTCTCAATTGACTTGCTCTGCTAAAACAGATTACCATAGATTGGGTGGTGTAAACATCAACGTTTATTCCTCAGTCTTGGAGCCTGGAAGTCCAAGACCAGACTGCCAGCATAGTAGGGTTCTTAGTTTCTTTCTAGATTACATGGCAGGTTTCTTGCTGTATCCTCACATTGTCAGGAGAGAGAGAGCTCTGATCCCTTCATCCCATTATAGGGCACAAATCCCATTGTGGGGGCTCCAATCCTTTGACTTCTTCCAAACCCAATTACTTCCTAAAGGCCTCAGCTCCAAAAGCCATCATGTTGGGAGTTAAGGCTTCAACACATCAATTTAATTCCATGGACATTTAGTCCATGGCAGACTGACTGGTGCAGGTCTCTCTCCTGGACCCCCCCAACTCCTCTCCATTTTCATTTCCATCCTAGCATCCACTATGCTGTATCTGCTGTGTCCGTCTCCTTGAGACGAGGTATCCTCCCTTGTTCATTTCTTTGTCCTCTGTATGTTAGTGCTGGCCTGCCCTGGAAAATGTACTTAACAAGTGTTTGTTGACTGGCTGACTTACTGACCAAATAAAAAATGGAATGAAAGAAATATGGTAAGCAAATTCTATTACCTTTCTCTATTCTTTACTTCTTAGAGCTATCATGATATTTACAGGAGTTGACAACATTCCATTTGTTACTTTTAAGACTATAGCAGCGTCAGTTTTTCAACCAGATCTCAGATGATGAGACCCAGCCACCATCTCTGTGATTTTGTACTCCCTGGGGCCAGCGGCAGGCTCGGCATGTGCATGAAAAGTGTACAGAAGTGAGAAATGGAACATAAAGAAGGCTGAGTGTCAAAGACTGATGCTTTCAAACTGTGGTGCTGGAGAAGACTCTGAGAGCCCCTTGGACAGTAAGGAGATCAAACCAGTCCATCCTAAAGGAAATCAACCTTGAATACTCATTGGAAGGACTGATGCTGAAGCTGAAGCTCCAATACTTTGGTCACCTGCTTCGAAGAGCCGACTCACTGGAAAAGACTGATGCTGGGAAAGATTGAAAGCAAGAGGATAAGGGGGAATCAGAGGATGAGATGGTTAGATAGCATTACTGACTCAATAGACATGAGTTTGAGCAAACTCCGGGAGAGAGTGAAGGACAGGGAAGCCTGGTATGCTACAGATTATGGGGTCACAAAGAGTAGGACACAACTTAGTGACTGAACAACAACAACAATCTGTGCATTTGGGGGAAGGGCACTTGAAACTGCACACACTAAGGATGTGTCAGTTATCTGTGCCATGGAACTGGGGGATGGGATGATGGAGATTATACAGGGTTAAAGTCCCATCCATAGTCCCTGCATTGGGGTATAATTATTAATGCACAGAATCAACTCAGCATTACCAGTAGCAGTGACTCCTACTATGAAGACTGATTCCTGCATTTTCCTTACCTATTCCAGGAGAAAGCATCCAAAGTATCCTGAATTTTGCTGTATTTTCACTTGCTTCTCCTGCAACCACATTGCACAAGTGTCTGTTCCTACTCCATCATACTCCCTTCCTTCCCTTCACCCCTCTCAGCCCCTAAAATGAAATACCCTTAACTCTGTGTGGATATTACCAAATGAAGGAGGGCAGTGGCGTGATCTCACTGGGACCAACAAGGCCACAACCTGGGAGAAGATGAGATTCTGCTTGGCAGAGGATAGTCAACCCAATGGCAGGCTTTGTTCAGTGCAGAGTCAGTTCTCTTTAGATCTGTCCTCAGAAGCCAAGATTGGACTTCAGGTAGTAGCCATCAGAGGGCACTAGACCAGAAGTTAGGATGGCAAGAAGTCCCTGCATAAGATATGATCTTCTACCACATCATTTTTTGCCTTGTTTCCCTAAAATTCAGAGCCAAGTCTCCTATGAACATCTGTCTCCATCTTGGCTGGTTTACAGGGTGTACAACATGCCTAAGCCAGAGGTCAGAGTGGTGCTGCTGAAAAGATGCAGCTGGATGCCCAAGGATGCCCAAGAGGATGAGAACCAAGGCTGTGGATCTAGCTGCTCTACCCATGGCAGGGCCCCAGGGCTCACTGCTAATAAAGCTAATAATATCTGTACTTCCAAGGTGCTGGTGTGATTCATCACCCTGGATGCTGATCCTCCCCTTAGGATCATGTATCCTAAACATTTTTCCTTCCTCCCACTTCTTTTCATGGAGATCTTACTTTAGGACAGTGAAAGAAAGAGAGAGAAAAAAAGAAGGAAGGAAGGAAAGAAAAAGAAAGGAAGGGAGAAGGGAGGGAGAGAAAGAAGTCAAATCAAATTCTAGGGTACCAGCTTATTCAGGCTTCATTTGGCTTTACTGCAGCAGGAAGACCGACTGTGTGAGGGCAGGCCTTTGCCTGATGTAGAATGAAATGACCCTCTGATTTTCTTCTGCTTTATTTGCTTTGACTTCCTTCCATTTGTCAGTCATAGGGTAGGAAGGCAGGGCTTTTGAAACAATCTGTGTGTTCCCAGATCTCCTTAGGCAGAAGAGAACAAAAAACTGGGAACAAGAAATGCAACAGGCCTGGGATTTCCTAAGCTCCTAGACTGAGATTTGGGGGAATTCTCAGCTGCAGTCCATGGGGTCATAAAGAGTAAGACACAACTAAGCAACTGAACAACTCAGCTGAGATGAGTTTCAATACCTTCACCCAGATATTCTGTGATTTCATAAAATCTGCCCAGCCTTCACATCCTATTTGAGTTGATCCTGCTTAAACACCACCTCACTCAAGGCTTTTGAATGAGCTCGACAATTCTGTTTCTTTCCCCTTTCTCTACTTCTGTGGTTTTTAATGTCAAATCAGTATATTTTGGTTAATTAGTTACTAGCATAGCCATGGCTACCTGACCAATGCACTCCCCTTCCATATTTGTATATTGGCATGTGATTTTACACAATCATACAAATCACAGTGAGTCAGATGTAGCGAGGCTTTTATAACACTTTCTCAGCCATGATCCACTCTTTGCAATGACTCTGAGGGGCACTGGGATAGAGATTACCTTTTGACAGTATCCTTTTCCATTCCTTTCTTTCCTGTCCCCTGTATTATAAGGACCAGAAAGAGAGAGAGGAAAAAAAAAAAAAAAAAAAAAAAAAAAAACACATGTCTTGACTCTCTTGCAGCTAGGGTTCTGGGCAAGATTTAGATTCTGCCATTCAAATGCATACTGTTCAAATGCGCCTCTGGCAAGATTTGGAATGGGGCTTCCCTAGTGGCTCAGACGGTAAAGAATCCACCGGCAATGCAAGAGACCTGGGTTCAATCTCTGGGTTGGGAAGATCCCCTGGAGGAGGGCATGGCAACTTACTCTAGTATTCTTGCCTGGAGAATCTCCATGGACAGAGGTGCCTGGCAGACTACAGTCCACAAGGTCACAAAGAGTTGGACATGACCGAGCAACTAAGCACAGCACAAGGTTTGGAAGCAGAAAGTAGCCAAGGGAGAAAGCCATTTGAAGGCTGGAGTTACACCATCTCAAGTCAAGGAAGTATGCATGTCATCAAACTAGAAGCTAGAGGAGAGAACTGACACCTACCCTTCCCTGTTGCTTTCAGAGGGAGCACAGAGATGTCCTGCAGACATCTTGACCTTGGATTTCAGTCTCCAAGACTGTGATAAAATACATCTCTGCTGTTTATTGCCTCTCAATTTGAGGGACTTTGTTCCAACACCCCTGGCAAACTAATACAGGAGGCTATTTATTGGGGGGTCATGAGAGATTCCTTACACAGGGTCTTTAGGACTTTAAGACATCACATTGCACTAGACACTTCCACTGCCAGCAGCCTTCAGAAAGAATCTCAATACAGCCCTCTGAAGGATCCCAGAATAGCTTTAAACCGCATTCCTAAGCTTTACCCTTAAACTCTTGGAACCCTATCTAGAATAATGACACTAACTCTTGGCTCCTCAGACTTAGCAGAAATACCTCTGCCCCTCAATTTGCCCTGGTGGTTCTCCCCACTTCCATCTCAGCTGTTCCAATTCCTGCATCTCAGGCTTCAGCATCAACACACACCTTCTGTTCATTTCCTGGACTCTCTTCCTGCCAAGATGGAGATGGCATGGCACACACAGTATTCTGATGAGGGAGATGGGGGTGTTGCTGCTGCTGGCTACTGCCATTTTGGGGAGCACTCATCACATTTATCAACAAATATGTTAGCAACAGATGGAGAGGCAATTCTTCAAAATGAGTCCAGTGAGTGCATGCTCTGAAATATTGTCTATTAATAGAAAACTTGAGGTATAGTAAAGCCAACAGATTAAGAGACAACTGCCATTGAAAAGATAAGCCTGTCATTCACAGTCCTAAGAGGAGGGGACACATCATACCATTGGGGGTCACCCTGGGGAAGCACCAGGGTCAGTCATGAGACACAGGGAGAAGGGAGAAAATGTGATCAAGAGCCTCTCTGGTGCTTTCTGTGGGAAGGAAAAGAAGAGGCAGGGCAAGCAGGCTTAGGACTGGCTAGTCTGAATAATTTCAGGAGTTTCTGGGGCACAGGACTGTCCCTGGTCATCTGGATCCCAGCACAGGGATGCTTAGGGAAAGTTGACAGTGGCCTGGAGTGTGCAGAAGTCAAGCATCCAGATACAGGAAATAGAAGACACGGTGAATACGATGAGAAGACAAATTCACTCTGCTGGTGTGCCTTTACTAAAGACCCTAAAGCTCCGGGTAAGGTTACTGACTCCCAACTGTCCATCCCAAGGCCACTGAGAAGAGTGAGTTTTCCACTTCACAGCCAGCTGTCTTGAGACCATTGGAGCTTTCTCACTGGCATTCTGGAACACTCTGTTGCCCTTCCCAATGCTCCGTTGACCCCACTCATGCTGCGGGATCCAGGAAGCCCTCTCTCCTCCTCCTCCCCAAGCCTCACTGCCCTGGTGCTCCTGCACAGCCTCACCTTGTCCTGCCCAGCACTTGCCTTGCTGGGTCTGTATCACTGTGTCCCTCTCACAGCCCTGGTTATACCTTAGAACTACCTGGTAACTTTAAAAATCCCCCACCCAGCACTTTCTCCTGCAAGATGAATCAAATAGGATTTCTAAGTTTGGACCTTGGCATTGGCACATTTTATAGTTCCTAGGTGATGTGTAGCCATGGCTGAGAAACACTACCCTAGACTGTGAAGTTTTGGACCACAGGGGCTCTGTGTCCTTGGGTCACCGGGCACAATACCTGGCCTATGGCAGGTCTGCAAAATGAAGGAATCACTTTCTTACATACAGAAGAGGAAAAAGCTACAGCTGTCTCTTGGTATCTGCAAGGGACTAGCATCAGGACCCCCACTGATACCAACATCTTTGGATGTTCAAATCCTTTTTATAAAGTGGTGTAGAATTTACATGTAACCTGGGTACACCCGTCCAAGACTTTTCAACTTTTAATACCTAATACAATGCAAATGCTAATGCAGTTCAGTTGCTCAGTCATGTCCCACTCTTTGCGACCCCATGAACCGCAGCATGCCAGGCCTCCCTGTCCATCACCAATTCCCGGAGTCCACCCAAACCTATGTCCGTCGTGTTGGTGATGCCATCTAACCTTCACATCCTCTGTTGTCCCCTTCTCCTCCTGCCCTCAATCTTTCCCAGCATCAGGGCCTTTTCCAATGAGTCAGCTCTTTGCATCAGGTGGCCAAAGTATTGGAGTTTCAGCTTCAACATCAGTCCTTCCAATGAACACCCAGGACTGATCTCCTTTAGGATGGACGGCTTGGATGTCCTTGCAGTCCAAGGGACTCTCAAGAGTCTTCTCAAACACTACAATTCAAAAGTATCAATTCTTTGGTACTCAGCTTTCTTTATAGTCCAGCTCTCACATCCATACATGACCACTGGAAAAACCATAGCCTTGACTAGACAGACCTTTGTTGGCAAAGTAATGTCTCTGCTTCTTAATGTGCTGTCTAGGTTGGCCATAACTTTCCTTCCAAAGAGCATGCATCTTTTAATTTCATGGCTGCAGTCACCATCTGTAGTGATTTTGGAGCCCAGAAAAATAAAGTCAGCCACTGTTTCTACTGTTTCCCCATCTATTTTCCATGAAGTGATTGGACTGGATGCCATGATCTTAGTTTTCTGAACGTTGAGCTTTAAGCCAACTTTTTCACTCTCCTCTTTCACTTTCATCAAGAGGCTCTTTAGTTCTTCTTCACTTTCTGCCATAAGGGTGGGGTCATCTGCATATCTGAGGTTATTGATATTTCTCCCGGCAATCTTGATTCCAGCTTGTGCTTCTTGCAGCCCAGCATTTCTCATGATGTACTCTGCATATAAGTTAAATAAGCAGGGTGACAATATACAGCCTTGATGTACTCCTCTTCCTATTTGGAACCAGTCTGTTGTTCCATGTCCAGTTCTAACTGTTGCTCCCTGACCTGCATACAGGTTTCTCAAGAGGCAGGTCAAGTGGTCTGGTATTCCCATGTCTTTCAGAATTTTCCACAGTTTATGGTGATCCACACAGTCAGTCTTTGGCATAGTCAATAAAGCAGAAATAGATGTTTTTTTGGAACTCTCTTGCTTTTTACGATGATCCAGCGGATGTTGGCAATTTGATCTCTGGTTCCTCTGCCTTTTCTATATCCAGCTTGAACATCTGGAAGTTCACGGTTCACATATTGCTGAAGCCTGGCTTGGAGGATTTTAAGCATCACTTTACTAGCGTGTGAGATGAGTGCAATTGTGTGGTAGTTTGAGCATTCTTTGGCATTGCCTTTCTTTGGGGTTGGAATGAAAACTGACATTTTCCAGTCCTGTGGCCACTGCTGAGTTTTCCAGATTTGCTGGCATATTGAGTGCAGCACTTTCACAGCATCATCTTTCAGCATTTGAAATAGCTCAACTGGAATTCCATCACCTCCACCAGCTTTGTTCATAGTGATGTTTCCTAAGGCTCACTTGACTTCCATGGTGATTATCTGGGTCGTGAAGATCTTTTTTGTACCGCTCTTCTGTGTATTCTTGCCACCTCTTCTTAATGTCTTCTGCTTCTGTTAGGTCTATACCATTTCTGTCCTTTATCGAGCCCATCTTTGCATGAAATCTTCCCTTGGTATCTCTAATTTTCTTGAAGACATCTCTAGTCTTTCCCATTATATTGTTTTCCTCTATTTCTTCGCATTGATCACTGAGGAAGGCTTTCTTATCTCTCCTTGCTATTCTTTGGAATTCTGCATTCAAATGAGTATATCTTTCCCTTTGTCCTTTGCTTTTCGCTTCCTGTCTTTTCACAGCTATTTGTAAGGCCTCCTCAGACAGCCATTTTGCTTTTTTGCATTTCTCTTTCTTGGGGATGGTCTTGATTCCTGTCTCCTGTACAATGTCACGAACCTCCATCCATAGTTCATCAGGCACTCTGTCTATCAGATCTAATCCCTTAAATCTATTTCTCACTTCCACTGCATAATCCTAAGGGATTTGATTTAGGTCATACACGAATGGTCTAGTGGTTTTCTCACTTTCTTCAATTTCAGTCTGAATTTGGCAATAAGGAGTTCATGATCCAAGCCACAGTCGCCTCCCAGTCTTGTTTTTGCTGACTGTATAGAGCTTCTCCATCTTTGGCTGCAAAGAATATAATCAATCTGATTTTGGTGTCGACCATCTGGTGATGTCTATGTGTAGAGTCTTCTCTTGTGTTGTTGGAAGAGGGTGCTTGCTATGACCAGTGCGTTCTCTTGGCAGAACTCTATTAGCCTTTGTCCTGCTTAATTTTGTACTCCAAGGCCAAATTTGCCTGTTACTCCAGGTGTTTCTTGACTTCCTACTTTTGCATTCCAGTCCCCTATAATGAAAAGGACATCTTTTTTTGGTGTTAGTTCTAGAAGGTCTTATAGGTCTTCAAAGAAATGTTCAACTTCAGCTTCTTCAGCATTACTACTCGGGGCATAGACTTGGATTACTGTGATATTGAACGGCTTGCCTTGGAAACGAACAGAGATCATTCTGTCGTTTTTGAGATTACATCCAAGTACTGCATTTTGTATTCTTTTGTTGACTATGATGGCTACTCCATTTCTTCTAAGGGATTCCTGCCCATAGTAGTAGATATAATGGTCGTTTGAGTTAAATTCACCCATTCCAGTTCATCTTAGTTCACTGATTCCTAGAATGTCGATGTTCACTCTTGTCATCTCCTGTTTGACCACTTCCAATTTGCCTTGATTCATGGACCTAACATTCCAGGTTCCTATGCAGCATTGCTCTTTACAGCATTGAACCTTGCTTCTATCACCAGTCCCATTCACAACTGGGTGTTGTTTTTGCTTTGGTTCCATCCCTTCATTCTTTCTGGAGTTATTTCTCCAC
This sequence comes from Okapia johnstoni, assembly GCA_024291935.2. NCBI lineage: Eukaryota > Metazoa > Chordata > Mammalia > Artiodactyla > Giraffidae > Okapia > Okapia johnstoni. The sequence continues at coordinate 93,184,267 of CM044308.1, forward strand.
TGATCTCCAGTATTGGGCACCTACCGACCTGGGGCGTTCATCTTTCAGTGTCCTATCTTTTTGCCTTTTCATACTGTTCATGGGGTTCTCAAGGCAAGAACACTGAAGTGGTTTGCCATTCCCTTCTCCAGTGGACCACATTCTGTCAGACCTCTCCACCATGACCCGTCCATCTTGGGTGGCCCCACATGGCATGGCTTAATTTCATTGAGTTAGACAAGGCTGTGGTCCATGTGATCAGATTGGCTAGTTGTCTGTGATTGTAGTTTCAGCCTGTCTGCCCTCTGATCCCCTCTCTCAGTGCTTACCATCTTTCTTGGGTTTCTCTTACCTTGGATGGGGGTCTCTCTTCACGGCTGCTCCAGCAAAGCGCAGCTGCTGCCCCTGACTTCAGGCGCGGGGTAGCTCCTCTTATATGTTATATAAATAGTTGTCAGCAGTGAATTCAAGTTTTGCTTTTGGGAAATTTTTGGAATTTTTTTCCCCAAATGTTTTTTGATCTGAGATTGGCTGAATTTAAGAACGTGGACTCCTCAGATACAGAAAGCTGACAATATACGTTCAGGAAACTGAACAAGAGCCCTCAGTGACCCTCAGGGCAAAACACAGGCACTGCCCTTCTGTCTCTGACTCCCAGCTCTTTGCCTGTTTTGGGGGAAGTCAAGCTCCCCAGTGATGCTTTCAAACTGTGGTGCTGGAAAGACTCTTGAGAGTCCCTCGGACAGCAAGGAGATCAAGCCTAAAGGAAAGAGTCAATCCTAAAGGAAACCAACCCTGAGTGTACATTGGAAGGACTGATGCTGAAGCTGAAGCTCCAATACTCTGGCCACTTAATGTGAAGAGCCGACTCATTAGAAAAGACCCTGATGCTAGGAAAGATTGAAGGCAAAAGGAGAAAGGGGCGGCAGAGGACGAGATGGTTGGATGGCATCACCAACTCAATGAACATGAGTTTCAGCAAGCTCTGGGAGATTGTGAAGGACAGGGAAGCCTGGTGAGCTGCAGTCCATGGGGTCACAAAAAGTTGGAGACAATTGAACAACAACAAGCTCCCCATGTGTTAAAGACCACATCCCTACCCACGCTAGGGGCTCTTCCTTTCCTATGAGCATCTTGTAGATGATTGCATTAATCTCTGAAATTCTTCCCCTCTCTGTATCATCCTTCTTGGGATGCAACTTGGCAGTGCCCAATCCCCAAGGGGTTGGGTCTTGTGGCTTGCTTTACCCACTGAGATGGCAGCAACAGTGACACAGGTAGAGGCTGAGAGATTGGATTTTGCTCCTGCTCCTCCTCTGGCCATGCAAGGTCACCTGGGGCTGACTTGCCAGAGGATGACCCATGATGAGTTGGGCTGAGCTGTCTAGTCAACGAACCAAGGTCATGGTGTACTAGCCAGCAGCCAGGTGAACCCCAGATGTGGCAGCTAGCACAGCCAATGTTACTGCAGCTGCCTAGCTGACCCTGCTGGACCTCAGTCTTAGGAGCAAGCCCTGCCTATGAAAGCTTCAGAAACCTGTGAGCTTAATTGGATGCATGTTTGTGCCATTAAATTCATGTGGTTATTCATCACCCAGCATCACTGTACCAAGAGAAAATAAATGCAATCCCTTCCCCTTCTCCCTACAGTTTAAATTCCCTATTTCCTCAAGCACTTTACCCTCATCCCTAAAGCACACTCAGCTCTTCTCCTCATACTACTCTAGTACACTAAGTCTTCCTTCAACTTCCTTTTACCTCTAGGAATGGTCTCCTTTGGGCTTCTCAGGTGGAGCTAGTGGTTAAGAACCTGCCTGCCAATGCAGGAGACGTTAAGAGACTCAGACAGTAAGAATAAGGCTCAGATAGTAAAGAATCCACCTGCAGTATGGGAGACCTAGGTTCGATCCCTGGGTTGGGAAGATCTTCTGAAGAAGGGCATGGCAACCCACTCCAGTATTCTTGCCTGGAGAATCCCATGGACAGAGGAGCCTTGCGAGCTACAGTCCATAGGATTGCAAAGAGTCAGACATGACTGAGTGACCTAGCATGCATACGGTATCTCTCTGCTTTTGCTGTTAGCCAAGAGAGCCCAAATCTCAAAGCAGAATTAGCGCCCATTCTAGGAGATGAATCTAGCCTGGAGGATAGGAAAGCAGGGCAGACACTGCGGGAGCAGAGTCTTCCGTGAGAGCCTTGGATTTTGTGTAACCAGCAGATCTTGAACATTTTTTAATTAAAATATAAATGTAGTTATTTAATTACGCTCATGCTTCATTGTAAACACAGAAACCAACTTGTTCTCTGAGAAAACATTTAATGAGATTCATCAGCAAACTCTTTAAATAGGAACACAAAGTTATCTATTTTGTAAACTTTTTTTAATGCAGTTAACAAAAGGTTAAGGTGATCCAATGTACAGCATGGTGACTGTAGCTAATAATACTGTATTGTGGAGTTGAAATTTGCTAAGAAGGTAGATCTTAAGTGTTCTCACTACTCACACAATACAAATGCAACTATGAGTGGTGATGGATATATTAATTACCTTGATTGTGGTGTTGATTTCAGAATGTACATATGTATTAAACCATCACGTTGTACACCTTTTAAAAATCACATTGTACAACCTACATATATAAAGATTTTATTTTCCAATAACACCTCAGTAGAGCTGGAGGGAAAATACAGGCAACAATGACTAAAAAAGAAAAAAAAGCAAAGCTAATGAGATTCTATCTCCTGTCATAAATCAGAGAAAGGAAAACCATGGTCACAGCCTTCTCTCCTGTCCTTCTCTCTTGGGGAGGAGACTTGTGTTTTCTGAGAATCTCTGCTCCTGATTTTCCTTCTGCACTTTCTGAAAAGCACCTACTGGATGCTAAAACTGAAGGAGGGCAGGGTATCAGCCACTCACTCCTTAGTATGAAATAATGTTCAGTGCTCCATTCCCACACCAAGCTTGATAAAATAGGAGCTTAGAGAAGAGAGAGAAGGGTCCAGTGAGAGGTGCTTGGGGAGTGTGTGGAATGCTGCAAAACCATAGCGCAGGGTCAGGACACTGTATAAGGGGGGTGGTGTAGGACAGGGAGGAAATCTGAAAGGAAAATGGAAAAGGGCTGAGGTGGAGAGGTGAGGCCGAGTGCAGAAGGTGAGGTAGAAAAGGATGGATGCAGATCCAGGAACTCAGGAGTGAGGGAACACAGAGAAGGCGGTGTGAGCTGTGGCCCGAGGCTGTAGCATCGGGCAGGAACTGTGGCATCAGGCAGGTCGTTACCCCACAGGCTCCCTGAATTTCATTTCTTTGTAGATGAAGTGGCTGAATTATTTCTATTGCCTGGTGTTCCTGTCTTGATTTTGCTTTCCAGAAGGAAAGCTGCTCAGGGCCTGAAAGGTCTTTGTCCCAAAGTCTCTCTCAGTCACTAGGCAGGGCTCTGAGGATTCCAGCCAGAACCCTGCTTCCCAGGCCCCTGGCTTCCAGGACAGCTCTGCCAAGTGTCCTGCATCACTCAGCCTGGGCCTTCGCTTGCCTGCACCTCACCTGTTTCCATGGTCTGAGCAGAGAAAGGATAGGAGAGGCTGAGTCCTATAAGCTAACACAGCCCTCACGAGCACCGCTTATGTCTCAGTGCTGGGACAGTGACTGACCTTCACCGTCTCATCTTAGACCTTCACTGCCCTGCCAGGTGGTAATACTTCTGTTCTGTGACCTTCCCGAAGACACACAGTTAGTTGGGGGGCCAGCTGAGACTCGAGTCTGGGGTTCCTGACTTTTAGATACAAACTGGGGACCCTTATTTGCATCCTCAGCTCCGCCCAACTTCCCTGGCATCCTGAGGTTGTCCTTGCCCTTTCATCAGGAGCCCAAGGATTTCAACTCACTGCCCCAATGCATTTGGTCCGGTTTTAGCCTCTGGTAGGAGATTGGAGAGCTGATGTCCCATCCACCATTCCCACTCTGCCTCCCAATATCAAGGGGTTTACACAATGAGGTAGGATTCCCTGAGACACATGAGTCCTAGAAAGGCTTTGAGCAGGGGCCACAGCATCAGCCTGCATGGAGTGGGGGAGGGAGGTCTAGCACAGCCATGTGGAAGAGTCGACAGACTTATCTCTGGATGATTCAGCAGCATCTCATGGATTTTCCCCCACCTGCTCACTCCAGCCCACCCTCCTCAAAACCTTTGAGGGATTAGTTCCTGAAACAACCTCAGCAAATTAAGTCTTCAAGTCCGCCACGATGGCTGGCTGTAAAGCTGCCGTTGGCATGGACTGCAACGGACTGTCAGTCATTGCTGGGTTGCACCCTGGACTCTTGGTCCTAACTTGGTTGGATACCACATCCCAGGGGTTGACTCAGAACACCGAGGCCCAGGTTCTCTAAAGCAGGGTCTGTCCTCTGCTTCTTACCAAGCACCCCCCAGGGGATTCTGATCAGACCTGAGTCAGAAAGCCACTGACAGGGAACCATCTCCATGGACCAGCAGTATCAGGCTCAGCTGGGAGCGGTGAGAAATGCAGAGTCCCAGATCCAACTCAATCTACTGAATCAGTTTAAGAAGCTGCCATGACTCCTCATGAAAGCTTGAGAAGCCCAGGCGAGGAAAGGCTTAGCAGATTACTGATGATCAGTGTCTAGCTTGCCAAGCATACTCTATCCCATGACAATCAGGAAGGTGGTACCATTTTCCCTGTTTTACCGAAGATGACATTAAGGCTTTGAGAGGTGAGTATGAGTGACTTTTCTGAAGCCCTAGGTTCACGGGTCGGGGAGCAGGGGTGGAAGACTCAGAGCCTCCAGCCTGGTATCCCATTTCCACTTCTGCCCTGTCATTCTCGCAGCAGGATGTGAACAATGATGTCTTTGGATGTGAAACCTTCAGACATGTTGGACTCGATTCACCACAGCAGGACACAGACTAGAAATTTACACAAGTGTCCATTCACCAGGATTGAAGCAAAAAAGGCTTTCTGGGCAACCCTAAAATCCAACTCACCAGGACCCCCCCCCCCAGATTCCCAGAGCCTCAAAATTCCCACTGAAACAGTCTCTGGAAAGCATTCACAACAGGCTTACCATGTTCGTCCAGCAATATGTTGTCTGGCTTGATGTCTCTGCAAGAGAAAACAGAGAAGCTGAAAATATGATCCCTTGAGTGTATGGAGGAGCACACGACAAACAGGACAACTGGGGACAGACACCGGACAACACCCAGAGTGCTCGTCTCTCCCCTGGCTGAAGGCTCAGACAGCAAGCAGGACAGTTATGGTTATGGTGGCAGAACCCTGTGTTCTTGCTTTTCTTTTCTTTTCCTAGAACTGCAAGTGGATTGTGTGAGTGTTTTTTCCTGAATGTTCTTAATGGTGTCTGGCCAGTTGACTCCCAGGAGTGACTGCTCACTGAGCCCTGGGTCTCTTCAGTGGGTACAGATCCTTTTGCTTCCTGGTGGAATTTAGCCCTTCCCCCTTGGTAGGTACTAACCTCCCAGGTTTAATAACCTTTGTTCTATAGCCTTGGAACTGTGGCTCTCGAAGGGTCAGTAACTTGCCTGGGTCAGAGATGGACTAGCAGAGATGGCCTCTGCTAGTTTTTGAATGATCTCAGGAGATTGGACATTTTTCATAAAGAAGTGAATGGAGCTTGCGTTTCTAAAATCTGTGATTTTAATATGGAGCTTCAGAAAGCACATGCATGTTCATGATGAGTAAATCAGGGTTGAAGATGTCAGTTCAGTTTCTTGAAAGATCACACTCAGCCAGTTTTTGCACAGTTTGTGACCTTAGGAGGGTTTCTACATTTTTTAAAGGATTGTAAAAAGCAAAACAAGACACATATGTAGCACACAAAGCGAAAATGAAATGTACAACACACACTGATGTGGCCTGCAAAATCTGAAATAGTCATTATCTGGTCTTTTTAGAAGGTTGTTGATCCCATTTAGGGCTTCCCTGGGGGCTCAGATGGTAAAGAACCTGCCTGTAATGCGAGAGACCAGGTTCAATCCCTGGGTCAAGAAGATCCCCTGGAGAAGGGAATGGCAACCCACTCCAGTATTCTTGCCTGGAGAATTTCATGGACAGATGAGCCTAGCGGGCTATAGTCCATGGGATCGCAGAGTCCCACACGACTGAGCGACTAACACTTTAAATTTTAGGGTAACACAGTGGGCCATGTGCAGCAAAATCTGGACTAGGCAGTTTCTGGAAAGTTCAGCTCTCCTCATCCTTAAAGCAAAGGGCTCCCAACTCCAAGCTGTGCTTTTTAAAGGCAGGGGCTTTGCTTTCTTCACTTTTTGCAATTCGAGCATGGTGCCTGTAACCAGCCGACACTGTCAGAGAAAAACCAGGACAGTAGTTAAAGCATTGAAAACAGATTTTATTCAGCTGCAATCACCAAAGGGGAAAAGAGACCTCAGCATAGAACTGGGCTTCATTCCAAACACAGTGTGGACAAGTGGGGATTTGTAGCTGAGGAGGTAGGGGTCGGTGGATGGAAAGTCACTGACTTTCCATCAGTATTCTTGCTGAGGGCAGGCCAGGGCACCAAACCACCTGGGACATGATCAACCTGATCAGAGGATGATGAGTTTGGGAGGATGGCGGATTATGGCTAAACCAATTTAGTGAAGGTAGAAGTGACAGTTGCTCAGTCGTGTCTGACTCTTTGTGACCGCATGGACTATATGGTCCATGGAATTCTCCAGGCCAGAATACTGGAGTGGGTAGCCATTCCCTCGTCCAGGGGAATCTTCCCAACCTGGGGATCAAATCCTGGTCTCTCTCATTGCAGGTGGATCCTTTACCAGCTGAGCCACCAGGAAAACCCAAGAATACTGGAGTGGGTAGCCTATCCCTTCTCCAGCAGATCTTCCTGACTCAGGAATCGAACTGGGGTCTCCTGCATTGCAAGCAGATTCTTTACCATCTGAGCTATCAGGGAAGCCCCTAAACTGACTTAGTAGGTTCTTGCTAAGACTGGACAATGCAGAAACCAACATGGAAGTCCAAAAGATGAAGCCCAGTTTCAAAAGAACTCAGAAGAGCCTGAGCAGAGTTTTAGAGAGAAGAGAATCTTTATCAACACACAGGAAACAGGGAAGAATGAATGTGAGAGAAACACAGCCTTGGAGAAACTGAGTTGACACTTTCAGCTCTGATTTACACACCATTAGCAAGCACACACTTTCCAAAGTGTTGTATTAAAGCCATAGATGTTAGAAATGCAACCCCACTCATTCATTTAGAGTCAATGTCAAATCTTTTGAGACTAATGATGGCTTTCTCTGAAATAAAAAGTGATTGCTCCAGAGTTTATCAAATAGCAATTCTACCTGAAAACACAATGTGGTTATTTGGAACAATATGAGGCAATGTCTGTGGCTTTGGGGGAAGAAAGAAACACTCAATCCATATGTTTAAATTTTCAGTTTATTGTGACTTTTCCCACCATGAATATTGATGGGCATTAAGCCAATGCATCCTATTCTGCCAAGTTCACCAACATCCCTGGTGAACAGAGATAGGTGGTTAACGGAGGCCCCAGGGGGAAGGATGAACTTGAGAACTCACACAATTAAAACAAAAGGCAGAAGACCTGGAGTCAAGTGCTTTGGCTCAAATCAGCAAACACTTGGCCCCTGTCTAGGGCCTACCCCAGGAGGGTTTCTTCAAGAAAGGCGAGAAAAGGGAAAATAGATACTTGTCAAGAATGAAAACAGCAGCGAATGTGAAAGAACATCCTTTCTTTAAGGTGTCACTGGACTAGGATGACCTTGTCTGGGGCCTGGGGATCTCAGAAGAGGTGGCCGTGGACCAGGAGCCTGGACCCAAATGGCTGCAAGGTCCTTGACCTGAGCTGCTGCCTCCCCTGATGCTGAACATGCCCTGTCTTGGGGTTTTCTGCCCACCCCTCTCCAGTCCTTCTTTCTTCATCCTTCATCTCTTCCTTTGATCCCTTCCTTTTCCTTCTGGGGACATTCCTCAAGTGCTTCTTCCTGGCAGATCTGGGCAGAGAGCTTGACTTGCAGAGGCTCCAGACATAGTACCTCCCCTCCAGAAGCTCAGACTCAGTGGGAGGTGGAGACATGCAGGTGGGTGGCTCAGAAGCCACAGTACAGACTGGCCATGGAGCCCAGAGAAGATGGATCTAGGGCGGCTGGAGAGGGAACGGCCAGCCAGGTATCACATGGACCACTGGGGACCAGGGTGTCAGAACCAAGAAAAGATGGGGCAGTGATGGCAGACCTAAGGAGAGGCAACCTGGTATAGATGGGTGAATAGCGTCCCCCCAGAATTCAGAATACTTAGGACCTCAGAACGTGATGCTATTTTGAGTCACAGCCTTTGCTCCTCCAAGGAATGAGTTAAGGATCTCAAGCTGAAATTGCCCTGAGTTTGGGTCTGTCTGTCGTCTTAGAAAGGAGATAGGGGTTTGGTCACAGACACAATGGAGAGAAGAGGCCACATCTAGACAGAGGCAGAGGCTGGAGTGATGTCACCACAAGCCAAGGAGAACCAGGAGCTCCCAGAAGCTGGAAGAGGAAGGCAAAGATTCTCTCCCAGAGCCTCTGGAGAAGGCTGGCCCCACAGGCACCTGAATTTCAGTCTTCTGGCCAGAACTGTGAGGTCATAGATTTACATTTTTTCAAGCCACTGATTTTGTGAGAATTTGCTGCAACAGCCACAGGAAGCTACATGCCTAACAGAGCAGAAGGAGAGCTAATGGAGGAGGTGGGTAAATGTCAAGTTCAAGCCAGGGTCCCCCAGTGACCATGGTGTGACCTTGGATAGGACCACCGTCCATTAGAGCCCATCAGAAGGTCTCTGTTTGTGGACTCTTACATCCTGAGGACCAGACAAGGGCAGAGGTATGAGTGACTTGGCTTTTCCAGGTGGTAAAGAACCCGCTTGCCAATGCAGGAGACATAAGGGATGCAGGTTTGATCTCTGGGTCAGGAAGACCCCCTGGATAAGGAAATAGTAACCCACTCCAGTATTCTTGCCTGGAGTATCCCCATGGATGGAGGAGCCTGGTGGGCTACAGTCCATGAGGTCACAGAGTTGGACATGACTGAAGGGACTTAGCACACACAAGTGACTTGGTAAACTAGACCCCACAGCTCCAAGGAAAGAGGGTGTTCTGTCTGGGCAAGCTCTTTCAGGAACAGCCTGCCTGAGTCCCCACATCCACCCATCTCCTGCTGTTGGGGTGAACCCCCTGTACCTCGGCTTCCCTTGTGGTGTGGACAAAACGTCTGACACACGCTCTGCGTTGGCTCTCAGCACACAGGGGAGTCTGTGATCCTCAAGCGTCCCCTCCATGGTCCCTGGGGCCACGACAGTGGACAAGACAGAGCCAGTCAAATGCAGCTCGCTTCTAGGAGGGGGACAGGAGTGAATAACAGACATGACCCCAAGTTGGGACAAGTACTCTGAGAAGAACAAATCAAGGTCTAGAAAGGAGACCTGCTTTGGGTAGGCGGCCATGGAAGGGCTTTCAGAAGATGTGGCATCAGGTTGACAACTGAATGGCAAGACAGAGAAAGTCTGATATGACCCGGGAGCAAGCTCTCATTTTGCAGATGAAGGCATAGAAGGCTGAGAGGGTGAATGGTTTAAACCTGTGACATCCATCCAGCTGAGGGGACAAGACAAAGGTGGCAGGGTCATTCCGATGATTGCAGGCTATCAGACTCAACCTGGTGGGCCTGAATACAAGGGCCTCCTTTGCTGGCCATCCTTTGGGAGCAGCTACATGGTAGGGACCTGTAGGCACTTCTAGAGGCTGAGTGCCAGCAAGGGAACCGGGACTTCACTCCTGTAGCCACCAGGGACAGAATTCTGTCAACAACCAGGAGACCTTGGGACAGATCCAGAAAGGAAGGCAGCCCAGCGGGCTCCAGGACTGAAGGCTTGTGACACCCTGAGTAGAAGGGCCAGCTAAGCTCCTTACCCCTGGGAAACTGTGAGGAAATAATTGCGAGTTAAGCCACTCCTTTAGTAGAAACTTGTTCTGCCGTGATAAAAGACTGCTACGAGAGCTATATGATCTTGGGCAGCATACTCTGAGCCTCGCTCACCTAATCTGGAAGATGGGAATGATGGTTCCTATCTGACAGTGGCCGGGGGGTGTATACGGAGGTGCTATCACGGGAGGCTTAGCGGGGCTCCTGGTGCATAAGAAATGCTGAAATAAACAACAATGAAGGTTCTATGGTTGCTCTTTAAAGGGAGCTTCTTAAGCTTTTACAAAGTGAATTAGGTCTCTTTCATAGGAAACTCAGCAGGCAGACTCTTGCAAAGCCTCACAGAGCAGCCGGGAGCCTGAGTCATTCAGGATTTAATAAGACTAGCATTTATGGGCAAAGCATCTTATCAGAACCTCTAGGTTAGCAGGTTCCAGGGCCATTTCCTCCGGTTCTACTTTTCACATTGATTGTATCTCAGCTCAAGCACGTCATCCAGCTGAAAATGGGCCCATGTGTTCGGAAAGGGCATCAGAAGCACTGCGTGGATGGGCAAGTCTGCGACGACGTTTTCTGAGGACAGACGCATAATTTCAGAGCTGGGCAAAATGACGCTTTGATGGAAAGTGTGCTTGCAAAGGCTATAAAACCCAGTTCTGCTTTTGAATTATCCCCCAGTCCCCCAATAAAACAAACCATAAAATGTCAGTTGGGCTATTTTAAAAAAAAACAGCACAGAAATGGCTCTGATTCAGACTGCAAAAAAGGGCCATGGGGACATATCTGCATGTGTCCCTTTGCTGGGGGTCTCTGAGTGTCTGCAATCTAATGCAGCAATAAAGACAAATGAAAACCTGCTGGAAAAGGAGCCACGTCTGTGAAATGAACATCTGTGGATATTTTACCCCTAGGGAAAGAACGTGCTGTTGACATCACGGAGGAGTAGAGGGAGATGGACAGGAGAGGCCACGTTTCTATCCCAAATCTGCTGGCCCTGAGGTCTTGGCACAATGCCCAGGGTAGAGCCTCAGTTTCCCCATCTATCAACTGGAGAATAACATGTATTCCAGCTACTTATGGTGAGTATTTGTTTGTTTCAGTTGTTTTCATTCTGCTCACTGTTAAAGCACCTAAGAGCATCCCAGGTGACTCAGTGGTAGAGGATCCTTCTGCAATGCAGGAGACACGGGTGTGATCCCTGAGTCTGGAAGATCCCCTGGAGAAGAAAACGGCAACCCACTCCAGTATTCTTGCCTGAAGAATCCCATGGACAGAGGAGCCTGGTGGGTTACAGTCCATGGGATCTCAAAGGAATCAGAAACAAGGTAGCAACTAAACAACAACAAGGAACCTAAACCTACATCCTAACTATTACAGGACTTTATCATGTTCTACCACAGATTTGATTGTGTCAGTCATCTGATCCAGAAAATTCTGTATTTCTTCACTGCTCTCCAAGGGGTCGCATGTAGAGCATTATAGGCAGGACTGGGGACCGGATGAAGGATGGCCAGTTCTGAGCACAGACAAGACCTCTATTTGATCAGGGAGCCAACTTCAGGTTGTTAGACTTCGGAAGCAATTCTTGGGATCTTCTGCCAGGCTGGCTGAGTACTACATGTTTCTGTTCGATGTCAGTGAGGATTTATGAGAGCAACCAGCCCAATGCCAGGCCCACAGGATGCAGGCTTGTGGTTAATAACATAGGGCTGGGCTACCAGATCAGGAACCAGGGAGGAAGGCTGGAGGCAGTGACCAAGCTGGGGTTAAACTGCTGGGATTCACCTTGGCTGTGGACCTTGGTGGCCAGCTGGCACCCATTCAGCAGCAAGTCGATGGGGGACAGGGGCGGATGAGCTTGGTTCTCACATTTTGGGGAAGGGCATGGACTGTCCTTCCAGAAATTGGGTACCAGCTCTGCAACCAGGCATCGTTGTTACCGGTGAGATTTCACTTCTTTCTTCCATCTCTCCCCTGCTTCCTGTGGAGGGCGGGGACCATGTACAGACCTCGGCCCCCAACACAATGCCTCCGTGTTAGCAGAAGTCCTTATACTGTTAACATCTGCAGTTCACGGAGAGCTTCCTGTGAGCCGGGCACCTGTGGGTGGGTCACATGGGTTTCATGAGGGGTGTGGCTTCTCTGGATCAGGTGTTGTGGTGTCACTTTCTCTGTCACCTCCCTCAATTCCGACCCAACTCTGAGAGACAGGTATCACTCGCTACTCATATTTTATTAATGAAGAAAGAAGTGTTTACAGAGGGTCAAAGGTCACATGTCAGTAGACAAGACTCAGTCTCATCTTGCCTCTAGATCAGTGTTCTCTGCCGGGGGGGAGAAACTCAAGAAGAAAATGAATTCGAGTCCGAGAATCTCAACTAGGTGGTACTAATTCAAGGAGCAGGTTTATAATAAATATCTGATTTGATAAATAAAATTATGTCACTTGGATTTCAGGATATGTTTCTTTATTACAACATCCAAGTACAAGGTTGTATTTCTTTTTTAATATGACCCAAATGGCTTTACTAGTCAATCCTAAAGGAAATCAATCCTGAATATTCATTGGAAGGACTGATGCTGAAGCTGAAATTCCAATAATTTGGCCACCTGATGCAAAGAACTGACTGACTGGAAAAGACCCTGATGCTGGGAAAGATTGAAGGCGAGGGGAGAAGGGAATGACGGAGGATGAGACAGTTGCATGGCATGATAGACTCAATGGACCTGAATTTGAGCAACCTCTGAGAGATGGTGAAGGACAGGGAAGCCTGGTGTGCTGCAGTCCATGGGGTTGCAAACAGTCAGACACGATTTAGTGACTGAACAACAACAAATGGCTTTACAAAGCATCCATCTGTCCCTTCTAACATAAACCCCTTTAATGGCCCTCTGGTGCCTATAGCGCTAGTGGCCAGACTTTAGGATTCCATATTCTAACATCATTTCAAAAATAAAAAGTGAATGCTGAGACATAGTTGTCAAATTTTCAACCCATCAACTGAAGGCATCAAAGGAAACCAGCAAGCTCTACCACTACACTTGTACACAAGGAGGAAAAGAGGAGCCTCAAAGTTATGAGGACACAGTTTCAGAATAAGACTCGATCCTGGGGACGTGGTTATTATTTTTTAAAATTTATTTTATTGAAGTATAGTTGATTTACAATGTTGTGTTAACTGCTGCTGTAACAAATCACTACAAACTTAGTGACTTGAAGCAAATTTTCCTCCTACAGTCCAAAAATGCATCTTCAGGGCTAAAATCAGGTGTCAGCAGGACTGAGTTCCTCTGGGAGGCTCTAGGGAGAACCTGCTTCCTTGACTTTTCAGCTTCTAGAGATGCCTCTGTTCCTTGACTGTGGCCCCTTCCTGGTATTTGTTTGTGTGGCTTCTGTTGTCACTTCTACTACTGACTCTGACTCCCCGTGTCTGTCTTATAAGAACATTTCCAGCTATATTGGACCCACCTAGATAATCCAGGATAATTTTCCCAGCTCATAATCCTTAATATAATCATATGTACAAGCTCTTTTTTTTCGTACGTAAGCTATTGTGTTCACAGATTTGGGGGGATTTGGACATGGCATCTTTGCAGGAGGCATTATTCAGCCTACATTGTGTGTGTTCTTAGTCATTCAGTTGTGTCTGACTCTTTGTGACCTCATGAACCATAGCCCACCAGGCTCCTCTGTCCATGGGATTCTCCAGGCAAGAATGTTGGAGTGGGTTGCCATTTCCTACTCCAGGGGATCTTTCCGACCTAGGGATCAAACTTGGGTCTCCTGCATTGCAGGTGGATTCTTTACTGTCTGAGCCTCAAGGGAAGCCCATTCAGTCTACATCATGTCCCCACAACTTCAGAGTTGAAGTTCAAACCCCCAGTACCTCAAAATGTGACCATACTTGCAGATACAATCTTTCAAGAGATGATTAAGTTAAAATGAGGTCACTGGGGTGGCCCTAACCTAATCTGACGGGGAGCTTATAAGAAGAGGCAATGAGGACCCAGACACACACAGAGGGACGACTGTGTGCGGACACAGGGAGAAGGTGGCCATCTGTAAGCAGAGACCAACCCTGCTGACACTTTGACCTTGAACTTCCAGCCCCCAGAATCATGAGAAAATAAACTTCTGTTTAAGCTGCTTAGTCTGTGGAACTCTGTATGCAGCCCAAGAAAACTAATATCATCCTTATCTTACTGGACCACAAAACTAAGGCTGAGAGCAGTTAAACCTTTTCTCCAGATCACAGAGTCCAAGATGGAGTCTGGATGTACTAGTTAGAGACCCACGACTTGATTTTAAGGCATGGGGACAATTTTTAAAGTGCACACACAGTCTAGCCAGTCAGTTCTTTCTTACATCTGGCCTAAAACCCCATGGAGCAACTCAAATCATTTTCTTCTCCTTTGGGAGAGAAAGTGCATCCAGTCAAGCCATTTCAGGGTTGTTGTTTTTCCTTTAATCCTGCAAAGAACAAACAGCAGCATGGTTGACATTGATTAATTCTGTTCAAATGCTGGGCCACTCCATGGGGCCTGGATGTAAACTTGGTTACTAAGGCAATTGCATTTGGCTAATTATTCCCAAGTGTATCTTGTGGAGAATTCAAGGCTCTCAGGATTCACAAACACATTCAGGGATGTGCTGGGTTCAGTTAATTACTTCATGGATGGATGAGCCTAGCAACACACCTCCCTAGACAAGGGGCTTCCTTCCTACGCAGGTCAGGAAGGGTCCATGAAGTCCTCGCAGAACCACCCAGGTCAGTCTTATTTTCTTTCTAGTTGCTCTAAGAATACTAGGTTGCAAAAGTCTGTCCATGAGTCAGTCTGTGAACTCCTCAATGCAGGATTCACTGCAGAGCATATGGAAAAATATAAAAGTCTATAGAAGGATAGGATGCTGGCCCACACCCTGCAGTGACCGCAGGACCACCTGTGATGATGAATAAAGCTTTGAAGTCCTTCATACATGAACTCTTCTACTGCCTGGGTCTCAGTTTTCCTCATCTGTAAAATGGGGATGAAATGAAACAATGTACGTAAAGGATCTAGCTCAGTTCCTAGCATACAATAGGTGCTCAATAAATATGACTACTTCCTCCACCTCGACTCAGTCCCATTGCACAGGGAGTTTAGAGGGAACAGGATGAAGCAGTAAGGAACACAGAAGACCTGACCTCAAAAATGATTATGACCATTCTGCACATATGTGCAATCATACAACTCATGAAACTCCTTCTGTACACTATTGTACAGCTCACAAACTCCACACTGTAATTTAACCCACATGACAGCCCTAGAGAATCAGCATTATTTTTTTTTTATGGACAAGGAAACTGAAGCCTAGAGAGATGAAGTGACTTCCCTTGGTCAGAGTTCAAGTGGCAGCTGCAAGATTTGAACCTAGCTCTCCTGATGCCCAGTGCTCTTTCCATTTCCTGGGTGGGGCGGACACCCTGTCCTCGGATCTGTGTGCTGTATCACCAAGACCTAGAACACAGTCTACCACAAAGAACACACTGGGTAAACAGTTGTTTGGATACTTGAGTGGGTGAAGGCCCAGCATTCAGGCCTGCCTGTCCCGTGATTCCTCTTTTTCTATTTCTCAAGTTTGGTCCACAGTCTACAGGGTTCCTCTGAGCAAGACAGCTACTCAGGGCCCACACCAGACCAGTCACAGAGTCTTGGGGCCAGGGAACCTGCATTCCCACCAGACCCAGTGGGTTTCTGATGCCTCCTCGGGCTTGAGAGCCTTGGTCTGCTTCAGGGACAAGATGGATATCTGAGTTGTCTGTCCCATCACACCTTCCACCACAGTGGGAGGCTGCATTCAGGAGAGGAATTTTCCAGAATTCTCAGTCTCCAATCCCTGGCTTGTAGGCATTGCTTCATTAAAACACGGGGCCCCAGTAATGGGCTCCAGTTCCTTTGGGAATCAGTTAGGAGGACTGTGTTATAGCTGCTGAGTCCCATGGGCCCCCTTGGGGGCAGGTTCATTTGGTTTGATTGGTGTGATGAGGGTGGGGGGAGGGGAGAACCACTTCTTCACTCACAGCATGGATCTGTGAGCAGGAGGGAGCCAAGAGGGTTCATTTAGCGGGTTCTAAAGCCACTGGACATGGCAGGTACTGATCAGCTGGCAAAGAAAGGAAGCAAACAGACCCTGACACCCACCCAGCCACTGCTGATGGCAGAGCCCAGGCTGGAACCAGAAGTGGAGGGGATTTCCCTCCTCTGATTTTACTAGGAATGTGGGAGGCCTCGTTAGAAAGCAGAGTCTGTGTGGAGCATTACAGAGAATTAATATTTTAAGAGTTGCTATCTTCAGGGCCCAGTCTCTCTGGAAGTATTTCATCAAAGGGAGTGTGCTGCCAAAATGCATAAGAGTCACCGAGTTCCAGCCTGTCAACGCTGAAGGGACCACACATCTATCTGAAACAAACTAGCCCCAGGTCTTGCTCAGCCTCAGTTTTCCTTATCTGTAAAGTGGGACAAACATCAAAGGTGTGATGTCTGTAAAGTTGGACAAACATCTACCTCTCAGGGTTGTTGTGAGGGTTCAATGCAATGATGTGGACAAAAGAATTAGCTCACGTTTGGTCCATGGTGAAGTTTGAGTTAATACATCCAAAAATATTTTAATTGCTTAATTTAGAAATAAGAAAATCTTGGTTGGGAGAAGGGGAAATTCTATAGAAAGTGGAAGAGCTGAGACCAGGATGGAAAGCTGGAGTCTCCTCACTACAAGTTGTTGAGATTTACATTTTGGGGGACAGGTTAAGGAAGCAAACCACAGAGAGGGGTCGAGGGGCCCTCTGTCACGTCTCCCTCTGTTCCTTCCACCCGAGGGAAAGGAAGACACAGCTGAGAGGGAAGTTTAATAAGATTTGAACAGGGCGTCTGCATGTTCATTTTGCACGCATTGTGCTCAGTCGCTCACTCGTGCCTGACTCTGTGTGACCCCATGGACAGTAGCCTGCCAGGCTCTGCTGTCCATGGGGATTCTCCAGGCAAGAATACTGGAGTGGGTTGCCATGCCCTCCTCCAGGGGATCTTCCCAGCCCAGAAATTCAAACTGCGTCTCCTGCATTTCCATTTCCTGCATTGCAGGTGGATTCTTTACCTGCTGAGTCATGGAGAAAGCCCCTCGTTTTGCACTGGACCCCTCTAATTATGTAGCTGATCCTGCTTTTACCTCCAGTCATGCAATTCTTAGCTTTTTCTGCAAGGTGGCTTTGTATCTTCATGTTGTGGTTGAGAACTTGAGGCTCAGAGAAGTCAAGAAGCCCGCTCATGGTACAAAGGTCACTGGTATCACCATCATCATCACCATGTCATCCTTATCACCAGTATTATCATCATCAACATTGCTGTCACCATCATCATCATCACCACCCTCATCACCATCTTTATCATTATCATCACCACCATCATCACCGTGGTGATTCCCACTAGCCTGCCTTGCCCCCCCCAGCTCTCATCCCATCACCCAGAATACATCTTGCACAACAATAACACAATGTGAATGACCACATTTATCATATGTTTTCTTCTCAATCCTTGTCTATCCTTAGAAATAAAGAAAGTGCTAAGTTGTCTCCTACTCTTGGGACCCCATGGACTGTAGCCTGCCAGGCTCGTCTGTCCATGGGAATCTCCAAGCAAGAATACTGGAGTGGGTTGCCATTTCCTTCTCCAGGGGAACTTCCTGACCCAGGAATTGAACCCAGATCTCCTTCACTGCAGGCAGATGCTTTACCAACTGAGCTGCGTGGAATGTAATCTCCATGAGAATAAGAACTGGCCTGAGTTTTGTCCACTCTCTTTCAAGTAGAGAGCAGTGCCTGGCACACAGTAAACTCCAAAAGCTCTGTGGAAGGAGTCGATGATTGTCCAAGATTCCATTGTCAGAAACTGCTCTTACTTTACATTTTTTCATTTTAATTAATCTTCCCAATTACCCCTCAGTAAGGACAATGATTCCCATTTGATGGATGAGGAAGCTAAGTCAGAGTTTAAGTCCCTGTATATACACAGAGAGAGAGAGAGAGGGGGCTGGGAGAGGATGCCTGTTAAGTCATCCTCATCTTAAACACGAAACTTTTCTCTTTATAACATCAATTCACAGAATTGTCTTCCCTGGTGGCTCAGTTGGTAAAGAATCCGCCTGCCATGCGGGAGACCTGGGGTCGATCCCTGGGTTGGGAAGAGCCCCTGGAGAAGGGAAAGGCTACCCACCAGTATTCTGGCCTGGAGAATGCCATGGACGGTACAGATCATGGGGTCACAAAGAGTCGGACACAACTGAGCGACTTACACTTTCACTTCACTTTCATTCACAAAATTAGGCAGAGCATTAGTATTAATACAATTCCTGTTTATCTCCTAAGCAACCCCCTTCCATTTCATAGCATTATTTCTATATAGAAGTTTGGCCTTTTGTGTTTCTCTTGGTAGCACTGGAGAGGTTTGGGAAGGGGTCGGAAGGACCGTGTTACAGCGAGGACCCTGGAAGTGAGGACCTTGGATTAAATGTAAGGGGAAGAGATCCGGTTGTGCATGGCCACAGGGCCAGGGTTGCTCTGATGCAGCCCATTCCATTCCATTTTTTTTTTATCTGTTGAGTGAGGAGATAATGAAATAGCTCACAGCCAGCTGCAGGATAGGTCTGGTTAGGGGCAGCTTCACCAAAATAATAAACATATTCAAACTGTCCCCAGCAAAGAAGCAGTGGCTCAGCAGATGCCTGACGCACTGAACGTGGCCCAGTGATTCGAGTAGCCTCATGCGTATGTGGTTTCATCACGTCCGGTCTCAGACAATGGTGGCTCCAGCTGTGGTCCAGGCAATACTGATGCCAGCAGCCCCTGGAGCACTACCCTCACTGTTATTAGTAACAGAGTCGCCTCTATGAAGATCCTCAAGTTTCATCACATGCACAAGGAGAGGAGTGAGTACCTATGCTCTGCCAACTTGGAGACCTCAGGTAGCTGCCTTGCAGTGGGGCTGGGATCTAGAGATTATATTTGCTTGAGGTCCCAAGGATGAATCAGAGGAACCATCAGCCTTTGGTACAGTCTGCTTGTTGTTGTCAAGCTGCTAAGTCATGTCTAACTCTTTGCCACCTCATGAACTGCAGCATGCCAGGCTCCTCTGTCCTCCACCATCTCCTGGAGTTTGCTCAAATTCATGTCCATTGAGTTGGTGATGCTATCCAACTATCTCATCCTCTGTCATCCCTTTCTCCTCCTGCCCTCAATCTTTCCCAGCATCAGAGTCTTTTCCAATGAGTTGGCTCTTCGCATCAAGTGTCCAAAGTATCGGAACTTCAGCATCAGTCCTTCCAATGAATATTCAGGATTGATTTCCTTTAGGATTGACTGTTTGATCTCCTTGCAGTCCATGGGACTCTCAAAAGTTTTCTCCAGCACCACAGTTCCAAAGCATCAATTCTTCGGTGCTCAGCCTTCTTTATGGTCCTACTCTCACATCTGTACATGACTACTGGAAAAACCGTAGCTTTGACTAGACGGAGCTTTGTTGGCAAAGTGATGTCTCTGCTTTTCAATATGCTCTGTGCCTAGGTTTGTCACAGCTTTTCTTCCAAGGAGCAAGCGTCTTTTAATTTCATAGTCTCCTTGGGCTGCTACAACAACATACCACACGTGGGGCAAGGAGGTGGGGAGCCCACCCTTGTGATTGATCTTAATCATCTCTTTAAGACCCTATCTCCAAATACTGTCATGTTCTCAGGTATTGGGGGTTAGTATTTCATTATATGAATGTATGGGGACACAATTCAGCTCATTACAGCCTCTCATGGGATTATGTGAAAAGAAAAAGGACCCTTTTGACCTCTGGGTGGAAGGTGGGAGGATGGGTCCCCTCTGGAGATGGTTATTGGGGAATAGAGGTCCAGGAAGAGCCAGGTTCTCTGAAGTCAGAGGGTGTATGTGGTTGGCATAAGGAAGATGCCAGAGAGGGGACTGAATGATGGAGGTAAAGGATGGTAGAGAGTGCGGGGACCCTGTGGCGGAGTCAAGGGGACCCCGGTGAAAGGTCTGGGAAGAAAGGAAATGCGAAGGGCACAGACAACAGTGCCATAAGTCTTGGAGACCTGGGTTTGAATTCAGCTCTGCCAATGATCTCGAAAGGGGCATAAGAATATCCATTTATAGAATCCCAATAACTGGTTACTCTCAACCTCACCGTTATCACTGACCAGCCATGGTGCAGAGGAGGGAGCATAATTCAGGGCTAAATCCTGAGGTTTTTCCCTCCCCTGCAATGCTCCCTTCTCCCCAGCCACAGTGTCAACCCCTGAAAGCTCTCTGAGTGCACACTATCTGCACAGCCCAGAGCTGACCAGGGACTTTACCTCTCCACATAGAGCCTGTGACCAGCTCTCAGCCACACGCCTGGGCAGAATTGTCACTGCTTTTATAGGTGAAGCATTGTCTACACAAGGAAGGGGAGCAACACGCCAAGGTCACGCCAAGGTCAACAAGCTAGGGAGGGTCAGAAGCACTGATGAAACCTGGAGGTTTGGGATGGGGCTCCAGGAACATTCCAGTCACAACTCTATGTGCTGGACCAATGTTTCTCAGAGAAGTCTCCATCAACTCCATCAAAGCCACCATCAGCAGGCTTGACTAAATAAAAATACAGACACCCACCAAGGCCGTAACCTGACACAGGAAATCAGACTTTCTGGGGAACTGGCTGGTGGTCTGCTCTGTGGGTGCTGACCTGCACCCTCAAGGTTGAGGACCATTATGATGATTTTTGGTTTTATACCCTCTCTACCAATTCCTTCCTTGCCCACGTTCCCTTCCTACTCAGCTAGCATTTCATAAAGCACGTGCCATTACCAATGTTTTGACTGATTAGTTCAGGAGCTACATGGAAAGCAGTACACTATTGGACATTTCAGTTCATGCTTCATTCTCCTGATCAAGAAGAAAGTCAGCCTGGTACCTTGACCATTTCTCCATCACTTGCTAATCCGATCCTCTTTTTAATACAAAGAGAGAGTGAACAGGACTCAGCTCACGCTTTTGGTTGAGTTTTGTCATATGATTTTGTTTTTATTGATTTTTCTTGACAGTCACCTTCTTCTATTTAAAGCAAGTGATATTGGTTTGCCGTTTCAGATATGAATTAAAAGTCCTTTAAAAGGAATGCATTAAATGAAAGAAAAATCAATTGACAAAAAAAAAAAGAAGGAAGCATTTGGTTGGTGGGGCGATAGGGCAAATATTAAGAAGGCATTTTGTAGATCTGAAGTTGGGAATCCTGTCTCAAAGCTGTCTGGCAGTTTGGAATGCGATCTGAGATGCTAAAGCTCACCAAGACAGGTTCTTCATGCTTTAGCCCTTTGATAGCTATTTTAGGTTTGAGAGCTCTTTGTTATGCCTAAATGGAAAAAAAATGTGAATTTTAACGGTGAAATCTAAGGATCAGGTATTTTTGAATTTGAGGGTATTTCTAGATACATCACATCACATAGACATCCGGTGACCCCCTGGAATCAAGACTGACTCGGTAGATAGAGCAATGCAGTCCTCTCCAACAGTGTAAATACGCAGAGAGCCAGCGGGGGGCAGAGGGGCCAGCGGTGTATGGGGGGAACAGCCCCTTCTTAGGGTGGAAGGACTCTGAGCAGACTTCCTGGAGCTGAGGACCCAGGAGAAGCAGGAGGGGCCCAGGCCCCAGGCAGACTGGGCATGCCACGGGCAAGGGAGAAGGCGGTGCTGGTGCACAGTACAAGCTGGACGAAGGGGTGGGTGACACAAGGCAAGTTGGGAGGTGGCTGCAGCTGGTGAGGAAAAACAGGGCCACTGGGGTCTGGGCTTTTTGAAGAGACCCAGGAGAAGCCCCTGGAGAATTTCTAACACAGTGGAAACTTGTTTCCTTAGCATTTAAAAGAGACCCTGCTGGACAGCTTGGGGAATAAAGAGGGAGAGAAAGAAGGTGGGGAGACCACCAGGAGGGTTATCAAAAAGCTGGGAGAGGAGGAGACATGCTGAGCCGGGGGAGGGGGAGAGAAGGGGGTGGGAGAGGGGGAGATGGAAGGAGGGGGGATGGGAGGTGGAAAGGAGAGGGTGGAAGGTGGGGGTGGAATCCAGGAGGAGAAGTGGGGAGGGAGGCGGAAGGAGGAGGGTGGAGGTAAAGAATGGAGGGTGGAGGGATGGGAAGGGAGGGAGACAAGGGAAGGATGACTGCAGAGTCTGACCAATAACTTTAAAAGGGGTTCGATATGCCTGGGGGCCCTGCTTCTTCCAGACTCATCTTCATCAACTTGAAGCTGACAAATGGCCACATTGGTGACCGTTCCCAGGGATCTGTGTGTCATTATGGAGGAGAAAAGAAGATAGTCTCTGAAAGTGTCAGCCTCTCTAAGACACGTGGGGTCCCTGGCTCCTGCCAGGGCTTCCCTAATAGCTCAGTTGGTTAAAAAAAATCAGTCTGCAATGCAGGAGACCCCAGTTTGATCCCTGGGTTGGGAAGATCTCCTGGAGAAGGGAAAGGCTACCCACTCCAGTATGCTGGCCTGGAGAATTTCATTGGCTGTGTAGTCCATGGGGTCGCAAAGAGTCGGACACTATTGAGCGACTTGCACTTTCACTTCACTTTGACTCCTGCCAATGCTCTGATTGGGTCCCTCTCTGTCTATTCTCTGACAGATGGCAGGTGGGGAAGTGATGAGAGGGAGAGAGAGAGAGAACACAGCTTTGTGTCTTCCTAAGTGATGGAGATACTGCCCTGGAGAGAAGGGAGGCAGGCAGTTTGGGCGCCAAGGGGAGCTGTGACATCAGACATCCCTCCTTGAACCCAGCTGGCATCACTTGCTCACTTTTTGACCTGAGCTAACTTGGAGATGTGAACTTTCTAAACTTTGCTTACCTGCAAGGTGGAGGCAAAAAGTTCTGTCTCCAGGGAGTGCTGTGAAGCCTAATGTGATAACAAATAACAACAGGACACCTACTGCTGGAGGAACAGGAAGGAGAAAGCAGGGCTGAGTTAGTAGTAAGGCTGCAGGAGCCTGGGGAGAGTTCGGGGGAGGCATCAGGACACATTCCAGCTAAGGCAAGGGCCTTGGTCCAGTCTAACTGCAGTGTGAGGATCCCGGAGGGGTGTAACAGAGAACAAACCTGACTCCAATACTAAATCTATTCCTTTAGCTCTAACCCTTGTGCTCTGTAGCCTGTGCTGAGTCATGCTGGCTTGGCACCTTTGTAAAAGAATGTTACCTGTAGCTTGAAATACATATGATAGCGCATTCTCAAGGTTCTGACCATCATAGGTATAACACTTTTCCATTAATTGTTGTTGTTTAGTTGCTCAGTCATGAGCAGACTCTTTGCTACCCCGTGGACTACAGCATGCAAGGCTTCCCTGTCCTTCACCATCTCCTGTAGTTTGCTCAAACTCACGTCCATTGAGTTGGTGATGCCATCCAACCATCTCATCCTCTGTCATCTCCTTCTCTCCTGCCCTCAATCTTTTCCAGCATCAGGGTCTTTTCCAGTGAGTTGGCTCTTCATATCAGGTGCCCAAACTACTGGAACTTCAGCACCAGACCTTCTAATGAATATTCAGGGTTGGTTTCATTTAGGATTGACTGGTTTGATCTCCTTGCTGTCCAAGAGACTCTCAAGAGTCTTCTCCAGCAACACAGATCGAAAGCATCAATTTGGCACTCAGCCTTCATTATGGTCCAACTCTCACATCCATACATGACTACTGGAAACACCATAGCTTTGACTAGATGGATCTTTGTTGACAAAGTGATGTCTCTGCTTTTTAATATGCTGTCTAGAGATAAAAAGGTACAGAAAAGAGAGTAACATTTGTCTTGTTGGAGGATCATGGTGACCAGATCCATGTGGACAGCTGTAAGAACAAAGGATTCCAGCACTAAGAAGTTGCAATAACCAGCCACACCCTCTCCCCTTTTAGTAAAAAGAAGCCTGAATTCTAATTCAGGTAGATGGTTCTTTGTGATACTAGTCCACTATCTTCTTGGTCTGCTTGGCTTTCCGAATAAAGTTGTGATTCCTTGCCCAACAACTCATTTCTCGATTTATTGGCCTGTCCTGCAGTGAGCAGTATGAGCTTGTACTTGGTTGACAAGGGTTTCCAA
The DNA here is from genome assembly GCA_024291935.2 of Okapia johnstoni. Taxonomy (NCBI): domain Eukaryota; kingdom Metazoa; phylum Chordata; class Mammalia; order Artiodactyla; family Giraffidae; genus Okapia; species Okapia johnstoni. Next base: position 93,208,366 of record CM044308.1, read on the forward strand.
TAGGGAGGGGACATGGTCTGATTTACATTTGTAGAAGATGGGTTGACACTTTCCGGCAAACATGGGGAACTGACAAGATGCATGTGGATCATTAGAATGCAAGCACCAGGTGGACAAGGAGGGCCATGTTTCTGCTCACTGCTTTGGAAGAGTGCCTGGCACAGGGTAAGTGATCATTAAGTATTTATTCAGTGACTGGATGAGTCCTCAAGGAAGACAAGGAATAAAACCAGTATGAACCCACTGGGACAAAGAGATTGGGACCATTTATACCAAAGGGTGAGCTGTCATCACATGTTTGAAAAGCAGAGCAGAAGGAGCAGCCGACCGAATGGACTGTTGGAAGCTCTGATGTCATTGCTCCTTTAGGGGAGCCCAGCAAGCCAGTTACTCACAGAACTTCAGAGAATCTCCAGCTACGGAAGGAGTGGGGTCCACCGAAGATGTGCTGTGCTGGGGGCTGTAGAGCTGACACTCTTCAACTACGCTGTTGGACCCACAAATCCACTCCCAGCCATCTGATGCTGGGTCACTCACAGGGAAGGGTGGACATGCACACATGGCTGAAATGGGGAGGCAAATAAACAAAGGTCTGGCTCATAAAAGGTGTCCCAACTCCCATATCCTGTCCTGTAGCCACATCCTCAGAGGCCAGGCTAAGGTCAACACCATTCACAAGACTGAAGAGGCCCCAGAGACTGAAGGTTTTCAGACACAGATGTGGCCAGTTGCAGCCTGGTCATCCCGTGGAGGAACTTCTCCACCAGCTCTAGCTGTCTGATGCTCCACCGGGGGTCCTCAAGCCCCAGGACCTACCAACCAGCTTTTTATTGCCTCCTTCTTCACTATCAGTGAACGGTTATCAATGACCAGTGGCCATTTGAAGAAAACCTTCAAGACGAAAAGCAGAGAGAAAATAAAAATATCAAAGGACTTCAGAGGAAATAGAAATAAATGCAGAGAAGAGGAAACTTTAAAATAACTACAGTTAACCTCCTCAGAGTTAGGACAAGAGACTGTATAAAGCAAACAAAAAAACACAATAAGGTGCGATGAAAAAGGACCCATAAGAGAAGGAGAAAGAACTCTTAGAATTAGAACACTGGACAACTTAAAAAAAAAAAGAATCAAGAATCAATAGGTTTGGTTTCAGGAGAAACCACACTTTAAAGTTTGAATTTTCATCTTTTCTCAACCACACAATATGCAATGTCATGATATTGGGTAGCCGGAGAGGCTACACTTCCGTTAGTCACAAGATCACGAGGGTAAACAACCGATATACATATAACCATTCTGTACCCAGAAAACTATTCTGTTTTTCACCTCAGTACAGTATTAAATAAACTACATGAGCTATTCAACACTTAACTATAAAATGAGCTTTGTGTTGGATGATTTTGCCCAATGATAGGCTAATGTCAGCATTCTGAGCACATTTAAGGCAGACAAGGCTAAGCAAAAAGGCTAGGCTAGGCTAGGCCAAAGCCTTTGACTGTGTGGATCACAACAAACTATGGAAAATTCTTCAAGAGATGGGAATACCAGAACACCTTATCTGCCTCCTGCGAAACCTGTATGCAGGTCAACAAGTTAGAACCAGACACAAAACAATGGGCTGGTTCAAATTTGGGAAAGGAGTACGTCAAGGCTGTATATTGTCACCCTGCTTATTCAACTTATATGCAGAGTACATCATGTGAAATGCTGGGCTGGATGAAGCACAAGCTGAAATCAAGATTGCTGGGAGAAATATCAGTAACCTCAGATATGCAGATGACATCACCCTTATGGCAGAAAGCAGAGAGGAACTAAAGAGCCTCTTGATGAAAGTGAGAGAGGAGAGTGAAAAAGATGGCTTAAAGCTCAACATTTAGAAAACTAAGATCATGGCATCTGGTCCCATCACTTCATGGGAAATAGATGAGGAAACAATAGAAACAGTGACAGACTTTATTTTTTTGGGCTCCAAAATCACTGCAGATGGTGACTGCAGCCATGAAATTAAAAGACGCTTGCTCCTTGGAAGAAAAGCTATGACCAACCTAGACAGTATATTAAAAAGCAGAGACATTACTCTGCCAACAAAGGTTCATCTACTCAAATCTATTGTTTTTCCAGTAGTCATGTACAGATGTGAGAGCTAGACAATAAAAAAGGCTGAGCGCTCAAGAATTGAGGCCTTCAGACTGTCGTGTTGGCGAAGACTCCTCAGAGTCCCTTGGACAACAAGATCAAACCAGTCAATCCTAAAAGAAATCAGTCCTGAATATTCATTGGAAGGGCTGATGCTGAAGCTCCAATACTTTGGCCACCATGTGAAGAACTGACTCACTGGAAAAGACCCTGACACTGGGAAAGATTGAAGTCAAGAGGAGAAGGGGGTGACAGAGGATGAGATGGTTGGATGGCATCACCGACTCGATGGACATGAGTTTGGACAAACTCCAGGAGATGGTGAAGGACAGGGAAGCCTGGCGTGCTGCAGTCTATGGGGTTGCAAAGAGTTGGACACGACTGAGCGACTGAACAACAAGGCTAAGCAATGATGCTTGGTAGGTTCTGTATAAGAAATGCATTTTTGACCTGTAATATTTTCAACTTACAATAGGTTTATCAGGTGTAACCCTATCATAAGTTGATGAAGACATGAGTATCTATCCTTTCGGTCCTGTTTCTCTGCAGAACTCTACAAACACAGATGGGCAAGTTATACCCATGAGGACTCATCTTGTTTCTCTCTTTTCTGGGTGACTCTGACTCATGCTTCAAGTCATAGCTCCAGAGTTGTCTCCCCCTAGAAAACTTTTCCTGGCTCCAGAGGCTGACCCCATGGCTGCTGCAGTCATATCTTCCAATTGCATGCATGCGTGCTAAGTCATTTCAGTCATGTCCGACTCTTTGAGACCCTACGGACAGTAGCCCACCAGGCTTCTCTGTCCATGGGATTCTCCAGGTAAGAATATTGGAGTAGGTTGCCATGCCCTCCTCCAGGGAATCTTCCTGACCAGGGATTGAATCTGTGTCTCTTATGTCTCCTGCATTGGCAGGCGGGTTCTTTACCACTAGCGCCAGTTTTATTTTCCAGTTGGTGTTAACAAAATGCTTGACTCCTAGTCAGCATCCAGTTAATCTTTGTCAATCTCATACAAGCAAAGTGAAGATTTACCACTGGGGCCATGTGTTTTATGTCTTGAAGGGCCTGTACTCTGCTGAACCCAATCTAAAACTCTATTGGGCTTCAGGCAGAAAACTCAGCTTTCATGCTCTGTAGCATGAAATGCCTTGCAAAAATCAATCTGAATTCAGGGAAGAAGTACAGATGTGTGCTGAAGAGGAAGAGTTGGGAATATTAGCGTGGTTGAATCCCCTTTCTCCTGCTGAGGCCTTGTGCTCAAAGTGTGTAGACGCAGGTATTTGTTGTAACGATAGGAATGAAGCTGAAATCTTATTAAATAGTCCACTGACCCAGAAAAGATGAGAGCAGAGCTGTCATCTTCTCCTTTTTAAACATTCTGAATTTTTTGCTCTAGCATAGGATGAAACATTGAATTAATGACAATTGCCCTGGTAGGGTGCCAACACAAAATAGTAATGACAATGTCTAGAATGTAGAACGAGAGCGAAGGGGTGCTGGATACCATGACTCTTGGCCCGATGGAAGCTTCAAGGCTCTGGCAGAAAGAATGGATGGCATCGTGGTTGTTTTCAGTAAATTAACCAAGTCTGTGCATAACCTGGCTGGACAGAGGTAGCAGGAACCAGGGGAGCCCAGGGCTGTAGCATCCTCTGCTTCTATTAATACATCTTCTGTTCTTCTGCTGGGTATCCTGATCCCCAATCCTTTGTTTTTTTCTCACATGTAAGCCCTTCTAGCTATTGGTGCCCATCTCTCTGTCACAGGGTGGGTCGACTATTGGCTAATTTTGTTGTGCTCTCATTCTGGACCACCTGCTTTATCCTTATTATTTGCCAGTCTTCAGGGATGAGTAGGGTCAACTTGAGTGCAGCTCACATCCTGGCCTGTTTCCAGGGGTGGGCAGAAGTGGCCTGTGCCTCCAGGAGGTCATTTGTGTGACGATCTGGGTGTGTCCTGCACAGCAGGACTCATCCTCACTGTGTCTCCTGCTGGACACTGTCCTTCCCTGGTTTCCTGGTCTCCCTGTCCCAAGTTCCATAGGCCAGTATCCTGAGATGGTCACACAAGAGAATCTATTTTTAAATATCTGTATCTACTTTATTGCAAGAAGGTTTATAAAGAGCTTACACAATACATATGTGATCACTGGGTTATAAAATAATAAAGGATCATGTGAGGGAAATAGAATGTAAGCCCTATGAAAACTGCACCATTATTCTATAGAGTACTTTTGCATGAACTGGAAAAAGATGCTCCCCCTCTACACAGAGGTCAATCTATGTCTCAGGCACACATGTTGTTTTGGTAAATAAAGTTTTATAGGAACACAGTCACCCCCATTCATTGATGTGCTATTATCTATTATTACTTTCACACTACAAAGACGAAACTGATTAATGAGACAAAGACCTTATGACCCACAAATCTAAAATATTCACACACTGACCCTGTAGGTAAAACATCTGTGCAACAAGCTAAGCGCAGGCAGGGCTGGATCCCAGCTCCCCCCTCGTTTTCCACTGCCCTGCCTTGTATTGTCTTCATAACAACATCGCGAGGGACGGGCTCAAGAATGACGAGGACTTGGGACTTCCCTGGTGGCACAGTGGTTAGGACCCTGGGCTTCCATTGCAAGAGGTGTGGGTTTGATCCCTGGTTGGGGAACTAAGATTCCGCACGCTGCATGGCATGACCGAAAATTAAAAAATAAATACAAATTTAAAAAAGAATGATAAAGGCACAGCCAATCCCCAGATGGGTTCCTCTGAGCCCCTTTCTGACCAGACCTAATCCTGGGCCCTGTCTTTGGCCTGCCAAATTTTCTTTTAGAAAGAATCCTCCTGCTACAATAGTTTAGTGAGAGTCCCCCTACTCTTCTCTTTCTCTTTTTTTTTTTTGATGTGGACCATTTTTGAAAGTGAAAGTCACTCAGTCGTGTCTGACTCTGTGATCCCATGGACTATACAGTCCATGGAATTCTCCAGGCCAGAATACTAGAGTGGGTAGCCTTTCCTTCTCCAGGGGATCGTCCCAACCCAGGGATCAAACCCAGTTCTCCCGCACTGCAGGTGGATTCTTTAGCAGCTGAGCCACAGGGGAAGCCCAGGAACACTGGAGTGGGAAGCCTATCCCTTCTCCAGGGGTCTTCCTGACCCAGTAATCGAACTGGGATCTCCTGCATTGCAGGTGGGTTCTTTACCAACTGAGCTATCAGTGGAGCCCTTTGAAGTCTTTATTGAGTTTGTTTCTGTTTTGGGTTTTTGGTGGTGAGGCATTTGGGATCTTAGTTCCAGGACCAGGAATCAAACCTGCATTAGAAGTGAAATCTTAACCACTGGAGTCCCATCCCACTCTAGAAAGATGTCTCTTTCTAGTAAGTGTCCCTCTGCTGATCCTCCACTCTGCTCCTTGGCTAGAAATCCCCACTGTCTTTGCTGTATTTGAATCTGAGCTTGATCTCTCTTCTCTATGGTAACAGTCTTGATCCCTTTGCAATAGTCCTGAATAAAGTCTTATTTACCATTTTAGCAAGTGTCAGGGATAATCTTTTCTTTATCAGAGTTGAATACCTTGCCTGAAGTCCCACGGTCCATCAGTGACAGCATCAGGGCTCCCATCTGGGCTCGGAGGCATCCAGCCCAGCAACTCTGTCCCATGGCACCTGCCTCTCCAGCCGGGCATCCAAGATTGGATGCTGCTCGCACACACTGGACCCTGGACTTGAGTTTGGGGACACTTTTGCTCGAGTGAAACACTGTTTCTCACCCTGGAAGTGTAGACAAACCACTGATTCACACTCTTGATCACCATCTTTACCCACTGATGCCATTAGCCACCTCTTCAGAATTAAACTCCCTTAAAAGGGCTGCCAAAGAGTTCATTGATTCACTGATCTACTCATTCAAAATGTGGTGCTCCTGCAACACTGCAGACACTGAGTCAGCCTATGAGAATCCCACATGAATATGAAGATGTCCACAAGAACCTGATCACCGATGAACCGCTGAAATCAACGCCGTTTAATGTGCTTGTTCGCAGCTTCACAGACCATCTTGGCTTGTATCTAGGAAACACACCTAACAGGATCACAATTGAGATCTTCGTGTTGCCTGAGGACTGGCCACCAGGTCCAAGAAGTGGACTCACCAAGTGTCAGCACAGGCGGTCTGTCCTCCAGCTGCCATTGCACCCTAAACTCTCTTATAAGAAGACTGGTGGGGGTAGAGAGTAAGAGCCATCAGGCAGGATGTGCCCGCTTGGAGAAGGAAGCTGATGAACATAGGAAGAGGTGCTTCCACCCTCTGAAACTAACAGAGTGGCTAAGAGACTCACAACAGAGATATCAGCTGCCTGTGAGAACCAATGAGTGGTGTTTTATCCACTGTCTGCTCAGGCCGTGAGCCTGCTGTTTGCTCTTTTGCTGACCTCACAGTAGAAGAAAGAATGAGAGTAAGCAATATAGGCCAATTAGCTGGATTTAGGTTTGGCCTCTAGGTAATTTGTGGCTTGACTAAAGAAAGAAGTTTATTTCTCCACCATGCAGAAATTCAGAGGTAGGCACCTGACAGCCGGCACAGCACCTGGGCACCACGAAGTCTTTGTGGAACCAGGTTCTTTCCAGCTCCCCACTCTGTCATCAGTGGGGTGTGGATTCTCCTCCCCTTGGATAGAGCTCCAGGTATCATGTCCCCATCCAAGCAGCCAGTTGGAAGAAGTGGGGAGGAAGAGGCAAAGAGGTTGTGTCAACTGGCTCATCAGAAGGTTCCTGGAAATTGTCTTTGATATTTCTGCTCACGTCTCATTGGCCAGCACCCAGCCCATGATCACAGCTAATGGAAAGGAGGTGGGCAACACGGTGTTTATTTTGACAGCCACATGCCCAGCTAAAACGTACTACTATGGGCCAGGGGAATAACAGCTACAATTAACCCTCCAAGTGTCCCCTTTGGGGATCCTTCAGAGGATAGGAATTGAAGGGGGTGGAAGAAGGAAGCTGTGCTCTGAAACTCCAATGTCAGGGTGCCCCTACCAGGCCCTCCTAAGAACTCACTCAGACCCATGAGAGACAAGGCTGTCTGTCACCAAGACCACCTGGGTTCACCTTTTACTTGACCTTGGGCATGTTTCTGTGCCCCATGCCTGTGTTTCCTCATTTATAATTTGGGAATAATAATAGACCTAAATCAGGAGATTGCTGTATTAAGTGAGTTATTGAATGCAACCCCCTTAGAACCAGACCCAACAAGTGGTAAGTTTGCTGTGGTTATTACTCGGATGTCTCCATGTAGAGAGTGTCCATGGACAGTCGTTATTGTTGTTGTTGAGTAGTGTCCGACTCTTATGCAATCCCCTGGGCTGCAGCCCACCAGCCTCCTCTGTCCATGGAATTCCCCATGAAAGAATACTTGAGTGGGGTTGCCATTCCTTTCTCCAGGAAATCTTCCTGACCCAGGGATTGAACTCATGTCTCCTGCATTGCAGGTGGATTCTTTACCACCGAGCCACCAAGGAAATCCCCATGGCCGGTTGGTCAGCCAACAGCAAAAGGGCTAACATGGTCAGTCACACAAGTCCCTTTTATCTCCTTCTTCTTTGATCTGACACACCAGAGAAGTGAGAGACCAAGAAGGGGGAGGGGGCCTTGGAGGTGGTATCTCCACACTCACATTGCTAAGGGGAGAGATGAAAAAGGAGAGGGCAGATAAGCCCCTCCCCACCTCAGCATCCGTAGCCACACCTGAATAGTGACTGAAGAGGGGAAGGCTCTGGATCTTATATGAGAATCCAATTTTAAACTGGACCACAGTGCACTTTGGATTAGCAAAGTTTCCTGGGATGTGATGGAATCTACCCAAAGTGCAATCAGCTATCCAACAGAGAAAGAACATTCACCATTGCACAAATGAACAAGGATTAGACAAAAAAAAAGAAAATTTGATTCAAATAGCCCAATGAGCAGAAATAATGTAATAAACTGGCTATGCTCACATTTCCCTCCTACAAGTTGGCTTGCACTTGGCCAAGTGTGGCAGCCCACAGAAGTTTCAAGTGTGTTCCAATAGATGAGCCTGGGGGAGTTTCAGTGTTGGTGCAGGGGCGCTGCCAGCTCTTCAGCCTGGTCCTCTGTCCTGTATGCATCCTCTCTCCAGCATCCTGTTCAGCCGTCCTCCAGCCTCTACTGATGGGTTCAGGGAAAGGCTACTACTCACTGCCTGGTGAGGCTGTTGGCCACAGGCTGGGTAGCTCCAAATCCTTTACGTGATGGAGAATCCAACCAGCTCCCCCATCACATCTGCCACAATTCTGCCCACTGGGACCACTCAATTCAAGCATCTTTCCTCTTCTATTTAACAAATCAAAAGGCATAAAGAACTATCCCTGAGTTGCTCCAGAACACTTCTGAATCATGGGATGGGTGGTGGTGGTGAATGGTCTTTCACTGGGCACTGTCAAAGGGATCATCAATGTTTTATGGCATTTTTCATGGAACTAGAACAAAAAATTTCACAATTCATATGGAAACACAAAAGATCTTGAATAGCCAAAGCAGAGAAAGAAGAATGGAGCTGGAGGAATCAACCTTCCTGACTTCAGATTATACTACAAAGCTACAGTCATCAAGACAGTATGGTACTGGCACAAAAACAGAAATATAGACCAACGGAACAAGATAGAAAGCCCAGAAATAAACCCATGCACCTATGTGTACCTTATTTTTCACAAAGGAAGCAAGAATATACAATGGGGCAAAGAGAGCCTCTTCAATAAATGGTGCTCGGAAAACTGGACAGCTATATGCAAAGCCATGAAATTAGACCACTTCCTAACACCATACACAAAGATAAACTCAAAATGGATTACAGACCTAAATGTAAGACCAGAAACTATAAAACTCTTAGAGGAAAACATAGGCAGAACACTTGATGACATAAATCAAAGCAAGATCCTCTATGACCCACCTCCTAGAGTAATGGAAATAAAAACAAAAGTAAACAAGTGGGACCTGATTAAACTTGAAAGGTTTTGCACAGCAAAGGAAACTATAAGCAAGGTGAAAAGACAACCCTCAGAATGGGAGAAAATAATAGCAAATGAAACAACTGACAAAGGATTAATTTCCAAAATATACAAGCAGCTCATACAACTCAATACCAGGAAAACAAACAACCCAATCAAAAAGTGGGGAAAAGACCTAAACAGACATTTCTCCAAAGAAGACACACAGATGGCTAACAAAAACATGAAAAGATGCTCAGCATTGCTCATTATTAGAAAAATGCAAATGAAAACCACAATGAGATATCACTTCACACAGGTCTGAATGGCCATCATCAAAAAGTCTACAAACAATAAATGCTGCAGAAGGTGTGGAGAAAAGGGAACATTCTTGCACTGTTGGTGGGAATGTAAATTGACATAGCCACTATGGAAGACGAAATGGAGATTCCTTAAAAAACTAGGAAGAAAACCACCATATGACCCAGCAATCCCACTCCTAGGCATATACCTTGAGGAAACCAGGATTGAAAAAGACACATGTATCCCATTGTTCATTGCAGCACTATTTACAATAGCTAGAACTTGGAAGCAACCTAGATGTCCATCAACAGATGAATGGATAAAGAAGTTGTGGTACATATACACAATGGGCTATTACTCAGCCATAAAAAGGAACACATTTGAGTCAGTTCTGATGAGGTGGATGAACCTAGAACCTATTATACACAGTGAAGTGAGTCAGAAAGAGAAAGATAAATATCATATTCTAACACACATATATGGAATCTAGAAAAATGGTTCTGAAGAACTTATTTACAGGGCAGCAATGGAGAAACAGACAAAGAGAACAGACTTCTGGACACGGGGAGAGGGGAGGAGAGGGTGAGATGTATGGAAAGAGGAACATGGAAACTTACATCACCATATGTAAAATAGACAGCCAACAGGAATTTGCTGTATGGCTCAGGAAACTCAAACAGGGGCTCTGTATCAACCTAGAGGGGTGTGATGGGGAGGGAGATGGGAGGGAGTTTCAAAAGGGAGTGGATATATGTATACCTATGGCTGATTCATGTTGAGGTCTGACAGAAAACAACAAAATTCTGTAAAGTAATTATCTTTCAATAAAAAAATAGAAACAACAACAACATGTGTTACATCTCTCTTTTAGCTTAGTTCTAGGGAGAAATGTGAGTTCTTTCCAGGTGACAAGCTATTTTTCTTTTTACCTCCTGAAGTTAAAAGTTAAATATGTAATGTGTGTGTGTGTGTGTGTTTATGTGTGTGTGTTAGTTGCTTGGTCATTTCCAGCCTTTGTGACCCCATGGACTGTAGCCCGCCAGGCTCGTCTGTTCATGGGATTCTCCAGGCAGGAATATTCAAGTGGGGTTGCCATTCCCTTCTCCAGGTGATCTTCCCAACCCAGAGATTGAACCCGGGTCTCCTGCTCTGCAGGCAAATTATTTACTGTCTGAGCCACCAGGGAAGTCCAGGAGAAAAGCTAAGTATAGACTGAAGGAAAAAGGCCTGGACATTGAGATCTGCAGATGTAAATTCAAACATCTTCCATCACTTACTATCCCCATCATCATCCATGTGCTATTAAACTTTTTCTGGGTCTCAATGGTCATAGCTGCAAAATGGAAGGACGGTGGGTCATAATGTTTAACAGACCTGATGGTTGTGTGGATTTAATGAGATGTATGTACCTAATGGAACCCTGTAATGCATTAGACATCTGGTAAATGGTAGTGACCATCAGGGCCACAGTGGCAACTAGGCACTCTAATTTGCCTCCCAAATTTAGTAGTCTAGGAATTTGACACCAACTTCAGCCAAGGCATGGTCAGGATTTGGACTTAAGTTTGTCTATGTGAAATGCCAGGTGCGTCTGCTCAATGCAAAACATTATGAAGAGGTCACGAAGAATTCAGATACATCCGATGCCATCTGAGTCATCACCTGTGCCATTCACGCCTCTCTCCCTGCTTAGTAGGACTGGTGTGTGCGTTTCTTTCTCTAGCACACACTTTGGTACCTTCCTGGAGTTTGCTTAAATTTATGTCCTTAAGTCAGTAATGCCATCCAACCATCTCATCCTCTGCGGGTCTTTTCTACTTTTGCCTTCAATCAGCCTTAAGGTCTTTTCCAATGAGTCGGCTCTTTGCATCAGGTGGCCAAAGTACTGGAGCTTCAGCTCCAGCATCAGTCTTTCTAATGAATATTCAGGGTTGATTTCCTTCAGGGTTGACTAGTTTGATTTCCTTGCAGTCCAAGGGTCTCTCAAGAGTCTTCTCCAGCATCACAATTTGAAAGCACCACAATTCTTCAGTGCTCAGCCTTCTTTATGGTCCAACTCTCACATCCCTACACTTTTCATGCATGTCTGTAAACATCCATGAGCACGGCAGTGCAGAATCACAAGTTCTAAATCAGGTCTTGTAACACTGCCCTTTAAAATCCCAAGCCCTCAGCAGGCTGATTCTTGGCAGCACACCTATGCAGCACACAACACACACACACACACACACACACACACACACACACACTCTCTCTCTCTCTCTCTCTCTCTCTCTCTCTCTCTCTCTCTCTCTCTCTCTCTCTCTCTCTCTCTCTCTCTCGATAACTTCCACTTCCCCAGTGACTCACTAATCAGTCTCTTTTGAAACATGAGTAATATCAACATTGAAGCTCCCAAGTTAACTTTTCACTGTTCCACAGGAAAATGTGGGTTGAAACATTAGGAATATTGCTTGCTGCCAGCCTCAGTAGAAATTCTCCGCATTTTCATGCAGTTGGTGAGACTGAAGGTTTTCAGTCATGAAAGTCTCTTTTCCAACCCAGCATCTGGATTTACTGCTATAAATCAGAATGTGACTTGATTTGCAGCTTTTTTTAAGAATGCAGGTAAACAAGATGAATGGCAAGAACATGTAAGGAATTTTAAAATGGGAATGAAGTTAGGTATATTTAGGTTTTAATGTAGAGAAATCTTAAAGATTTCTTATTGCTCACCTTACTCACTGCTTCTAGATGTATCTAAAACCTACTGTGTGCCAGGAACTGTGTTAAACCCCAAAGGGAACAAGACGCACAAATGAACAAACCTACAATCTGGTGGAGGAACTAGATATATAAGTTATTTCTGAGATAGGAATATGCAAAAGTTCAGTGGAAACACAGCAAGGGGAACAATTACATTGTTTAGAAGAATCTGGGAAGATTTCTCAAAGGAGGAGCTTCCTTAGTGGCTCAGACAGTAAAGCATCTGCCTGTAATGTGGGAGACCCAGGTTCGATCCTGGGTCGGGGAGATCCCCTGGAGGAGGGCATGGCAACCCACTCCAGTACTCTTGTCTGGAAAATCCCATGGATGGAGGAGCCTGGTAGGCTACAGCACATGGGGTCTCAAAGAATCGAACACGACTGAGCGACTTCACTTGCTTTTCCTCAAAGGAGGAAGTACTGTTTTTCTAGAAAGAGTTGAAAAAAGAGGGGCATTTAGCCTGAATGAACCCTGTGAACATATGGAGACCTAAAAGGATATAGTGGGTATGGACTAGAGTGGCATGTTTTCTTCTGCTTAATGTAGTCTCCTGCCTCTTCTCTGGTTCCTTCTGGTTCCTTCTCCCTTCATTGTGGCCCCAGAGGAGCTGTTCATGGGGCTCAGAGGGGTGGATATATGGTTCAAATATCTAAATTATAATATTCCATAGGTCTTTCTACAGGGATTCAGTCAGAGATAGTCATGTGACTCAAGTAACCAATCAGAAGATTCTCAGGGATAGTCTCGTGACTCAAGCAGATACATCAGAGGTTTTTCAGGGATACTCATGACTCAACAATCTGTCAGGTTTCTCTGGGGTTAATATATGAATTTGGTGAGAGAGAAGACTGGCTTTGACTGTGATGGCCAATCTGGGGACACGGCAGCCTGGGGTTGCTGACCCACTGGCCAGCTTGTTTGCTGAATGAAGTTAGCAGACAGCTACAAAGCAAGACCTACCTCTCCTTCTCTCCCTCTCTCTCTGAGATTGAGCTTCAAAAATATCAGATATAGTCAGTGTTCAAATTTTTCAAAAAACTTCCCTTTTTAATTAAACTGGTTTGATTTGAGCTTCTATCCACTCTAAATTTATCCAAACAGTGGTAACAAGTTGCCATACCCTAGTAGCATAAAGGAACTAGATGGCAAAATGAGAATTAAGGATCAGATTACGAACAACAGGGCCAAGGCATTCAGACTTTATTCTGTGGACAATGGGGAGTGAGTGAACATTTCTAGGAAGCAAAGTGACATGGTTGAGTTTTGTTTTAGAAGGCATCTCCAGCAGGGGAATGAATCAGATGTTTCATTCGTTAGTTCATGCAAATATTGTGAGGGCCTCCACTGAAGTAGTGGGGGAGAAGAGAGAAAGATCAATATTTTGAAACTGATAATTTCATCTGAATATGCCAGGAGGCCATTTTCCTCTTTAGTAACTGAGATGACCCAATTAGCAATGAATATTGAATTTTCGTATGTTCAATAATGGAGTAAACACTTCACAGAATCATCTCTCATATAGCCAAAGCCCCATAGGTACGAGGACATGTGTCACAATTAGCAAGCACATCAATTAATAAAGGAAACAAAGGAAGAGTCACGATAGGAAAGGCAGCCAAACGCATTTCTGCACATGACATTCTAGGATTGGTTAGAATAGCACTGCTCTATCTGGATAGAGCTCTATCTACTCTATTTGGATAATATCTTTTTCATAACCTTGAACTTTTTCAAAACCAATAACCTAGAATTCATTCTGCTTTGGTCTAAAAGCCTCAACTTTTGAAGAACCTTATAATATCTAAAAGAGGCAAAACAGACATAGTAACTGTGAGCAAAGGCTACAGAACTAGCACCAAGGCTGGAGTCTGCATTTCACGTGCAAGTCTGCCCAGAATCCACAGGCGACATATCGCCCAGGCCTTGAACTCTGATCCAGAACACCAGCAGTAGCACCTGCTTGCAGCCCTGACTCACCCAGTGGCCTTGAAAATCATAGCCTTTCTCTGGATCTTGATTTTCTCCATCTATAAAATAAGTGGAATCATAAGAGACAGCCCAAGCTAAAGAATTGCTGTGTGAATTATATGTAAATAATACAAGACTCTCTAAAGTTAAACTGTTAGAGTTTCAAAATACTTATGCAAAAGGTGCATTTATATAAGAAGGGGGAGTATGGGGGAGTTGGGGGAGAATGGATATGTGTATACATTTGGTTGAGTCCCTTTGCTGTCCACCTGAAACTACTAATATCATAACACTGTCAATTGGTTATCAGTTCAGTTCAGTCACTCAGTCGTGTCCGACTCTTTGAGACCCCATGGACCGCAGCGTGCCAGGCTTCCCTGTCCATCACCATCTCAAGGAGCTTGCTCAAACTCATATCCATCGAGTTGGTGATGCCATCCAACCATCTCATCCTCTGTTGTCCCCTTCTCCTCCTGCCTTCAATCTTTCCCAGCATCAGGGTCTTTTCCAATGAGTCAGTTCTTCGCATCAGGTGGCCAAAGTATTGGAGTTTAAGCTTCAGCATCAGTCCTTCCAATGAATATTTAGGACTGATTTCCTTTGGGATGGACTGGTTAGATCTCCGTGCAGTCTAAGGTATTTACAAGAATCTTCTACAACACCACAATTCAAAAGCATCAATTCTACAGCGCTCAGCTTTCTTTATAGACCAACTCTCACATCCATACATGACTACTGGAAAAACCATAGTTTTGACTAGACAGACCTTTGTAGGCAGAGTAATGTCTCTGTTTTTTTAACATACTGTCTAGGTTGGTCATAACTTTTCTTCCAAGGAGCAAGCGTCTTTTAATTTCATGGCTGCATTCACCATCTGCAGTGATTTTGGAGCCCAAGAAAATAAAGTCTGTCACTGTTTCTATTGTTTCCCCATCTATTTGCCATGAAGTCATGGGACCAGATGCCATGATCTTAGTTTTATGAATGTTGAGTTTTAAGCCAACTTTTTCACTTTCCTCTTTCCCTTTCATCAAGAGGCTCTTTAGTTCTTTGCTTTCTGCCATAATAGTGGTGTCATCTGTGTATCTGAGGTTACTGATATTTCTCCCAGCAATCTTGATTCCAGTTTGTGCTTCATCCAGCCCGGCATTTCACATGATGTACTCTGCATATAAGTTGAATAAGCAGGGTGACAATATACAGCCTTGACGTACTCCTTTCCCAATTTGTAATCAGTCTGTTGTTCCATGTCCAGTTCCAACTGTTGCTTCTTGACCTGCATACAGATTTCTCAGGAGGTAGGCAAGGTTTCCCATCTGTTAAAAAATTTTTCATGGTTTGTTGTGATCCACACAGTTAAAGGCTTTGGTGTAATCAATAAAGCAGAAGTAGATGTTTTTCTGGAACTCTCTTGCTTTTTCGATGATCCAACAGATGTTGGCAATTTGTTCTCTGGTTCCTCTGCTTTTTCTAAAACCAGCTTGAACATCTGGAAGTTCTCGGTTCACATACTGTTGAAGCCTGGCTTGGAGAATTTTGAGCATTACTTTGCTGGTGTGTGAGATGAGTGCAATTGTGCAGCAGTTTGAACATTCTTTGGCATTGCCTTTTTTTGGGATTGGAATGAAAATTGACATTTTCCAGTCCTGTGGCCACTGCTGAGTTTTCCAGATTTGCTGGCATATTGAGTGCAGCACTCTCACAGCATCATCTTTTAGAGTTTGAAATAGCTCAACTGGAATTCCATCACCTCCACTAACTTTGTTCATAGTGATGCTTCCTAAGGCCCACTTGACTTCGCATTCCAGGATGTCTGGCTCTAGGTGAGTGATCACACCATCATGATTATCTGGGTCGTGAAGATCTTTTTTGTGCAGTTCTTCGGTGTATTCTTGCCTCCTCTTCTTAATATCTTCTGCTTCTGTTAGGTCCATACCATTTCTGTCCTTTATTGTGCCCATCTTTGCATGAAATATTCCCTTGGTATCTCTAATTTTCTTGAAGAGATCTCTAGTCTTTCCCATTCTACTGCCTGCCTCTATTTCTTTGCACTGATCACTAAGGAAGGCTTTCTTATCTCTCCTTGCTATTCTTTGGAACTCTGCATTCAAATGGGTATATTTTTCCTTTTCTCTTTTGCCTTTTGCTTCTCTTCTTTTCTCAGTTATTTGTAAGGCCTCCACAGACAACCATTTTGCCTTTTTGCATTTCTTGTTCTTGGGGATGGTCTTGATCCTTGTCTCCTGTACAGTGTCATGAACCTGCATCCACAGTTCTTCAGGCACTCTGTCTATCAGATCTAATCCCTTTAATCTATTTGTTACTTCCACTGTATAATCCTAAGGGACTTGACTGGCTATATTCCAATACAGTCAATTGGCTCTACTCCAGTACAAAATAAAAAGTTTAGGAAAAAAAATCAAAAGGTGCATAATCCTATTAATAGGTCTTTGATGGTTATCCATCAGACATTCTTGATTGGTACTGTTAGGCCTACACTAATGATAAGAACAGGGTTCCAAGCTTGTAGGGACTGAAACCAAGTGGGAGAAACAGTTGAAGTGAAGACTAACAGGGATGGTCATTGTGATAGCGGGGGTCTATATAAGGTACTTTGGTAGCAGAGAGGGCAAAGCATGAAACTCCAGTGTGCCTCTCTTTGAAATCATGGTAGTTGTCATGGAGGGGACAGTGCCGGAGTTGGTGGGGACACCATGCCCACAATGTTCTAGGGAAACCAATCAGGAAGTATGGAGGATAGACTGATGGAAAGTCAAAGTCTAACCAGCTAGACCAGGAGGTTGTGCTGGTCATGGCCCTGTTAGTGGTCTGGTCTATTTCCTGTCCTTTTCACAGGGACCACATTTCTCTGCATCCTTGTCTTCTGGCCTCCAGCTGGTGTTGCCCTATGGTGGAAGACTGGAAGTTAGGGAGGAGCTAGGGACTTTCTTTGGGCACCAACCCTGGCAGGCCTGCATCTTCTCCAGGTCGTTGTTCCAGTCCCTGCCTCTGTGGTACTGCCTGGCTCCAGTTCTCATGGAGCAGATCCTCTGAGGGTCTAGCCCCATCAAAGGAACCTGGATCCAGGGCAAGACAGCACCCTCCCTACCCCCTTTGCTCCCTGTGTCCCTTCAGGGTATGTAGCAGCTGCCCTGCTTATCTCTTTGTTGCCTCATAAACCCTTGTTTGGTCCTCAGAAGACATACATCAGTGTCACCAATTTCTTGTACTAAGTTCCCTCTGTTTGAAATATTCAGGGTCGCTTCATATCTCCAATTCCAACCTGAAGTCAAGGAACAGAAGTTAATTTTCTACATGTCTAAGTTAATTCTAGTATTGCTTCCAAAAATGAAATACTGAAATCTTTATTAAAGATCTTTTTATTTCACATCAGAATCCCATGAAACATTAACATTTGTGGTGGAAAGGAAGCAATCTCAATTACTGTGAGTACTAGAAGTTAATTCTAATGTCTAAGTTAACTGTCTCCTAATTGACTTTGATCTTTCATTTCACATCAGAATCTGCCTTGACCTAAACTTTTCTTTTAGAATGCCTGCTCCGTGCGGTTGCTCAGAAGACTCCAGTACAGTGTTCATCTCCCCATGGTTGACAGAACAAAGTCTGAGCTCTATTCCAGTAGTTGAAATTCCTCAACATAAAACTCTAGCATGGACAGCTTCTCAAAAAATTAAAAATAGAATTACTATGTGTTCCAGAAATTCCATTTGTGAGCTTATGCCTCAAAGAACTGTTTACAGCAGCACTCATCACAATATCCAAAAGGTGGAAGCAAATCAAAATGTCCAGAAACAGATGAATGGGTAAACAAAATGTGGTATATACATAATAATGGAATATTATTCAGCCTTAATAATGAAGGAAATCCTGACACATGCTATAAATGGATGAACCTTGGACAAGATGTTAAGCGAAATAAGCTAGTCACAACAAGACAAACACTAAAGAAGTTCACTGATATGAGGCCCCTAGAGTCAAGTTCAGACAGAAAGTACAACAGTGGTTGTCAAGGGCTGGAAGGAGGGGGAATGGGGGGATCGCTGCTTAAAGGGTTTATTCTAAGCTTCAGGTTGGCAAGATGGAAGAATTCTAGAGATTGGTTGTACAACAATGTGAATGTACTTAACATCACTGAACTGTACATTTGCAAGTAGTTGAGATGGTTAAGTGCTATGTGTGAAACGAAGTCGCTTCGTCGTGTCCAACTGTTTGCGACCTCATGGACTGTAGCCTGCCAGGCTCCTCCATCCATGGGATTTCCCAGGCAAGGATACTGGAGTGGGTAGCCATTTCCTTCTCCAGGGAATCTTCCTGACCCAGGGATGGAACCTGGGTTTTGCGCATTGCAGGCGGACTCTTTATCACCTGAGCCACCCGCGAAGCATCAAGTGTTATATGTATTTCACCACAATAAAAAATAAACAACTCTAGCTCAGCCTTCCAGTTTCATCCTCTCTTGTCAGCTGCAAGGCTCGTCCAGGTGATTCCCACCTAACTCACCTGAGCCTTCTGCTCACTTGATGCCACGATGCTCTGCATCAGTTACGCCTCCCCCACACCACAGCTCCAACAATCAGAGAACAGTCAGCTCTTCGCAGCAGAGCACGCACCCCTCCTAAGCCCCAAGGGGTTGTCTCATCTCACCTGGCGCCCCGTCCCCTGGGTGAGCTCACAGTGACGTTAACCCCTGACTTAGGGCTTTTTCTCCCCAAGCACATGGAGCTCTCTGCTCTGTTTCGCTGTTATTTGTGAGCTGAAGGGAATATGCTATGCACAGGCCTGTACTGTAATTAATGGGGCTTCTTTGAAAAATAAGAATGACTTTCTCATCACCCCCAGGCAAAGGGCTCGGAGCAGTAAAAGTACATAGTGGAAAGACATCTTGAAAACAAGATGTTGAAGTACTGATGTGACTGATGGAAAACCATTAGTGACTGTTCCTGTAACCAGAGCCTTGAGGGAGTTGCTGAGAAAGGGCTATGGAGTTGCTAGCCAAAAGGCTAAACAAAGTCATGAAAGGCCTGAAGTTTTGACATTGAGGACTGTGCATTGTATATCTTTATCCCTGATCTGAGATTGCAAAGAACAGGTATCTCTAGACCAAGGAAGTAGAAGTTAACAATAAAAGGCATGCGAGGATTAGGATCTGGGCTTTTGTCTGCAGATGGCATCAGCCCCCTGATCCCCACTTTATTTCTGAGTCTTCTTTTTCTTTATTCTTCTGTGGCACTGCTCCCTCGGGTCAGTTTGTTGTTGGGCTGGTCCCAACATGAGCACCTTTGATCTTCCCAACCCTGGGCATGGAGTGCTTTGAAGACTGCCATGGTTCTGCCCTAATTCTGTCACCCTAGAGTGGAGTATTGGATCTGGGACCTCGCAGTGGAATCTGTCAAATGGACAACCAGGGGTCTTTGAGTCTCTCTTTCCAGGTAAGTGAGCTGTGGCTGGTTTGGTGAAATGAGGTATCAGGGCAGGTTATCTGAGCTTCCACTGAAATGTGTCTCTGCTCTCAGCAAGAGCCATGCCTTTCTCTTCAGCTGCAGGGAGGGGGGCTGAAGAAGGAATTCATAGGGCCTGGACTCCATCTTAGGCCTGTTCGTGCTGATCATGTTCGGCCACCTCTCTAATGGACTCTGAACTCGGTGCTTAGTGCCTGTGGAAATGACAATAGAAGGATAAGACCCCCTCCGGACAGGTCATAAATTTTTATCTGTAACCTTAGGCTTATTGATTATTGACTGTTTGGAATGTAACCTCAGGCTTATTGATTATTGACTGTTTGAACACATAACACATGAATGATGGGGTTATTGTGATTGTATTTACGTTTCCTTTGTTTATGTAAATCACAAGGAAATTGGGTGGTGGGTTCAGACACGTACACATGGGGTATAAAAGATTTTCACAAATGCTGGTCGGGGTCCTTGGCTAAGAGGATACTCTGCCTTGGGCCTGCCGGGGTAATAAACTGCACTTCACTATCTGCATCGTCCTTCTGAGTGAGCTTGTTTCCCGGAACGCGTGGCTATAACAGGGCTACTTCTCCTTCTCCTGCCTACAGTCCGTCTTCCACGCAGCAGCCAGAATGACCTGGAGGACCAGCCAGCGGGCAGCTCTGTTGAAGCCACGGATCAAATCATGTCACTCCTCTGCTGAAAACGGGGCGATAGCTTTCCCCTCTGTCAGGGTAGAAGCCCAAGCTGATGAATCCTGATTCCCCTCCATCTCACCTCCTGCCCTGGTCTCTCTCACCTCCGTCACTCCTCCCAAAGCTCCAGCCACACTGCTCTCTCGCTGTTCCAGAGACACGCCAAGGATACTCCCATCTCGGCACCTGTACACCTGCAGCTGGAAAGGCTGCCTGAGCCAAGACTGCCACAATCCCTTCTCTCCCATCTTCCGGCTCATGCTCACATGGCCTAGGGTCAGAGAGGCCTTTTTCTGACTGCCCTCTGTACAGCAGCAGCAAGCCAGACCCCTGCCTGTGGTCCACCCTATGTTACCATCAAATCTGACAGCACGTAGGTGGCGCTGGAGGTAAAGATGTTGATGCAGGAAACCTAAGAGACGCAGGTTCGATCCCTGGGTCAGGAAGATTCCCTGGAGGAGAGCATGGCAACCCACTCTAGTATTCTTGCCTAGAGAATCTCATGGACAGAGCAGCCTGGTGGTCTACAGTCCATAGGGTCACACAGAGTCAGCCATGACTGAAGTGATTTAGCACACACACACCTCACCTCCTGAGGCTTCCCAGGTGGCTCAATGGTAAAGAATTCACCTGCCAATGCAGGAGATGCAGGAGACATGGGTTCAATCCCTGGGTCTGGAAGATCCTCTGGAGGAGGAAATGTCAACCCACACCAATAATCTTGCTTGGAAAATTCCATGGATAGCAGAGCCTGGCGGACTATAGTTCATGGGGTCGCAAAGAGTCAGACACGACTGAGCATGCACACATCTATCATATCCTGACATATATATACATCTGTTTGCTGTCTGCCTCCCTCCACAAGAACATATGCACTAAGCAGGCAGAAACTTGACCAGCTGTTCACTGCTGTAGCCTTAGCCTGACATGATGTAGGTACCCGGTAAGTCTCTGTTGAGTGGATGTACGCATGGATGGATGGATAAAAGGATAGCTGGATGGATGAATACATGCATGCATGGTTGGACAGATGAATGGACAAATGAATGAACAAATGAATGAACGAATACCTGTGAAGACTGCACAGGTTATCAGTTCCAGCCCAAAGAAGATAATGCAGAGTGGCATGGTACGTATTACCAATTCGTTAGTATGGAAATATCTACACATCTTCCTCTCGTCTTCCTTTATTTCAATCCTCATTGACTTAAAGTAATTATTTCAACAGTCCCTGTGGCAACTGTCACAAGACAAAGCCCATATTTAATAACCTTACTAAAGGTCCTGCACAAGAAGACCTGAAGTCAGTCAACCCCTTTCATGTGCCAATTCCTCCTCCTGGAAAAATGTTCTCCGCCATCTGTGCCTGTTAAAATGCTATTCAGACTTCAAAGTACAGCTGCTCCGGAAGCCCAGGCAAGATATATAGTGTACGTGATCTCTCACTTCTTGGAACTATCAGAGTATTTTATCTCTACCTACCCCTTCTTATGATTCATATCCTTCCTAGCCCTATATTTTCTTTACTTGCTAAAAGTGGGGGAGGCTACACTGAGTCATAATAAGATATATATATATATATATAGAGAGAGAGAGAGACATATATATTATCATAAGAGATATATATCTGTAGAGGTGTGCATATGTATATATATGGTTATATAGAGCACCAAATATATTTTGTAATATATTTTTAAAAAAATTGGAGTCTAGCTGCTTTACAATGTTGTGTTAGTTTCTGCTGTACAGCAAAGTGAACCAGCTCTATGTACACATACATCCCCACTTTTCTGGATTTCCTTCCCATTTAGGTCACCACAGAGCGCTGAGTCGAGTTCCCTGTGCTATGCAGAGTGCTCTCGTTAATCATCTATTTTATACATATCCCAATCCATCCCATCCCCTCTTGCTATCCACACGTTTGTTCTCTATGTCTGTGTCTCTATTTCTGCTTTGCAAATAAGTTCATCTATACCATTTTCCTAGATTCCACATATATGTGGTTGCTATTAACCAACTGTGCTTTTCCCACAAGGACTGAGGCTTCTTGAGCGTAGTTTTGTTGTCTTAGTGCATCTGCCCTTAATGCCCAAGCTCTGACACTTCCCCATCATTGTTTACTGAATGACTGCATGAATGAATGAAGGATTCTACTTGAGAGAGGGACTCAGAGCCTCGGGGAACAGCAGGGATAAGGCTGCAGCAGTCTTTGTGTTCTCACCACGTGGGGCCAGTCCCCAAAAGGCTGACCTGGTTTTCTGACACTGCGTTCATCGTCTTGCTTTTGAACATCTTCTGTAAAACAGCCTCTAATTTATTGGATTCTTTCAGAGATTTGTTTTCTGACTTCAAATTCTGCTCCGAGATTTCATTCCAGTGTCTCTGACGTTACGTTGAGACCCAGGTCCTTACTTCTAAAATTTATTATCTAACATAAATGCTCTCCACCCAATTGCAGGAGCAATTTATACCCCGGAGAGGGAACAATCCCTTTAAGGAATAATTGGATTCTCTTGTATCTCACTTTTTTATCATCACAAAGCCATAAATTCTCAAAATGCTGGCCTATAATAGAAGGGAAACCAAGCTTTGTGCTTAGAAATAACAAAGTTACTCCTGAAATTGAATTGGAATTTCCATCCTAAATGACACTTCTGAATGTCTTCAATTTCTTTTCCCATCTGAAAATTTCTTTCTCGTAGCTCTGATGCTGGGCCCACAGGGTAGTGAAGAAGGATTGCTGAAGTGTTTGTTCTTTAATCTGATGAAAACTGGTAGTTTATTTTCAGTACAATGTTGACTGAGGGAGGTGGGGAAGATATTTAAAATACAAAATTAGGTCATATCAGTTTTATCCTGTGTTTATTAATTACTATTATTCTACTATGAATCTCACCAGAGGCTTAGTATGTGTGAAGCAGGCATTATGCTATGAGCATTCATGGATCATTTCATCCAATTCTCACATTAGCCCATTTTAAAGATGACAAGACTGAGAAATGATGAGATGAACTGTTCTGAGCAGTCACACTGTTAGGATTCCAATCCAGGCAGTCCAATCTCAAGGTCATACATGATAGACAAATTGTCAGTCTCACCGTAAAGCGCCAAAATTTAGGATGATATTAAGGTGATTTCTACAGCTCTGAATTTTTATCAATGTATTTCCTTTTCTAACATACTCACCTCCCCTATACCAACCCAACTGTGTAGTTTTCAACAAGGATTTAGAAAAAATGTATAAGGGAAACATAAGACAATTTAATCATTAACAAAATATACTAATTTCTATAGAAAAACTACTAAACTGTGTATCTGAAGATATATATGATTATTGATGTATCCATAAATAGAGCATTGCTATTAAAAAAAAAATAAAAGTTTACAAGAAACAAAGCTCACATTTGATAAACACCTTCCCTTTAGAGAGAAATCTATGCTTTGATTTTCTTCATTAAAAGGATGACATTCAAGAAAATTTCAAAATAAGAAAAAGAAGAAAAGGAAAGTCTCCCTTGAGTCCCAGTGCACTGGAAAATTGTTTGTTTAATAAGCAGACATTTCTTTACATAGTCATGCAATTTTATAAGCTATAATTTTCTTCTAAAATCATAAAAATAGCTTTTTAATATCACAGGATTTCTACAGTAAGCATTATATATATAAGCATATCATAGTCTCAGGTCTCTTAAAAGTAGGTACACAGTTTACTAAGCTGATTTCTTTCCTTTAGGTTATTTCAAAATTATTGGTTATTGTAGCAACACCATAATAAATATCCTCGGGCTTAGAACCTTTTATGCAAGGTCGGACTGGAGCCCTACAATATATTCCAAGAAGTGAAATTAGTGGGTCAAAATGTGTGAATATTTAAAAAGTACTTGATTCTTATTGCCAAATATCTTTTCAAAAGGGTTTTAACAATTTCTACTGTCACCAGCAAACAGATATTCAGACTGCCCAGAGACCATGTTTCTAGAATGCTTTATCTCAGGAAACACTCCCGTCTCCCCCACAAGTAAAATCCAACCCAGATACCATCATCTCCCTGCAGCCTGAGTGACCCTTGAAGCCAAATTGAATCCTAGCTCCTCTGTGTGCTGTGGCACTCTGAATGAGCTCTGAGCAAGCACTTCCCACCTCAGCTGAGATGGTCAATGCATGTCTGTCTCCCTAAGCCACCTGGGAGCCCAGTGGCAGGCACACAGTAGGTGCTCAATGCGTAACTAAGAAGATTTGGAGTTCTGAAGAAAGAGATCACATATTTATGTATCAGGATTTCTGTTGTGCTGTCTGGCATACAGTACGTGCCAATTAAACACTTACTAACTGAATGAATGTGATCCTGAGATTAAGTTTACTTCAAAGCCTGCCAAAGCAGAAAAACTACTACCTGGGAAAATCGTTTCAATCCCTTAGGCCTCAGTCATTCATTTAAGGCATAAACATTTTTTTTTTAAATTCTTTTCCAATATGGTTTATCACAGGATACTGAATGTAGCTCCCTGTGCTATACAGTAGGACGCTGTTGTTTATCCATTCTATATATATAATAATCCTAAACTCCCAATTAACCTTCCCCCACTCCCCTCCTCCTTGGCAACCACAAGATTTATTCTCTATGCTTGTGACTCTGTTTGTCTTGTAGATAAGTTCATTTGTGTCATATTTTAGATTCCACATATAAGTGACATCATATGATGTTTGTCTTTCTCTGTCTGGCTTAATTTACTAAGTATGATAATCTCTAAGTTCATCCATGTTGCTGCAAATGGTATTACTTCATTCTTTTTTATGGCTGAATAATATTCCACTGTGTATATATACCACAGCCTCTTTATCCATTTATCTGTCAATGGATGTTTAGGCTGTTGGCATGTCTTGGTTAATGTAAAAAGTGCTGCTGAGCCATAAACATTTATTAAACACCTACTATGTGCCAGAACCTAAAATCAGGAACCGGGACATAGGTAATTCTGAAAGCACTTTTTGGAAG
Source organism: Okapia johnstoni (assembly GCA_024291935.2). Lineage (NCBI taxonomy): Eukaryota > Metazoa > Chordata > Mammalia > Artiodactyla > Giraffidae > Okapia > Okapia johnstoni. The sequence continues at coordinate 93,233,683 of CM044308.1, forward strand.
AATATTCAGTTTCTGGGGGTCTCCAGTACACAATAACAAGTGTAGGTAAGTCCTCCTTGAAGTGTGAAGAGGATGCCCAAAGGAGGAACCACACATCTCTCCTTGGAGGATTTAGGAGTTTTTACACAGGAGTGGCTTAGAGCTGGAAGGTGACTGTGTGAGTTACACTGGGTCCTCCAAAAACATGTCTAAGTCCTAATCCCCTCTGTCTGTGAATGTGAATTTATTTAGAAATAGGTTCTTTGAAGAAGTAATGAAATTAAGTATCTTGAGATAAGCTCATCCTGGGTTTGAGGTGGTCCTGTGACTGGTGTCCTTGTAAGGGAAAGGAGTGGGGGATTTGAGATGTGGAGATGAAGGGACCACAAGGTCACATGAAGGTGAAGGCAGAGGCTGGAGTGATGTTGCTGCAGGCCAAGGTACACCAGGAGCCATCAGAAGGCACTATCAGAAGACAAGGAAGGATCCTCCCTTAGAGCCTTCAGAGAGAAAGAACCCCAGCTCTGCTGACAGCTTGAACTTTTGGCCTCCAGACCTGGGAGAGAATAAGTTTCTGTTGCTTTAAGCCACCAAGTTTGTGGTACTTTGTTGCAGCAGCCACAAATGACTAATGAGATGGTGCAGAAGACGCCACATGCTTTATATCCTTCTTTTCCTCACTTCTGCAAAGACCGCTATTCTGAGAGGCTGGTTTCCAGGCTATGGACTGGGCCACTGTATGCTGAAAGGTGAGTGCAGAGGTGCTCTCACTTCTTCCTGTTTCTCCCTTCCTTACAGTCAGAAATAAAGTCATGCGGCCCACCTCTTCCTTAACTAACCACCTCTTTCCTGATGTGCTTCCTCTCATACCACAGACCTGTCCAGGGATGTGTCTGGCTTGGGCCCAGCCAGGCTGTAAGTCTGCTTGGCACCTCCTGCAGGTTTGACCATCCCTATTGCCCACTTCTGTCTGTGGCCTCCTCCTGGGACAAGGAGTGAGATGCAGCCATCTGGCCTCAGGTTTGAAGGTGCTGAGTCCTCATTAGCTCACTGGGATGATGCTCCACGGCCTCTGGCTCTGTTCCTAGAAATGCTTTTTTTGAGGTTTGGGGTCCAAGCCAGGCTATCAGTAAAGCAGTGCTTGGGTTTTCCGGAGGGTTGTCTTCCTTGCGAAAGTCATGTATTTGCACAGCTGTTGGTTTGGAGCAGGATTTGGGGTGATATCCCCTAAAGCAGTAATTCTCAATCAGTGGTGACACTGCCCTTCAAGGCACATTTGACTGTATCCAGGGACATTTTTGATTGTCACATTTGGCAGGGAAGGAGAGGAAGGGCTCTAAGCACCTAGAAGGTAGAGACCACAAATACAGCTAAAAGTCCTTCAGTGCACAGGACAGCCCCCACCAGAAAGAATTATCTGGACCAAAATACCAACACTGTCAGGACTGAGAAACACTGCTCTGTAGCCTTCAGAATTCCACTGTGAATCCTAATGTGCTTAGTCACTCAGTTGTGTCCAACTCTTTGCGACCCGATGAACTGCAGCCTGCCAGGCTCCCCTGTCCATGGGGATTCTTCAGGCAAGAATACTGGAGTGGGCTACCATGCCCTCCTCCAGCAGATCTTCCCAACCCAGGGTTCAAACCCAGGTCTCCTGCATTGCAGGCAGATTCTCTACCACCTGAGCCACCAGGGAATCCTAATAGTTGGGAATAATTTAACCAGGTGGACTGGGTAAGTAAAAGTATTTTAAAGCACCATGCAAAGGAAGAACAGAAGTGGAAGACAGAAGGAACTGGGGGAAAAGTAAGGAATCTGAAACAAGTGGATTAAAAAAGTCTGTGGGTGGAAACAGAGGAAGAGGATGCAAGAGATGAGGCTGGAGGATGGGCTAGAGTAAGGCTCTCAAATATCACCATCATCATCATCACCATCAGCTTCATCTTTTTCATCATCACCACCACCATTGTCATCACCATCATCAGTAACTTCTGTCACAGAAGTTCACATTTATTGAACACTTACTGGGGACTAAATTTAAAAAAAGCAACACACATTATTTTATTCTTTCAACATCCAAGTGTAGTTCAAGTATTAGTTTCGGCTTGTAACAGATGACCACATACTTAGTGGTTTAAAATCACAAAATTTGTTCTCTTACAGTCTAGAGGTCAAAGGCCCAATGAAAAGTCAAGGTTCTGGCAGGGTTTGCATTCCTTCTGGAGGCTCTTGGGGAGAATCTGTTTCCTTCCTTTTCGCAGCTTCTAGAAGCCACCTGCCTTTCCTGGCTCATGGCCCCTTCCTCCATCATCAAGGCCAGAAAAGCCTGGAGTGAAGGTTGAGTGCTCACACTGCATCCCTTTGACCTCTTCTTGTTCCTCTTCTTCCATTTCTAAAGAGCCTCATGATTCCATCGGGCCACCTGGAGAATTCAGGGCAATCTCCCCATCTCAAGGACTGCAGATGAGCAACCCCTTTGTCAAGAATATAACATATTCACAGGGCTCAGTAATTAGGATGTGGCCATCTTGTGGCAGGGGCCTTTTTCTGTCCACCACCATTTTTTGCTACAGGTAATAAATCAGAGCTTCAGATCAGTTAGATGCTGTGCCTGAGCTCACAAACTCCCAAAGCAGGGGGTGTGGGTTTGATCCCTGGTCAGTGAACTAAGATCCCACATGCTGCATGATGCAGCCAAAAAAAAAAAAAAACGTCCAAAAGGGAGCAGATATATTTATATGTATGACCAATTCATTTCATTGTTCGGTAGCGATGGGAAGAGTCGATCCATTGGAAAAGACCCTGATATTGGGAAATACTGAAGGCAAAAGGAGAAGAGGGTGGCAGAGGATGAGATGGTTAGATAGCATCACCAACTCAACGGACACGAGTTTGAGCAAACTCTGGGAGATAGTGAAGGACAGTGAAGTCCTGTGGGGTTGCAAAGAGTCAGACACAACTTAGCAACTGAACAACAGCAACAGAAACTAAAACAACATTGTAAAGTAACTATGCTCCAATAAAAATTAATTTCAAACAAGAAGAAAATACACATAGGCAACTATACCAAATTATCAACTGTTAACACAGTTTCTCTTTCTATAATTCAGGAGGCACAAGCCTAAGGGAGTGACTCTATTTACCAAAAAGAAAATTAAATCATAAACACACAAGCATTCCAAAGTGAGAACACAGATGCTAGCCCCATCAGTTCAAACAGCCCAAGCTGAAAACGAGTGTTGACCCACAAGATAATGAGCAACTAATCTGGAAATGCCAAGGACTTCGGGGACAGACGAGGTGAATATTGCCACATAAAAGAGTTCTATTTGCATGTACATGTGAAAGCAAAAGGTGTCACTTTTTGGTGGCAGCCACACGGTTTTTTCCTTCATGAAAGCCTGGATAATAGATACTATGTGTAAATATGATAGAGAAACTGACTGCCACCTACTATCAGTATAGAGACAATAAGAGCTTGGTGACTTGAGGTGTCCACTTACTGTTTGCTCTCAGGCAAGTTATTTCCTCCCCATGAGACTCTGGTCACACCTGTAAAATGGGGCTGATAATGGGCCCCATCTCTGTTGCCTGATGTTGGGATTAGGTGAGGTCATACCTGCAAAGCACTTAAAATAGAGCCTGGCACAAGCAACATGCTCAGCAAATTTTTATCTATATCATGGGTATAGCATCTTACAAAGTGATTCCTATTTTGTTGCCTTCCAATCACAAGTTCCAAATATGGGGAGAATGCACTGCATTTAAATTCTTTTTTTTCCTTTTAGATTTATGTATCTATTTTTTTACTTTACAATATTGTATTGGTTTTGCCATACACTGACATGAATCCACCATGGGTGTACATGTGTTCCCCTTCCAGAACCCCCTCCCACCTCCCTTCCCATCCCATCCCTCTGGGTCATCCCAGTGCACCAGCCCCGAGCACCCTGTATCATGCATCGAACCTGGGCTGGCAATTCGTTTCACATATGATAATTTACATGCTTCAGTGCCATTCTCCCATAGCATCCTGCCCTCGCCCTCTCCCATAGAGTCCAAAAGACTATTCTATACATCTGTGTCTCTTTTGCTGTCTCGCATACAAGGTTATCTTTACCGATTTACTAAATCCCATATATGCGCGTTAGTATAGGGAGGTGGGTCATATAGGATCCTGCTGTGGTTTATGTCAGAGAGTGTTTTGCCTATGTTTTCCTCTAGGAGTTTTATGTGGCTCCTGCAATGCAGGAGACCTAGGTTTGATCCTTGGGTCAGAAAGATTCTCTGGAGAAGGAAATAGCAATCCACTCCAGTATTCTTGCCTAGAGAATCCTATGGACAGAGGAGCCTGGTGGGCTAAAGCACATGGGGTTGCAAAGAGCCAAACACAACTGAGTGATTAACACTTTCACTTTCAGTTCCAAGCCCTGCCCTAGTGAGTAATCTCCTTCTTAAACTATTCCCACCCAAAGACACAAAATGACAAAAATCTCCTCTGTGTGTGTGCGTGTGTGTACGTGCACATGCTTCATTTACTTTTTATGTGTTAATATTTAAAAATTAAATTGTCCACATGATTACTTCAAAAACAAAGCCTGGAAAGCATATACTTTAAAAAAATGAAAATCTTCAAGATAGTAAGATAATTATTTTTCAATTACACACTTTTGAATCATTTGAACTTTGCAACATGAACACATATTATCTGTTAAAAATAAAATCTTGACTTAACCCTATTCTCCATAGCAAAAAAACAAAATTTACTCCTTTCTTTTCTCAGTGTATTCAATAATGTAACAAAAAATTGTAATAGGGACGAACCTTTGTATTCTACTACAAGTTATTCACTAAAGGGATAGTTTCTATAAACCTAAAGTATAAATAATGGCCCATCTCTGGGAACCTTGTCTCCCAGGTAATGGGCATCATGCTAAAATATCTTTGTGTAGCTCACAGGAAATATCCTGACCAGGGCCACTTGTGAATGACTGCAGGAAGGAAGAAATTAATTCACCCTCTCTGGAGTCTTTACAGAATATGCCAAAGCCTTTGTGTGGATCATAACAAACTGGAGAATTCTTCAAGAGACGGAAACATCTGCCTCCTGAGAAATCTGTACGCAGGTCAAGAAGCAACAATCAGAACCAGACATGGAACAACAGACTGGTTCCAAATTGGGAAAGGAGTACGGCAAGGCTATATATCGTCACCCTACGAACAAAGCTAGTGGAGGTGATGGAATTCCAGTTGAGCTATTGCAAATCCTGAAAGATGATGCTGTGAAAGTGCTGCACTCGATATGCCAGCAAATTTGGAAAACTCAGCAGTGGCCACAGGACTGGAAAAGGTCAGTTTTCATTCCAATCCCAAAGAAAGGCAATGCCAAAGAATGCTCAAACTACCGCACAATTGCACTCATACCACATGCTAGTAAAGTAATGCTCAAAATTCTCCAAGCTAGGCTTCAGCAATACCATGAACTTTGAACTCCAGATTCAAGCTGGTTTTAGAAAAGGCAGAGGAACCAGAAATCAAATTGCCAACATCCGCTGGATCATAGAAAAAGCAAGAGAGTTCCAGAAAAACATCTATTTCTGCTTTATTGACTACACCAAGGCCTTTGTGTGGATCACAATAAACTGTGGAAAATTCTGAAAGAGATGGGAATACCAGACCATCTGACCTGTCTCTTGAGAAACCTGTATGCAGGTCAGGAAGCAACAGTTAGAACTGGACATGGAACAACAGACTGTTTCCAAATAGGAAAAGGAGTACATCAAGGCTGTATATTGTCACCCTGCTTATTTAACTTATATGCAGAGTACATCATGAGAAACGCTTGGCTGGAAGAAACACAAGCTGGAATCAAGATTGCCGGGAGAAATATCAATAACCTCAGATATGCAGATGACACCACCCTTATGGCAGAAAGTGAAGAAGGACTAAAGAGCCTCTTGATGAAAGTGAAAGAGGAGAGTGAAAAAGTTGGCTTAAAGCTCAACGTTCAGAAAACTAAGATTGGCATCTGGTCCCATCACTTCATGGCAAATAGATGGGGAAACAGTGGAAACAGTGTCAGACTTTATTTTGGGGGGCTCCAAAATCAATGCTGATGGTGATTGCAGCCATGAAATTAAAAGACGCTTACTCCTTTGAAGGAAGGTTATGGCCAACCTAGATAGCATATTTAAAAGCAGAGACATTACTTTGCCAACAAAAGTCCGTCTAGTCAAGGCTATGGTTTTTCCAATGGTCATGTATGGATGTGAGAGTTGGACGGTGAAGAAAGCTGAGCGCCGCAGAATTGATGCTTTTAAACTGTGGTGTTGGAGAAGACTCTTGAGAGTCCCTTGGACTGCAAGGAGATCCAATCAATCCATCCTAAAGGAGATCAATCTTGGGTGTTCATTGGAAGGACTGATGTTGAAGCTGAAACTCCAATACTTTGGCCACCTCATGCGAAGAGTTGACTCATTGGAAAAGACCCTAATGCTGGGTAGGATTGGGGGCAGGAGGAGAAGGTGACAACAGAGGATGAGATGGTTGGATGGCATCACCGACTCGATAGACATGGGTTTGGATAGACTCCGGAAGTTGGTGATGGACAGAGAGGCCTGGCATGCTGCAATTCATGGGGTCGCAAAGAATCGGACACGACTGAGTGACTGAACTGAACTGAACTTATTTAACTTATATACAGAGTACATCATGAGAAACGCTGGGCTGAATGAAGCACAAGCTGGAATCAAGATTGCCAGGAGAAATATCAATAACCTCAGATATGCAGATGACACCACCCTAATGGCAGAAAGCGAAGAAGAACTAAAGAGCCTCTTGATGAACGTGAAAGAGGAGAGTGAAAAAGTTGGCTTAAAACTCAACCTTCAGAAAACTAAGATCATGGCATCTGGCCCCATCACTTCATGGCAAACAGATGGGGGAAAAATGGAAACAGTGACAAACTTTATTTTTTTGGGCTCCCAAATCACTGCAGATGGTGACTGGAGCCATGAAATTAAAAAATGCTTGCTTCTTGGAAGAAAAACTATGATCAACCTAGATAGCATATTAAAAAGCAGAGACATTACTTGCCTGCAAAGGTCCATCTAGTCAAAGCTATGGTTTTTCCAGTAGTCACGTATGGATGTGAGAGTTGGACTATAAAGAAAGCTGAGTGCCAAAGAAATGATGCTTTTGAACTGTGGTGTTGTAGAAGACTCTTGAGAGTCACTTGGACTTCCAGGAGACCCATCCAGTCCATCCTAAAGGAAATCAGCCCTGAATATTCATTGGAAGGACTGATGCTGAAGCTGAAACTCCAATTCTTTGGCCACCTGATGTGAAGAACTGACTCATTGGAAAAGACCCTGATGCTGGGAACAATTGAAGGCAGGAAGAGAAGGGGACAACAGAGGATGAGATGGTTGGATGGCATCACCTACTCGATGGACATGAGTTTGAGTAAGCTCCAAAGTTGGTGATGGACAGGGAATCCTGGCGTGCTGCAGTCCATGGGGTCGCAAAGAGGTGGACACGACTGAGCAACTTAACTGGACTGAACTCTGGAGGCTGACCAGAATCAGAAATGTTTAACTTCATTCCCTCCTCGTTTAGTACAAAAGAAGCCTGAATTCTAATTCAGACAAGATAGTTCTTTGGGACAGGAGTCTTCCATTTTCTTGTGTGTGTCTTCCATCTTTATTTGCTCACTTTCCAAATAAAGTCACTATTTCTTGCCCCAACATCTTGTCTTTTGACTTAAAGACCTGTCATGCAGTGAGTAGTTGGGAGCAGGACATGGGAACCCACTCCAGTATTCTTGCTAGAAAATCTCATGGACGGAGGGGCCTGGCAGGCTACAGTCCATGGGATCACAGAGAGTCAGATATGACTGAGCGATTGAGCTGCACGCTCGCATGTGGTGAGCAGTATGAGCTTGGACTTGATAACAAAATGAAAAGCTATAAAACAGCATTTGTATCCTTATCTTTTAGACAATTTGTAGAAATGAGAAGTGATTTTGGAAAATTTGCTCTTCTCAAAAATAATGCTAGTTTAAAGAAAATTGCTTTCTGGTGTTTCAGGATTAAACTATTATCCTTCCTAAAGGTAAAAATGGAAATAAAAGGATTTCTGACAAAGATTATAAAAAAAAAACCTCAAACAAAATTGATAATTTGCTTTAATGATAGAAGGGGCTTCACAAATATTTGACTCATTAAGCAGATACTTTCTCAAGGCTGAATACTTTCCATCAACAACTCCAAGGCAAAGATATAGATACTTTTCATACATCTACGAGATTCCTGCCTTGGAAAGGAAGCTTGTGAATCTGATGGTATGAAGGATCATGAGATTACAAACCTTTGAGACTGTGAGTTCATTTGCATGTGATGCAGATTTGGGGCTGGAAGCAAAATAAAATGCACTATATAAATAATCAGACTTCATTGAGATATTTTTCCCAAGGGAGTGAAAGATATTGTCCTAGGGCTTTCAGGCATTTTCAGACCACAGTTTGATAGAAGTAACCTCACTGGTGAAAATTTTTCTCCAAAAAAAGCTCGAAAATATTTCCCTAAACCACTTCAATAAGCATTTAAGTCTCTGCTCTGTTCTAAACAGTGAACAAGCTTGATGTTTACCAGCTCATATTTGGATTGGATTGGATCTAAAATTACAAGATAGAGGAAAGAATTACTGGTGCCCTGAGCCTCACCTGAGCCATGAGCTCTCTTCAGATCAGTTCATTTTCCCCAAATTGATAGATGTAATACAACAGCACCTGCCATTGATCAAGGAGACTCCAAGAAGCCTTTATTGTTCATATCCTTCATTTTTGTGATGAAAGGTAGTTATGTATCAAAAGAATTATAACTATATTTCGCAGTGAAACTTCAGGAAATTTTTAACATCAAACATGAGATTTCAAAGGAATTTCATGTTTGTGGCAAGCTACTTTTGGAAACTTTTGAGAGGCTGACTCTTCAAATATCGAGGGATATTTGGGCAGAAAAATTATAGGAAGCTGTGTAAGATATAGGTAGTGACCCACTGCATTTGAACTTGTGTTTCCAAGTAATTTCAAGTAAGGCATGTCTTTCCTCTCTTGAGTATTTCTTCATTGATTCAATATATAGTTATGGAGCACTTACTCTGTGCCAGACAGTAAGTCAGGTGTGACTTACAGGCTAGGGGCATCAGTCACCACTAGAAGCCTTCCTTGTTTCATGGCCGCTGCTAGAATACAGCCTTCCTTGGGGGGTTGATGAGATCCATCTGTGCATGTTGTTATTTTCAGATGTGGAAGCACCCTCCCTCATGTAAGTGCTCTATCAACAGTTCAATGCATTTTGAAAGATAAGAAACTTAGGACAGAGCATGCTCATCAGTGTGAAGTCCATGGTAGAGCTGAGATCAGACAGTCTTGGTTTGAAACCTGGCTTATGACCTGCCAGTTGTGTGTCAGGGTGCAAATTATCCAATCACCATGACAAATGGGGATAATCATAGTATCTTGCCCACTGGACTGACATGAGAATTAAATGAGATGATATTTATATGTTTGTTAATATACACACGTGCATATATATATGCACATGCTAAGTTGCTTCAGTAGTATGTGACTCTTTGTGACCCCCTGGACTATAGCCCGTAAGGCTCATCTGTCCATGGGATTCTCCAGGCAAGAACACTGGAGTGGGTTGCCATGCCCTTCTCCAGGGGATCTTCCCAACCCAGGGACCAAATCCACGTCTCTTACATCTCCTGTATTGGCAGGAGGGTTCTTTACCACTAATGCCACCTGGGAAGCCCATATGTATACACACACATATGTGAACACACACATACACATGTTTATATGTATGCATATATTCATATGTCTAGTTTAAAGTAGTGTTGACACACAAGAGTTTAATAAGCTTGATTCACTGGCGGTATTGTTACTCATCTGATTTTGTATGACCTGGCCCTTCTGGGTACCTAGTGACCAGCTCTGGCTGAAGAGCCCTCCGGGGAGGGGCTTTCAGTGAAGGTTATTCTTGATTACCAGTTGAGCTAGGTCATTCCCAAGCTTCAACCCATCAATGATTAACGTCAGTGGGGGGGGGGGGTCTCAGGACGTGTCCCCTACCGAGCTGACCAGTGCAGGCTTTACCCACCCAAACTTTCACTAGGACCCCATCTGTCCAGTGTCTCCTGCATTCCTCTTCTCCAAACTCATGGTTATTTGTCCTACAAATCACAGATGCACATCCCAGAGGAAGCCTTGCCAGTCTCCTCTGTGCTCCCCACCCTGCCCCCCACCTCAGTCTGGCCTGGGTGCCCTCTTCAGAGCCCCCTTCTGCCGCTATGTGGTGTCCTGTCCTGGGTGCTCCCCCTGGGCTGCAGTAATCTGGCCCCTAGGGGGGTTGCCTCCTCCATCTGGGGAGTATGCTCCCTGGTGCAGGCAAAGAGTCCCACCAGTCATTTTCCTCCCAGGGCTGGCACGCTTCTTAGCCCAGAGTGCTTTGGAAGATTGAAGGGCCAACTCAGGTGCTCTAAAAAGTAGATCTTCTAATTGTTTTAAAATGATGGGATGGGGAGGGAGGTGGGAGTGGTTTCTGGAAGGGGAAATCATGTACACCCATGGTGGATTCATGTCAATGTGTGGCAAAACAAATACAATATTGTAAAGTTAAAAAATAGATAAATAGACTAATTTAAAACAATGATTTATTTTGAACCCACAGTGGTATTTCCCTGCTCCAGTGCTTTCAAACTCACTGCATTATACTCTGAAATACCTTTTATTTTTTAAAAAAATTATTTATTTTTTATTGAAGGATAATTGCTTTACAGAATTTTGCTGTTTTCTGTCAAACCTCAACATGAATCAGCCATAGGTATACATAGATCCCTTTTATATTCTACAAATCCTCAACATCAGCCTCAAAGGATGGAGGTTTGTCACCACTGAGAATAAATGAACACCTGGCTTCAAAGTCAACTCCTCAGATGAAAGGAAGAGGAAGGAGGCACTTAAGGCCCCACTCCACCCTCTCCCAGGCACAGTTAAATCCTTTATGAACTTTTTCTCATGGAATTTGCATCACAGCCCAGCAAAGTAGATGTCATCAGGCCCATGTTGCAGATTAGGAAAGGGAGGTCCGAAAAGTTAAGTCACATGTCCAAGTCCACCAAGATAGAAGATAAGAAGTTACTGGCAGTTCAACTCAGGCTTACATTTCTGGAATGAGTCTACCACTTGCAAGTGTGGCTACTTGGAAAGAAGCAACATTCATCAGTCTGTATAAAATATGGCACTGAAAACGTCTTGTACATACACAGTGGGGGACTTTTAAGATCAGCTGTTGAATGAATAAGAAACACTGCACAAGGCTGTCCTATACCCCTATGCACGGTGAATACAGACACACATCGTTTCAAGTCTGTACACACATAGACGATGAAAAAGAGATTTGTTGAACCATATGGGAGAGGGAGAAAACCTGACTCACATCTCTGCCAAGTCTGTAAGTTTACAGATGGTAAGGTAATTCCATTTACTTAGAGGATTTTTTAAAAACAATTTCCCTATACTGTTGGATAGCTCTTTTTTCTCCAAGGTAAATTTAGAATCTGAGGACAGGTGACCCCACAGAGAGCAACTTTAAAATATTTGTTGAAATATAATGAAATGGTTCCAACAACCATGCTCTTTTTTTTTTTTTACTTTGTGTGTGTGTGTGTGTGTGAGAGAGAGATGTGGACCATTTTTAAGGTCTTTGTTGAATTTGTCACAATATTGCTTGTGCTTTATGTTTTTGGGTTTTTGGCTTCGAGGCATGCGGAATCTTAGCTTCCTAACCAGGGATATAACCTGCGCCTTTCGCATTGAAAGGTTTAGTGCCATGGAAGTCCCCCAACCACCACGCTCTTACATGACAGTTTCATTGTCGCCTGGTCTGTCTCCTCTGGGATGCTGGCCTCTGTCTCACCCAGGTCCACAAAGACTCAGTCCGGGGTGGGGATGGAGGCGAACAGATCATCTATTGCTATTCTATTGCATATCTACTGCACACTAGCACAGCAATGACTGTGAAAATTGGTGAATGACACTTGTACAAAAGATTGATAAAGAGCTCACTCCTTTCCGTGCCTTCAAAGCAGCCCAGCCAGCCCACAGAGTCTTCTCTGGTACCCGATGACCTTCCTTAACAAATATAGCACAGGGCTTACAAGCAGAGATTCTAGAGCCAGAATTCCTGCAGACAAAAACTAGTCTTTGACTGTGTGAATGAACAATGGGCTTCAGTGAACAGGCCGCATGTCATTGAACACTCCCTTTACTCCTACATGGCTAAGGCTGCCGGGGCTACTACTACTACTACTGTTACCATGGCGACTACCACAGCCTCATCTCTGCCCCCTTCCTCTTTCTAAATACTTCTCTTCCTGCTTCTTCATTTACATTCGGTCATGTTTGCTACTATTTGTGTCAAAATTATACATTGGAACAATTCCAAGAACCACACTGTACTGAAAGTTTTGTTACAATTTTTAGCAACAATTCATATCACCTTCTCTCTCACTTCTCCCTCCCCATCCATTCATTTGTCTCAGGCTATAATTTGGGTATTTAGCTCCTTATCTCGAAATGCATAGGCCTCATTGACTTTTCAGTTTCCAGCTCTATCTACTGTCCTCCCACTATGGATGAAAGAGTGTGTAGCAGTCTTTTTCCTTTATGTGTCGCCAAGAGACACACTCATCTCCCCATTCCCTCACTTCCCCAATGGGGTATTATTATATTTTTCTGGTTAGGTAAATTTTCAGGGTTTAGGGGATTAGCATGCTACACAGAGATGCTTCATGTGGTAAACTGTATGATATCCAATGTCCTAGCTAACACTGATTCCTCGGAGTTAAAAATTTTCTTCTGTTTATTGCCGAGGTTTTTTTCTCCTGACCTCATTTATTCAACTTCAGATTCTTAATCAACTCAATAAATCCCTCAAGGCATCCAGATATCTTAACCATTTCTATCAGCTCACTCTTCCTGAAGAAGACTCTCCCAGGGCCTTTTGATCTGACTCCAATCAGAACTAGCCATGGTCTATACCTTAGGCACAGCTGACATCGATGACCCTCCCATCATCGTGAAGATTTCTTATGCCTCTTTCTCTCCTTTGCTGGAGCTCCAGCTTTCCATATTCCATTTCTTCCTCCTTGATTTAGCCCTTCATTTTAGTAGAGTCCATGTCATTTTCTAACTACTTGAGATAAAATATGTGAGAGATATATTTTTTGAGACCTTGAACTTGTAAAAACATACATCTCAGATTTGATTGATTAGCCCGCTTCCACCGCCTTCTAGTGATAGATAATCCCAAAGGATCCTGATTCTTCAGCCTTTATATCCTGTTCTTCTGTGCAGACTTATTGGCTCTGAAGTTTGTTTGGATTTATGTCTGTTTCTAGTCATTACACTGTAGCCTTGGTGGACCCTTCAATCTGGAAACTCATATATTTCAGGTCTGAGAGACTTTATTTCGTTGATGATTTCCTCCTCCTATGAAGTGAAGTGAAAGTCGCTCAGTTGTGTCTGACTCTTTGCGACCCCATGGACTATACAGCCCATGGAATTCTCCAGGCCAGAATACTGGAGTGGGTCGCCTTTCCCTTCTCCAAGGGATCTTCCCAACCCAGGAATCGAACCCAGGTCTCCCGCATTGCAGGCAGATTCTTTACCAGCTGAGCCACAAAGGAATGTTTTCGCATTTTTCTTCCCCCCGCCCCATCCCTCCCTGTTTTCTTTCTTTCTTTCTCTCTCTCTCTCCCTTTCTTCTTTCTCTGTCTGATACTGAACTTACTGTACCGGCCCTCTAATTCTCTTATATTTTCTTTTTCCTTCTTATTCTACTGCATCAGGAATATCCTTAACTTTGTCTTCCAACACATCTTTTGAATATTTCATTTCTACTTTCATGTTTTGAATTTATGAGAACTCTGAACTGAAGTTTGTTCTTTGAATTTTAAGTAAACATAGCATTTATTTTACAATTGCAAAAATCTGTTCTTTCCTCTGAAAATACCTAGCATGATTCTTTTGATAGTTCTTTCTCCTGGCCGAGTCTCTGTTTATTCCAAGCTTTTTTCCTTTTTCCCATTTGATTGCATGGCTCTCACTATTCATGTTAGATTTCTCTGGATGTCTGATAATCTTTAGTCATCACTAACCTAGTTGGGAGCTTACAGAGAATGAGCAGGTCTCACTGACTATGAACTACACTCCAACAGAACTGGGGAACTTCCGATGTCATAATCTCTTTCCTCTTGGCTCAGCCACATCCCCACTGAAATCATTCCAGTGTCCAGCCTGGAAGCTGAAGTCTTGAGCCTAGCTGGAAGTTGGGTGGGTGTGTTATTTCAGCACCTGGTATGGACGCGTCTAGTTAGTTGTGCTATCTTCAGTGCTGTATCCCAAATCAAGAGGCTTAATGTTCTTCAGTTTCAGACACTCTCTGTTTTACTCTCTTTAGCGAATAAACCTTCAGTCTTCTGCTTGGAAGAGGAAGGGACAGACATCAGTTATTCAGGATGAGCAAGCAGATTGGGGCTTTTTAAAATGTCTTAAAAGGCTTTCAAACCCTGCACCCCATCTTAGCCTCTCTTTTATCCCTTTTTCCTCTTTCCATCATTGTTGGTGACTGTTCATTCCTGAGCCTTTGAAGAGATTCTTTAGCACCTATCAATTCATGGTTATTTCCAGGCACAACTCAAAATTCAGTTTCTGGTGTCATAAGCCACTTACCACGAAACATCTTCTTTCCAATTTCCCCTGTGTTTTGCTATAGTCTCCTTTTTAGTTTTCTCCATCCTTGTGAATTTACCATTTTTAAAATATACTTCATTTCCATTTTATGGAGATTTTAGAAGCAAGAAAATGTAAGTGTGTATGTGTATGTGTGTGTGTGCGCACGCGCTTAATCTACCATATTTACCCTGAAGTTCAAGTCCTTGTTTTTCCCAAGTCTTCCCAAATTGTACAAGTTAGAAGAAGACCCTAGGCACAGTGCAAGACTATGGGTGCACAGATCTGCAGCCACTCACGCCCCCTCCTCTGTGGTCAGAGAGAAGACTTCATTAAGGATCCCACTGCTGGACTTCCCTGGTGGCTCTACGGTAAAAATCCACCTGCCAACACACTGAAGCCTCTTGCTGGTCTCCTGCCTCTTCATTCAAACTTACCTTACTCATCTGTGCTGTGCACAGGCAGGGAAAAGTCAAGGTCCGGAGGAAGCAGTGGAAACTCAGGGCTTATATCCAGAGCCCAAAGCCAGCACCGAAGCTTCACAAGAGGAAGAAATCCTCCACGATGCACAGCATTGATTTCAAAGTATGGAAAGGAAGACAGTAGAATCCCTCATGTTCCCAACTCATGCCACACTTTCTAACCTGAGCTTGAACACTCCAGGCTCCCAAAGACATACCAGAATGGAAAAGCAAAGGGCAGCCATGTCTCTAAGCAGTGGGTACCAAGAGAGGAGGGCACACGGGCAGTGGCGGTGTTCCACCTCAATGCAGGTGACAACGGAGTAGGCTGTCTGCAGAGAAGGTATGAGCAATAATGACGATGCTCCGCTTTTTATGATCTCTGTGTACTGCCACGTCTAAAGAATGCCAGTGAGAAAATACTCTCCATGGCTGCAGACTCCTCCCATTACACCCTACTCCCTGGTATCCCTCTGGGGATGGTGTTACCTGTGGATGATGTGGTATCGCTGCAGATACTCCAGGGCCAGGGCCAGCTCACAGATGTAGAGCTTCACGTCCCCTTCTGTGAAATGTACATTCTGCTGCAGGTGATAACGCAGGTCCCCTCCCAGCAGCAGGTCCACCACCATGAACATGTCTTCCTCGTCCTGGAAGGAGTACCTAGAAGCACCGAGGAGCAGAGAAAGTTAGGGATGGCGATGTCTCCCATGCCCTCAAGATCAATGCCTCCGTTTTAAAGAAGGGCAAGCTGAGGCTCAGAGAGAGGCACTGATGCTAAGTCACAGTGCCCTATGGTGGAGGACCTCTGGCTCTGGCCTGACAAATGGCACTTGAACCAATGCTGGACTCTAATGCATTACTTCATTTTTAATGCATGCTTTAATTAGATGTTGGCTGAGCACCGAAGAATTGATGCTCTTGAACTGTGATTTTGGAGAAGACTCTTGAGAGTCTCTTGGACTGCAAAGAGATCAAACAAGTCAATCATAAAGGAAATCAATCCTGAATATTCATTGGAAGGACTGATGCTGAAGCTGAAGTTCCAATACTTTGGCCATCTGATGTGAAGAGCTGCCTCATTGGAAAAGACCCTGATGCTGGGAAAGATTGAAGGCAGGAAGAGAAGGGGATGACAGAGGATGAGATGGTTAGATGGCATCACTGACTCAATGGACATGAGCTTGAACAAGCTCTGGGATATAGTGAAGGACAGGGAAGGCTGGTGTGCTGCAGTCCACGGGGCTGCAAAGAGTCGGACACGACTGAGTGACTGAACAACAACAAAGGACTTCATTAACTGGTCTCCAAAGCTGCAGTCTCCTCTCCACTCCATTCCCCTGTCCTCCCTACATGTGCCCCTCCCCATGAGGAGCTTGTTTCTGCAGCCCTAGAAGGCAGTGATGCTCTGGCAAGACACACCCAAGCTTTAAGCGAACTGGCAATTTCTACTTGCATTGCTTCTTGGAACCCAGCTGGTGCCCAAGCTCTATGGAGAGACCACAAGAAGGAAAACCAAGGCGCTCCACTCGACAGCCTCAGCTAAGCACCCAGTGCCAGCCATCGCCAATCAGCAGCCTTGGGAGTG
Source organism: Okapia johnstoni (assembly GCA_024291935.2). Lineage (NCBI taxonomy): Eukaryota > Metazoa > Chordata > Mammalia > Artiodactyla > Giraffidae > Okapia > Okapia johnstoni. Next base: position 93,250,511 of record CM044308.1, read on the forward strand.
ACCTTTCGGGAATTTGGATATTTTGCTATAGCCCCAGCTGACATCACATGGGGCAGAAGAACCACCCCGATGAGCCCAGTTGACTCACAGAAAGTGAGATAATTAAATGATTGTATTTTGAGCACTATGTTTTGAGGTGTATTTTTTCCCCAAAGCAGTAAGAAATGGACTTAGGCCTTTTATGGATCAAAGAGACAACAGATAAACTCTAAGAATGGTGTCAAACAATTGTAAACTAGAATCACATCATAAAATGTTGTCACAATCCACATGGAACCATGGACTGTAATAAGGGCATTGCAGAATGATAGGGTCCTGGACGCTGAGATCTGTGTCTCAGATCCTTGAATGTTATATCCTGGGCCAGTCAGGCTATCCCTCTCATCGGACAGAAGAGGGAAGAAGGGCCTCAGTGAGCCAGTGTTAGGGTGAGAACAAGGACCCAGACCCCTCAGTCTTGCCCCACTTACAATTACCCACTGCTGGGATGCTGCTGCAGTTGCATGCATACTGCTGTGTTTCCCTGACCTGGGTGTACAGACATGGGGAGGGAACCTGATTCAGTCATAGAAGAGGTGAGAGACCCTGTGCCTATGGGCTGGAGAGTTCCAGAACTGGAAGGAACCTTAAATGCCATCTAGTCCCAAATGACAGAGATTGGGAGCCAGAGAGAGAGAGAAGAAATGGCTGGTCTAGGATCTAAATGTCTGGTCTTCTTTTTATGCTTGTCAATAAAATTTTATAATTTCCTATTAAACGCCTGGCATGTATGCATTTTTATTATGATATTTTTATTATCATCATTGTTATTATCACACTTCATTACTGTTTTTTAAATTTATTCTTAATTGGAAGATAATTGTTTTACAATATTGTGTTGTTTTCTGCCATACATCAGCATGAATCAGCCACGGGTATACATATGAACCCTCCCTATTGTTATGATATTTTAAAGTAGATTTTATTTGCAAAGATAGTCTTTTAAAGTAAGATGTATTCACAGGTCATTGCTAGGGGAAGATGCACTCTGGGATTGCTTATGTTTATCTTGAATCTAGCAGCTTGGCTGACCTCTTAGTTATAATACCTTTCTAATAATTTTCCCACTTGTGAAAGTGTTAGTCGCTCAGTCATGTCCTACTCTTTGCAACCCCATGGACGGGAGCCCACCAGGCTCCTCTGTCCATGAGGATTCTCCAGGCAAGAATACTGAAATAGGTTGCCATTCCCTTCTCCAGGGGAATCTTACTGACCCAGGGATTGAACTCAGGTCTCCCACATTGCAGGTAGATTCTTTACTTCTTGAGCCACCAGGGAAGCCCCATTTTTTCCACTCATTACATGAAGATGACGATTTTTCCACAACTGCCATGTTCATATATCCTTGCAATCCTCATGCTCCCTACTTCTTTTTTCTTGTTTTATTTTACTATCCAGGACCTCCAGTAAAACACTGATTATAAGAGGTGATGTCGCGCATTTTCATTTTGTTCTGGAATTTAGTAAACTCTATGAAATAAATTGTTTGCTGTAGATATTTGGTGGATAACATATTTTTTTTTTTTGCCACACATGTTGGCTCTTAGTTCCCTGACTAAGGACTGAGCCCTTGCCTCCTGCATTGGGAGTGTGGAGTCTTAACCACTGGATGACTGCCACTGGATAACATTTATCCAGTTAAGAAAGTCTCTGTCTAGACTGCTAAGAAATTTTATTGAGTGGGTTCAGTGGCTTTTTTTAAACATTAAAATGTCTTTGCATTTATAAACTAAACCTTACTTGATAAACACACTCATATATATATCTAAATAAATAAGACACATATATATGTATCTATTATATATAACATGTATAATAAATATACACATCATATAGAAGTATACTATATATAACATATACTATATATACTTTTTAAAACTGGATTCATGTTTTTCATTTAGGATTTTTGCATCAAACGTTACAAGTGATACTGGCTCAAATTTTCCTACTTTTGTCCTGACCCATTTTGGTATCAGTAATACTGACTTTGTATGATGAAGTGATTTTTTTTTTTGCCTATGTTCAAGAAGAGTGTGTAAGAGACACCATTTGGTTGCAGAAAGTCTGGTCTCAAAACATCCTGCATTCCCCTATTTCTGATGCATGTGGGATTTTCCCTCCTCACTTAAGGTGTACCTGTTGGATGTCTGATGATTTCTGCTCCTTCCTCTCAACAAAGAGAGGAAAAATGACTAGGAAATTTATGCACCTCTTTTGCACTCATTTCACATGATAGTAAAGTAATGCTCAAAATTCTCCAAGCTAGGCTTCAATAGTCTATGAATCGAGAATTTCCAGATGTTCAAGCTGGATTTAGAAAAGGCAGAGGAACCAGAGATCAAATGGCCAACATCCATTGGATCGTAGAAAAAGCAAGAGAATTCCAAAAAAAAATATCTACTTCACTGACTGCGCTGAAGACCTTGACTATGTGGATCACAACAAACTGTGGAAAATTCTTCAAGATATGGGAATACCAGACCACCTGACCTGCCTCCTGAGAAATCTGTATGCAGGTCAAGAAGCAACAGTTAGAACTGGACATGGAACAACAGACCAAATTGGGAAAGGAGTATGTCAAGGCTGTATATTGTCACCCTGCTTTTTTAACTTGTATCAGAGTACATCATGAGAAATGCTGGGCTGGATGAAGCACAAGCAGGAATCAATGTTGCTGGGAGAAATATCAATAACCTCAGATATGCAGATGACACCACCCTTATGGCAGAAAGCGAAGAAGAACTGAAGAGCCTCTTGATGAACGTGAAAGAGGAGAGTGAAAAAGTTGGCTTAAAACTCAACCTTCAGAAAACTAAGATCATGGCATCTGGTCCCATCACTTCATGGCAAACAGATGGGGAAACAATGGAAACAATGAGAGACTTTATTTTGGGGGGCTCCAAAATCACTGCAGATGGTGACTGCAGCCATGAAATTAAAAGACGCTTGCTCCTGGGAAGAAAAACTATAACAAACCTAGACAGCATATTAAAAAGAAGAGACGTTACTTTGCCGACAAAGGTCTGTCTAGTCAAAGCTATGGTTTTTTCAGTAGTCATGTATGGATGTGAGAGCTGGACCATAAAGAAGGCTGAGCGCTGAAGAATTGATGCTTTTGAATGGCGGTGTTGGAGAAGACTCTTGAGAGTCCCTTGGACTGCGAGGAGATCAAACCAGCCAGTCCTAAAGGAAATCAACTCTGAATATTCTATGGAAGGACTGATGCTGAAGCTGAAACTCCAGTACTTTGGCCACCTGATGGGTAGAACTGATTCATTAGAAAAGACCCTGATGCTGGGAAAGATTGAGGGCAGGAGGAGAAGGGGACTACAGTGGATGATATGGTTGGATGGCATCACCGACTCAATGGACACAAGTTTGAGCAAGCTCTGGGAGATTGTGAAGGACAGGGGTGCCTGGACTGCTGCAGCCCATGGGGCGGCACAGAGTCAGACACGACTGAGGGACTGAACAACTGGTCACTGGAGTCAGTTCATCAGGCCCCCTTGTGGATGCTCCTGCGATCAGAGTGTGGACACTGAGAGAAAAACCTCTTCCTCTAGGTGTGCTTGGCCAGAAGCTGTAACTGTGAGACTGTCTAGATCCTGTTGCCCAAATGAAGATCAGACCCACCTGAAGCTGCAGGGAGTTGAGCCAGGCTGAGATCTAGATACAGAGAGAGGCCCTGCTGGAGGTGTGGGCTCCAGCCCAGGCAGAAGAGTGGTCTGTCCCTGAATTTCACATTTACATGGACAATGGCTGTACTTTTCGATTAAAGCTACTTAACATTGTGCTTCTATCACTTGGAACTGAAAGAGTCATTTGATGCATCCTTCTACTTATTTGCTACTGGAGAGAAAGGTTTAGATGCTCAAAAAGGAATGATAGGAATCAGCCATAATATGCCTCCTACAGATCCTCAATTTATATTCCAATAGTTGATGGACTATTGAAACGCTATGTTAATAACAGTGAGTTCTGCACTCTCAATTCACAGCTAAACAGTCAAAGGGCATCTCATTCAATATTCCATCAGAACTCTTTGGAAGAGCGACATGAATTTTCAGGAGAGAAACACGCAGAGCGGAATGAATTCTAAAGAGGAAATTCAAAATGCAAAGAGAACAATAATTTAGGCAATAACTCGGGTTATGGCTTTTTCCCGCTGCAGCTCCTTTGTCACCTGGGCCATGGACTCTGCATTCCCCAGGAGTCTCAATGCTATTATCTGAGAACAGAGAATGACCTTGTACTGATCTCCCTGTGGTTTCATACTGTTCTACAGCTCTGTGCTGTTGTCTCTTTTGCTTCTCCTTGGATTGGAATTACAATTATGTTCTCATGATACTGTTGCATATTGTCATGGAAATGATGGAGATCAGGAATGAGAAACCTACACTGGATTACAGTAGCAGTGACCATGGAGAAATCAACATTCAAGATCAAAGAAGGTCAGGAGCTAGAAAGGCATCAATCTCGGCCTGGACATTGACACAGGCCACCATGGTGGCTCAGTGGTGAAGAATCCGCTTGCCAATGCAGGAGTGGCAGGACACGCGGGTTTCAGCCCTTGGTCGGGAAGATCCCCTGGAGAAGGAAATGGTAACCTGCTCTAGTATTCTTGCTGGGTTAATCCACGGACAGAGGAGCCTGGCAGGCCACAGTCCATGGAATCACAAAGAGTCAGACATGACTAAGCACACACACACAGCATGAAGAACCCCATGTCTGTTGGGTTTTTTTGTTTAATGCATTTCCTACCTTATTCCAAAATAGATTCAAAGTGACTTGCTAAAATACCTGTAACATAATACAATTGAAAATGAGTAAACTATCGGTCAAGTCAAAGAATAAAAAAGAAAGTCAAGAAAGTGGATGCAGGCAAAAATACCCCAATTCATGCTCCAAGAACCTGGCTGCTTGCCAGAAGTGGGCCATCAATGGGTCTCTAACCTTCCCCAGCGACTAGAACAAAGTGAGAAGCACGAGCGGCTCCATGATTCAAGGGTCAAGTGAAAAAACAAATCACTTGTTTATTTTTATGATTCATATGTTTATTACTGGTACAGAAGCCAGAGGGACATCTCTCCCACTGGCTTCTTACAAAGATGGCATTCTGTAATGTGTGATCAATGAGCTACATACAATTGTTCTGCAGACTTCCTTGGTGGTTTGGTGGCTAAGACTTCGTGGTCCCAAAGCAAGAAGTCTGGGTTCAGTCTCTGGTCAGGGAACTAGATCCCACGTGTTGCAACTAAGAGTTCACATGCTGCCACTAAAAAATCTTGCATGTCACAATTATGACCTGGTGCAGCCAAATAAAAAGTAAATATTAAAAAATAATAAAATAGCTCTGAACAGAGTCACAAGTTTAACAGGAGATTTTTTGTATGATGTTCCACAGGGTAGGCTGAATGTGTCAAAGCCCAAGTCCATAAAAACAGTGCTTTGTGAGGCAATAGCAAGGTGGTCTGGGCAGCATGCTTATGGATGAACTTTCTTAATAAAAGAAATGCTGGCAGATGGCCTCAGGGACTACTTTACAAATGTGAGCTCATGCACATACCAACAAAGACTCTGTAGGCTTCTACCATACAGCCAGCCCTGTGCCAGAAGCTGGGGTTCAGCGGGAGAAGTTGCCCAGGATGGCTCACCTGAGTTTGGGATAGCCATAAGGGGTCTGGAATTTGATGTCCCATGCCAGGACAAGTGCCCCAAATAGTCCGTTGCTGCATTTCCATTTCTTGCCCTTGCCCATGAACCTACAGTCCCAAGGAGACATTGATGTCACTGTCATCCCTACCTGATCACTCCCAATGTTCCCTAATCCCACCTTTCTACTCTCTTTCATCCATCATCCTCTTTTCAGTTTATAGCAGTAGTTTCCAACCAGGGGCACTTTTGCTCTCATGGGGACATTTGACAACACCTAGAGACATTTTTGGTAGTTACAACTGGGGGAATGGGTGCTACTGGCATCTAGTAAGTAGAGGCCAAGGTTGCCATTAAACATCCTACAATGAACTGGATGCCCCCATCACAAAGTGTGACCTGGCCCCAAATGTCCACAGCACAAAGGCCAAGAAACCCTGGTTTAGATGGATGTGCTCCTTTTAGGGGGCTTCCCTTGTGGCTCAGCTGGTAAAAGAATCTGCCTACAATGCAGGACACCTGGGTTTGATCCCTAGGTTGGGAAGATTCCCTGGATAAGGGAAAGGCTACTCATTCCAGTATTCTGGCCTGAAGAATTCCAGGGACTATACAGTCCATGGGGTTGCAAAGAGTCAGACATGACTCCTAACCTGGAAGACTGAGCTGGGTGACCCTTTTTCTGTCCTTATGATAGTTAACACTGATGTGCTGCCCACCGTGTGCCAGGCACTGCCCCATGTCCTCTATGTCTGTTAACTCACTGCATCCTCCAAACAGCCCTTGGAGGTAAGGGCTACCATGAGCTGCCTTTGACAGATTTGCACACAGTGAAACTCAGAAAGATGAAGGACTATTTTCCAACTGACCCAGCCAGGAAATGGCAGAGCTGAGAGTTGAACCAAGATGATTTCTCCACCTCCAGATTCTATAATTATTATGGGAAGTAAGGTCTGGCTTCTTGCCGCTTGAAAGCCAATCAAGAAGCAAGATAGGTGAAAAAGAAGTTTGCTTTATTTCGGATGCCAGTAACTGGGGGAAGGGCCAACTCATGTCCAAAGGCAAATTCATGTCCAAAGACGAACTCATGTCCAAAGACGAACTCATGTCCAACAATCAGTGGGCAAGAGCTTTTAAAGGCAGGCAGTGGGAGGTTGGGGGGCTACATGTAGAAACAGCACAGTCAGTTCTTGACATCTTGAAATTGGTCACGCAGTGGTCTGGTCAGTCATCTTGCTTGTTTTAAGCGGTAATTGGTCTTCAGGGTTCCAGGGTCAGTTTGTCCCCATTTCCTTGAGGCTAGTTCTTGGAACTGTGGCAGCTTATGTGAGGGCTACAGTCTGATCATCATATGTTAACTTATTCTACCTGGTGGGGGTTTAAGTATCTACAAGACAGCCTCAAAGGATATGGTTCAGAATATTCTCTATAGCCTTGATGAGGAACTAAAGGTACTTGATTTGGTTTAATGACTAAACTATTACCATTTTGCCCCATTTGACTGCTTTCCTTGGTTTCTTCAATCTCTTATTTCTCTGGTTAAACTTACTCTTTGGCTAAAGTGTTTCCACAGACAAAAGGCAGGAGGACACAGCACAAGAAGGACCATAGGGTCCTGCTTTATTTCAGAATCCCTGCTCAGGGCTCTAGTGGCACTTTTCTTGCAGCACAGGGACCCTCTCTCTCCTGGTCTCTTCTCCCCACCAGGCAGCCAGCTGTATGGCACAGGGACCAAGCTGTTTTTAGCTTTGTGTCCCTGCATTTAGCCCATTACCTGGAGCATCAGACACACTCAAGAATGAATGAGTCGCAAACACCCAAAGGACCCACAGTCTATGTGGCATATCAGTCTGTCAATTACATGCAGAAGCTTGAGGAAACGGGGAGATAGTACAGAAAGAAATATGGGAGGAGGTGGGTTGATGGAAAAGGAAAGCTTTGTGTTAGGCACTGGTCTCTGCATGATGTCTACATCATTGTTTCCAGGAGCCTCTTGTCCTCCACACCCCTCCCCACCTGCCAGCTACACAGCAGGTTTTGCAGACCCTAAAGTACCATCTCTCTGCATCAGTGCAGAACCCTGTTCTTGTGACTTAATGGTTTCATTTAATTTGTAAATTAAATTTGTGCTTGCTCCTGCTTACTTCTAAAGGTTTTGCAGTGCCTAACAAAGTAAGGCTGATGGAGAGGGAAAATGTGGAATGAAGGAGAGGCGAATGGTACGTTCATGTGGACAAACTGATTGTGAGCATGGTTCAACTTCCTCTGCAGGGCACAGTGACAAGGCAGTGCAGAATGGACAATCTGTTCTCACTGTCTGAATGAGATGGAGCAAAACTCTCCCCTTGGACTGAATTCCAAAAGAAATGTATAATTTGCATTCTTTACAAAGGGGCATGGAGTAAGAAACAGGAAGTGAATAATGGTAATTCACACTAGTAGAGTGTGTCCCATGTATATTCCTTTATTCCTGGGAGATATTGGTCCTTAGTTTTCTCTCACTGCACTATCTTTATCTGCCTTTGGTATCAGGGTAATACAAGTTCATAAAATGAATTGGGAAGTGTTCATTTCTCTTCTATTTCCTAGATTTCCTGGAAGATATAGTATAAAATAGGTATTAGTTCTTTAAATATTTGTTAGAATTCTCTAATGAAACTATCTGGACATGGAATTTCATTCTTCAGGAGCTTTTAAATTATGAATTCAGTTTATATAAAAGTGATAGGATTATTTAATTTTTTCTCGGTGAAGTGGTGGTGGTATGTAGATTTTGAGAAATTGCTCCATTTCTTCTAAACTGTCAAATTTATGAGTATAAAGCTTTTCACAGTATTCCCTTATTATCCTTTTAATGGCTGAAGAATCTTTAGTGATAGCCTCTGTTTTATTCCTGATTTTCATAATTTGTATCTTCTCTCAGTTTCTATTTGTCAGGCTTGCTAAAGTTTCATCAATCTTTTTTCTGAAGAGCAAGCTTGCTGACCCACCGATTTTTTTTCTATTGCTTTCTTCTTTTCAATTTCATTGATTCTGCTCTACTATTGCCTCCTTTTTACTCTCTTTGGGCTTATTTTTCTCTTCATTTTTTTAGTTTTTTGAGATGAAAAATAGATCAAAATTTGAGACCTTTTCCCTTTTCTAATGTAGGCATCAAGAGCTATAAATTTATAAATCATCACAGCTTTAGCTGAATCCTACCGATTTTGTGTTTTCATTCACACTTGCATGTATCTTTATTTCTTCTGAGGCTCTTCTTTAACCCAAGGATTATTAGAAATCTGTGTTAATTAACAAGTATCTGGAGATTTTCCTACAGTCCTTCCGTTAGTATGATCTAGTGTGGTTGCATTATGGTCATAGCACATCTTCTGTTATGATTTCATTCTTTTTAAAGTTTGTTGAGGTTTGTTTTATGAACCAGGAACCAGATATATATTTGTGAACTTTTCACGGACACTTGAAAAAAAAAGTCCTTTCTGCTGTTACTTGTTAAAAGGTTCTACAAATGTCAGTTAGATACTCTTGGTCATGGTGAAGTTCATCCTTTTATATATTTGCTGACTTTCTGTCTAGAAGTTCTATCAATTGCTAAGATGCCCCCAGGTATAACTGTGGGTTTTCCTGTTTTTCCTTCCAGTGCTATTAAATTTTGTTTCATGCGTTTGGAAATTGTGATGGTTGACTCATTTATAACATTATTTGAATCATCTTAATATAGTGCCCTATATCATATTACCATGTATAAATTTCATTTTCTACTTATAAATATTATCTATTTCCTACTGAGTCTCAGCACAGCTGGTTTTACTTGTCCCTTGTTATAAGTAATGCTGCAGTGAGGCACTCTACGTATTTCTTCTTATGCTCACAGGCACAAGATGGTTTGTTAAACAAATGCACTGTGTACCAACCGTATGTCAGACACTGGTCTAGGTGCTGTGGATACGTAAGCAAACAACAGAAAGCACGTCCTGTCTCTGTGGGATTACGTAAAGTGAAGTAAGCAACCAGCACAGTGGGAAGCACATGGAAAGCCTGTAACAATGAGCGCCTAAATGAATAATGCTAACATTCCGATGCTAAATACACGGAATGGTGAATGTGTATCACATTCTTACTCTTGCAATCCTTGCAATAACTCCTGAGGAATATACAGTTATACCTATTCTGTGCATGCTCACACATGTGATAATTTGCTCAGTCGTGTCAGACTCTGTGACCCATGGACTGCATGCAGCCCACCAGGCTCCTCTGTCTGTGGGAATTCCCCGGCAAGAATACTGGAGTGGGTTGCCACTTCCTCCTCCAGGGGATCTTCCGTGACCCAGGGATCGAACCAGTGCCTCCCGCGTCTCCTGCATTGCAGGCGGATTCTTTACCACTGTGCCACCAAAGAAGACCTTACACCTATTTCACTAAGCCCAAACAAGCACCTAGAAAGTTTACCTTATTTAAAGTCATACACTTGATTTATTTTTTAAAAGGAGGAGGGACCTATTAACCAGTGGCAAATGTGAGGTTTTTCAGTAAATGGTTCTGCGTCAATTGTATGTCTATGAGGAGAAAAATGAATTCTGACAGACCTCATATCATACATACCTAAAAATTTCAGAAGGACTGTAAATCTTAATGTATGATACAAAAAAGTGAAATTTTCTAGAAAAAAAATCATATGGGAGAAGAGTACAGGGAATACAGACTGATGGCTAATAGATATTAAATGTTTTTTAGGGATGACAGAAATGCTCTAAAATTAGATAGCGGTGATGGTTATGCAACTTGTGAATATATTTAAAACTACTGAATTGTGCATTTAAAATTGTGCATGTGCAAATTTTATAGCATATGAATTTATATCTCAGTGAAACTGTTATCAAAAAAAGCAATGTCCACAACAATGTTCAGTATACTAAGCCATTTGTGTAAAAAGTGGAAGGACTTTTTTTTTTTAAAAAAAAAGGAAATAATATACGGGTTATTTATGTATATATAAAAGATCTCTGGAATTATAAGATTGACAACTATGATCTGGGTAGGATCACTTGATGGCCTGGTTTTAGGACCAGAAGAAGGAATTTTCACTATTTACCCTTTTGCATGATGGTTAGTATCACCGACATAAATATGGGCAATCTCTGGGAGATAGTGGAGGACAGAGGAGACTGGTGTGCTGCAGTCCATGGGATCTCAAAGAGTCAGCTAGCAACTGAACAGCAATAACAAATTATGAACCATATGAAAATACCTATTCAAAAGTGAATAAAATTAGCTTAAGCTCATCCATTTAAAGTGAAAGAAAAAAGGGCAAGAGATTTGAAGAGTTGCTTGAACAAAAGGAGGGCTATACAACTAGTATATATACAAAATATATAAAGTGTTCGGCCTCATTAGAGAAGTGCAGCTCAAAATGAAAATGTGGTTTCTCATCACACCCAGCAAAATGGCTAAATAAGAACTAGGGACAATAGCACCAGTTGCTGGCTCTGTATCAGCCCTGCCTACCATACACTGCTGACTGTAATCCAAATTGGCCAAATACTTCAGAAAACTATTTAGTGGTATCTACTCAGGTTGAGTATCTACGGTACTCAGGTTGAGTATCTACAACAGCAAAGTAGTGCTCAAATTTCTCCAAGCCAGGCTTCAACAGTACGTGAACCATGAACTTTCAGATGTTCAATCTGGATTTAGAAAAGGCAGAGGAACCAGAGATCAAATTGCCAACATCCCTTGGATCATAGAAAAAGCAAGAGAGTTCCAGAAAAACATCTACTTCTGATTTATTGACTAGGCCAAGGCCTTTGACTGTGTGGATCAAAACAAACTGTGGAAAATTCAGAAAGAGATAGGAATACTAGACCACCTGACCTGCCTCCTGAGAAATCTGTATGCAGGTCAAGAAGCAACAGTTAGAACTGGACATGGAACAACAGACTGGTTCCAAATCGGGAAAGGAATATGTCAAGGCTGCATATTGTCACCCTGCTTATTTAACTTATATGCAGAGTACATCATGTGAAATACCAGGCTGGATGAACCACAAGCTGGAATCAAGATTGTGGGGAGAAATATCAACAACCTCAGATATGAAGATGACACCACCCTTATGGCAGAAAGAGAAGAGAAACTAAAGAGCCTCTTGATGAACGTGAAAGAGGAGAGTGAAAAAATTGGTTTAAAACTCAACATTCAGAAAACTAAGATCATGGCACCTGGTCCCATCACTACATGGCAAATAGATGGGGGAAATGGAAACAGTGACAGACTTTATTTTTGGGGGCTCCAAAATCACTGCAGATGGTAACTGCAGCCATGAAATTAAAAGACATTTGCTCCTTGGAAGAAAAGCTATGACCAACCTAGACAGCATACTAAAAAGCAGAGACATTATTTTGCCAACAAAGGTCCATCTAGTCAAAGCTATGGTTTTTCCAGTAGTAATATGGATGTGAGAGCTGGACTATAAAGAAAACTGAGCGCCAAAGAATTGATGCTTTTGAACTGTGGTGTTGGAGAAAACTCTTGACAGTCCCTTGGACTGCAAGGAGATCCAACCAGTCCATCATAAAGGAAATCAGTCCTGAATATTCATTGGGAGGACTGATGCTGAAGCTGAAACTCCAATACTTTGGCCACCTGATGCGAAGAACTGACTCACTGGAAAAGACCCTGATGCTGGGAAAGATTGAAGGCAGGAGGAAAAGGGGATGACAGAGGATGAGATGGTTGGATGGCATCACGGACTCGATGGACATGAGTTTGATTAAGCTCCGGGAGTTGGTGATGGACAGAGAAACCTGGCATGCTGCAGTTCATGAGGTTGCAAAGAGTCAGATACGACTGAGTGACTGAACAGAACTAAACTTAGGTTGAACACAGCTTCCTTAGTGGCTCAGTGGTAAAGAATCCACCTGCCAATGCAGGAAACGTGGGTTCGATCCCTGGTTTGGGAAGATCCCCTTTAGAAGGAAATGGCAACTCACTCTAGTATTCTTGCCTGGGTAATCCCAATGGACAGAGGAGCCTGAGAAGCTACAGTCCATGGGGTCACAAAGAGTTGGACATGACTTAGTGACTAACAACTCAAGCTGAACAAAAACATGCCCAGTTATCAAACAGTTTCTTTCTTCTGCAGATATCCCGCAAAGACGTTCACCTGCATGTACAAAAATACATGCACCAAAATGTTTGCACCAAGAGTTTTGATTATGAGTGCATTAGTTTGCAGAGATACCATAACAAAATACCATAGACAGGGGTGGAGTGGGGTGAGGAGCTTAAAAGACAGCAATGTACTCTCTCACAATTTGGCAGGGTTGAAAGTCCGACATCAAAGCGTCAACCTAGGGCCTCTCCCTTGGGTTTGCTGATGGCTGTCTTCTCCCTGTGTCCTCATATGATTGTCCCTCTGAGTGTGTCTGTGTCCAAATTTCTTCTTCTCATAAGGAGACCAGTCAGATGGATTAGGATTCACTTTAATGACCTAATTTACCCTTAATTACTTCTTCAAAGACCCCGCTGTCTTCAAACACAGTTAGATTCTGAGGCACTGGGGGTTTGGATTTCAACACATTTATTTTGAGTGGACGCAATTCAGCCCCAGTGAGTCTGTTATCTATTCACAGATTCATCTGCCACTTGGGCCTTCTCCTCTGTGCATCCGTTGTTATTCATCATCCATTTATATATATACATATTTTGACCTATATTCTTTTCCTGATCTATCTTTTTACATCTCATTATATATAGTTTTTCACCATCTATCTTCATGTTTTTTGTTGCACAGTATGTTCATCCCTCTTACAGTGACTGATATTGCTGCTCTCTTTATGTGCAGTGCTTTCTGTCTACCATACTTTTCTCCTCTTTAAGTTCATTGATTCAGTTTCTTTAATTTCCCCTCTTGGCTATTTCTAAACCTTTAGTGGTTACATTTAAATTTTAACATCTACATCATCTTACTTAGCAAGGTACTGAATTAAACAATATTTCTACTTTCTTTTAAAAAAACATAGAAGTAGTATGTTTTACTATGATCACCTCTTTTTCTATATATCCTTTATGCTATTGTTACCTAGTCTTTTTTAACCTAGATTTTAGAATTAAATTTTATTTATGTTAATCTTGTTCAATTTTTGTCACTGATATATATACATGTATTCTTTTAAATAATTTTAAATATAATGAAATATATATTTTATATATGATCAAATATATATTATATACACAATAATTATATATGTAATATATACATATAAAACACATGTACCTGTGGCTTGTAAACAATAATCCAATAAACTCTATAGCTACTACCCAAATTAAACACAACCTGATTCTGAAAAGATGGTGGAGAAACACCAGGAACCTATTCCCACCTCAACAACAACTACACAGGTAGAATGTCTGATGCAATTATTTTGGAACTCTGGAGTCTGACGAAGGCTTGCAACTTTCAAGGAAAGGCTTGGATTGAAGTTAATTATGGTTAATTTCAGCATTTAGTATAGCAGCAGCTACCCATCTCTCACCCCCAGGCCCAGAGCAGGCAGCTGTTCTTGTGTTCCAGGAGCAGCCGGCACACAGCTTGCAGAAGGCAGGGTGGGCGAAAAGGACCCTGACCTTCAAATATTGCAGATCTGTGACCTGACTGCTGATTGCTGCTTCTGACCACAGAAGCAAAGACAAAGAGGTGGGGGGAGCATCGTTGCTGTACCCCCCCCCCTTATTGTTGCGAACTCCTCCCCCACCGGCTAAAGTGACTTTCCCCGGACTTAAAGGGCTTGTACCCAGCTCACTCCACTTTCACTTTTCTCTTTTCCTCTTTTGGGAGTCAGATATTAAAGACTAGTACATTTAAAACCATATATATGGGGAAAATTAGAAATTCACCATGCATGCACAGGGAAAAGCACAGTATCAGAAAAAAAAAAATTAAAAAGACCTAAAGTTTACACCTCAGGCTGATCCCTGGCACAGGGACAACATACAACAATCAAAAACAAAAAGATCCTGAGGAAGGGAAGAATCTGATTCCTGAGTTACCAAATCATTAGATTAAAACGTCAAGTTTTGAAAAAAAATGTCATAAGACATACAAAGAAGTCAGAAAGTATGGCCCAATCAAAGGGAAAAAATAAACTAGAAACTGTCCCTGTGACAAGATCTTATAGCAGATTTAGTAGACAAACACTTTGAAATAATGGTCCTAAAGATGCTCAAAGGACTAGAACTAAAGGAAGCTGTGGAGAAATTCAAGGAAATGATATACAAACAAAATGGAAATATCAAAAAAGAGCTAGAAAACCTAAAAAGAAACCAAAAAGAAATTCTGGAACTAAAAATTATAATAGCTAAAATGAAAAATCACTAGAGGGATTCAAAGGTAGATTTCAACGAGCAGGAGAATGAGTCAATGATGCTGAAGATAGGCCAACGGAAATTATTGAGGCTGAAGAAGAGAAAGGAAAGGGATGGGAAAAAAACCAAACAGAGCACAAGGGGTCCTCTGAGATACCATCAAGTGGACCAAATACACATCATAGGAGTCCTAGAAGGAAAAGACAGAAAGAGGCAGAGAGACTGTTTGGAGATGTAATGGCTGACGCTTCCCAACTATGAGGAAGTGCATGAATATAAACATCCAAGAAGCTCAGTGAAGTCCAATAGGATGAACTTAAAGAGACCCACACTGAGACACATTATAAAAACTGGGGAAAACCAAAGACACAGTCTTGAAAGCAGTAAGAGAGAGGCAACCTGCCATATAATATAAGGGAACCACAATACGATTATCTGCAGACTTCTCATCAAAAATTTGGAAACTGGAAGTCAGGGGGCTGATATATTCAAAGTCCTGAAAAAACAACAAAACAACCCTCAAGTAACAACCCACTTTTATGAGCTTCTTAGAGTAGTCAAAATCATGGAGACAGAAAGAAGAATGGTGGGTCCAGGGGGATGGGGAGACAATGGGTAAGGGGATAATTCTGGAGATAGACAGGGGTGATGACTGCACAACAATATGAATGTACTTTGCTATAAGTAGAAACCACCATGTCATCTTGAATGACAGCTTTTTCTTTTTTGTCTCTCACGACCCCTTGGACCCTTCACCAGTCATCCCATTCACCTTGCCACTGACCAGCATCAATGTGGACTGCAAAGTGAGGCTTCTTGATCAGTCATTCTCATATAGGGCATCCTAAAGATGGATATGTGGTAGAGAGTCATATCAAGTATTAGAAACAGTTCCTGGGTCACTTACTCATTAATTCATTGCACAAATAATTAAAGAATACCTGCTGAGTGACAGGTAAGGCTTAATATAACTAGCAATATTTTTATTGATGGTCAAAAAATGTTTAAAATGTCCAGATTGCAGGTTCTCAATACATACAATTTTTATACAATTTTAAAAAATCTATGTATCCTTTCCAAATATGAAAGGAAAAATACAATTAAAAGGCTCCTGAAAATGTTGGCCATGTGAACAATAAAAGAACCACATGTGAGTGAGCTACAGAGGTATAAACTATGAGGTGCAGCTCTTTGTATCTTTTTTTTTTTGAGTGATTAAAACACCTCCCATTAATTTTCACGTAACAGTCAGGTAGGCAGGTGAAAATAGATTTATCCACTTGTTACAAATGGAGACAATGGATCTGAGAATGCACTCATAAGCAAACGAAGGCTCAGGCTTCAATTTCTTGATATCGGTGTTAGCTGATCCACAAGCACCCCAGTAAAATTGTGGCTGATTGTAATGATCTAAGGCATTTAAGGCAATTAAAAAAAAAAAAGAAAGAAATGAATTGGCTGAGTGAAAAAAAAAATACTCTAGACAGCTTTCATGTTCCAGAAATGACCTGTTCACTAATAGTTCCTTCACTACCCTGTCCTGAAAATTAAAAGATGCACACTGGCATGAATAATGATTCAAATGAAGTCAGCACATTCAAGTCAATCTTAGAATGAGCATTGATTCTCTCTGCACTCTGCCACCTACAACACAATCGTCCTACCATGCAAAATTGAACATGCTTGCTATACTCGATCTTTAAAAAAACAATTAACAAGAACAAAAGCAAACAAACCTGTTTGGCTTTCATATGCTCCATGTTTATGATAAGGATTTGGAGTTGGAGAGAACAAACTCAGTGAGATCAAAGATCATTTGGAACAATCCATGTCAGTTCGAAAGTCTGGCACTCATATTCAGTGGGAGCTAGTCCAAATGAATGGCAATTAAACAAGTATTTATAGTGTCCTCTATATGAGTCAGTCAGTGAGGAAACTGGAAAATCCCACAGATTCCTGTTCTCACTGTGAGGCAATTTGGTGCTGCAGAAAAACACCAGAGCTGGGCACTTGGACAGAGCAGAGGTGGAGACTACACACTACCATTTGCCAGCTGTGTCTCTCTAGGCAAGTATTTCAAGTCATTGAGCCACATTTTCTTTCTTTGTAATATGATTACTGTAAGAATAAAAGCAAATCATGAGTTGGTATAAGAAACACATGAGAAGATATCAGATCTACGATGTAAAGGGTGGACATGAGACAGCAAGCAAAGGATTCATGGGGATTCAGAGGAAAGACAAAGGGGTAAAGCAATCCTGGCAAAAGTGCACC
This sequence comes from Okapia johnstoni, assembly GCA_024291935.2. Lineage (NCBI taxonomy): Eukaryota > Metazoa > Chordata > Mammalia > Artiodactyla > Giraffidae > Okapia > Okapia johnstoni. The sequence goes on from CM044308.1 coordinate 93,267,833, forward strand.
TCCTCTGAGAAGACTTACTCCCCTCATGGGCTGGGCCAGAGACCAACCGTAGATGAACCATAATAAGAAGATATTTGTATTGAAATGAATTTGCAGCAGTTTTAAATAGAACAATAATAACAAAAAGTCAGACTCTTGGAATCATGACTGAATTCCACTGCTGCCAGACCAGAGTCTGGGACTTCCCTAGTGGCTTAGTGGTAAAGAATCTGCCTAATAATGCAGAAGACACAGGTTCACATGTTCAATCTCTGGGTCGGGAAGACACCTGGAGAAGGAAATGGCAACACACTCCAGAATTCTTGCCATGGACAATCACATGGACAGAGGAGCCTGGCAGGCTAGAATCCATGGGGTTGCAAAGAATTGGATATGATTTAGCAACTAAATAGCAGCAGCAGCAAGTTTAAACTACATCATTAAATAATATTATATCACTGGTTTACTTGGTTTCTCTGAATATAGTCTGCTGCTCCATCCCTGTCCCCACATTAGAAAGGGCTTGCTCTTACAGGACAAAACCATGTCAAAAATCAATTGACCATATGTTTGTGGATCTATCTTTGGACTTTCTATTTTGTTCCATCCATCTGTCTATGTTGATACCAATACAACACTGTCTTGATTATTGTATATTTATAAGTCTTGGATTAGTTTTGTAACTACATTCTTAGTAGAAGGAAGTTCCCATCTATTCTAAGTAGATATTGCTTTGTAAGTTTCTTTTCTTGTAATGTCTTAGTTTTAAAAATTGTTTTGGCTATTCCATTTCCACATATATTTTAGAACAAGTTTTTAAATTTCTACATAAAAGCTTGCTGAGATTTAGACTGAGGTTGTATTGGATCTGTGGATCAATTTGGGGAGAATTTATACCATAGCAACATTGAATTTTAAGACCCATGAGCAAGGTATATCTCACCATTTATTTAAATCTTCTTTCAGAAATGTTTTATAGTATTCAATGTGTAAGTCTTATATAGGTTTATTCAGATTCATCCCTGTTTCACATTTTTATGTTATTATAAATGGTATTTTTAAAAATTCAATTTCTAAATGTTTATTCCTAGTACTGAGAAATTCAGTAACTTTTAATATATTGATCTTATCTGGAACTCTACTAAGTTCTCTTGTTATAATATTTTTATGTTGAGTCTATCAAATTTTCTATATAAACAACATCATCTTGCAATTTGCAAATAAAGAGGGTTGTATTCATCCTTTCCAATCTGAGTGCTTTCTATTTCTTTTTCCTACCTTATTGCACTGGCTAAAAACTCCAATATTATGTTTAATGGAAGTAGTGAGAGTGGATAGTCTCATCTTGTTTCAGATCTTAGGGAAAAAGTATTAAATTTTCTCCATTGTTGCTGCTGCTGCTGCTGCTAAGTCGCTTCAGTTGTGTCTGACTCTGTGCGACCCCATAGGCGGCAGCCCACCAGGCTCCACTGTCCCTGGGATTCTCCAGGCAAGAACACTGGAGTGGGTTGCCAGTTCCTTCTCCAATGTGTGAAAGTGAAAAGTGAAAGTGAAGTCGCTCAGTCCTGTCCGACTCTTTGCGACCCCATGGACTGCAGCCTACTAGGCTCCTCCATCCATGGGATTTTCCAGGCAAGAGTACTGGAGTGGGGTGCCATTGCCTTCTCCATTTCTCCATTAAGTACAATGACATCTAAGGTTTTCTATAGATGCCCTTTATTGGGTTGAGGAAGTTCCCTTCTACTCTAAGTTTGTTAAAAGTTTTTAGCAGAAATGGATGTTTGATTTCATCAAATGCTGTTTCTGCACTAATAGGAATGATCATATGTTTCTTCTTTTCTGGCATGCTTATATAGTTAGTTCTATTATTTTTCAAATGTTAAACCAATCTTGAATTCCTGAGATAAATTTCACTTGGAAATTGATATCCTTTTTATACATTATTAGATTTGATTTTTTAAAATTTTGTGAATATATCTTGCATCAATATTCTTGAGGGATATTGGTTTGCAGGTTTCTTTTCTTGTAATGTCTTTGTCTGGTTTTCATAACAGGGTAACGTTGAATTCAAAGAATAAAGTGGGGAGTATTCCCTCTATTGGTATGTCTTCAAGCTCACTAAACTTTTCTCTTGCAATGTCTAATCTGCTATTAATCCTATCCAGCATATCTTCAACACATTTAGTTTTCAACTCTAGAAGTTTGATTTAGGTCTTTTTTATATCTTCTATGTCTCCACTTAACTTTTTTAACTTATGGAATACAGTTATAATAACTTTTAATGTCCTCGTATGTTTCATATAAATTTTCCCTTTTTTTTTTTGGTTGTTTCAAGTAGGAGGATAAGTCTGGTCTCTCTTATTCCATCTTGGTAAGAAGCAGAAGCCCTTAGCCTACATTCTGATACAGAGTAGATTTTCCAAAAGAAAAGTTGATGGAATTAATACTTACGGAATGCTCAAGGTGCCAGGAATGCATAGTGAATAGGACAGAAAGACCTCTGTGCTCCTAAGTTTACAGTCTAGCAGGGGATGACAGCAAACTAACATGAAGCCAAAAGTAAATACGTAAATGAGACCATTTTAGATAGTGTTAGGCAAATGAGAGTGATCACTAGGGACTGGAAGAGAGTGGGAAAAACAGCCTTACAGATATTGGTCAGGGAATGCATCTCTGAGGAGGAGGTGACCATGCAGTAGTCATGGGAAAAGGCAATGCTGGCAGAGATATCCACAGGTACAAAAGTCCTGAGCGGGAGTGACCTCAGCACATTGCAGTGTGGAATGAAGACCAGAGGGGCTTGCATGTAGTAGGAAAGAGAAGGGGAAGACAGAGGCCAGATCAGCTATAATCTTATACATCAGGGGCAAGGAGTGGAGTGGAGTGGGGAAATTGCACTCAAACACACGAGAAATATCCAAGTGAAATTTTCTTTACATCCCTCCCTCGAGAATGATGAACAACAAACATCAGAGAAATTGGCTCACTCTTTCTTGCATCTGCAGAATGTATTCAGCCCACAGGCTGCTGGCAGTCAGGACAGAGTGGTCCTAAACCTACTGCTGTCCTGCCCCTCATCCAAGACATCCTCCCAACAGCACACCCTAAGCACTGCTGGCAAGCCATTCCTGCAATCCCACAGCCATCCTCCTCACTCTCTGGCCCTGAAAGGGAAATGACAGAGCCGCAAACTGTTTGGCAGCTGCCACATTTCCTTCCAGAGATGATGGAACATAGAAAGGGATGAAGCATACAAATGTTCTCTTTGCATGACAAAAAGTGGTACGAACAGTATCTCTTTAGAGTGGGTTGCCATTTACAATCATAAGCAGAACCATTTTTTTTTGTTTTCTTCCCCCACATTCTGGTGTAATTTGTTTTCTCCATATCTGGCTTTGAGAAATGCATAACCAGAATATCTGCATAAACTTGATTTATGCCCCAGCTGTGTGACTTACTCACTGTGTGACCTTGGGCAAATCATTTAATCTCCTTGAGATTTTGTTTCCTTTCCTGAGTTATGAAGAAGCTCTCACCTTCTCATCCTCTTCCAGGGGAGCGGCTATTAACCATATTAACGATACACCATTACTTCTGTACCTAGATAATGAGGCTGAGTCACACACAATTCTCCAATAAAACACTATTAATATAAGACCAAATTATTTTGATGTAGAGTACTGCAAATTATTACTTTCACTCTGTGTTCCATGGCGACTGCAACTGAGTTCTTTATCTAATTTCTTCACCTTTTCCCAGAGTTCACACCACCTCCCAAATGAGTCCCATCTGTGAATTTAATTAACCAGCTGCTGTCCTGGTCTTCCAGATCGTTAATTAAGACCTTCTTTGAAACCAGACCTAACCCTTTTACTCTCAGACATCCCCTGGAGACTTTCATGAGGCTCTGAAGATAACTGTTTATTTTAACCCCACATTATACGCTCAGCTTGCAAAGAGAGTTTTATAACCATATTATTTCAAAAAGTTAATTTCTCCAGGGACAGACTGTGAGCCAGCTCTGAATGTTTTATCAAAATCCAAACAAAATGCTTCCAAATGTTGTTGATGCTATTGTTTTTATTAATGTTAGGTAATTAGAAAAAATATTAATAACATTTGCTGTAGCACCTTTGGTATAAATCTAAAACCTGATGAATGCATGTATTAACAGGGGACTACATGTATATCAGCAGACTAAAAATACCCATCCATTTATCTCTTTCATGCAGGAATCCAAGATCTAGAAAGTTGCCTTAAAGAGCTAAATTAAAATAAGAAAAAAATGTCTATGTATAAAGATGCTCATCATTTTATACATTACCAAACATTGGGGTTGACCTTATTACTTAACAATGGGAGAATGGTTAAGTACATTTTGGTACATCTGTGTTATGGGATATTATGCTGCTATTAAAATCAACACCATGTAATTACAGGGAAGGCACTTGGGGATATAATCTCAAGTGGACAATAAAGAAGACAAATAAGCAAAATCTACAATTACTTTCAGGGGGCTTCTCAGGTGGCTCAGTGGTGGAGAATCTGCCTGCAGGCATAGGAGCTGCAGGAGATGGGATTTCGATCCCTGGTTTGGGACTATCCCCTGGAGAAGGAAATGGCAACCCACTCTAGTATTCTTGCTGGGATAATCCCATGGACAGAGGAGCCTGTTGGGCTATACTCCATGGGGTCACAAAGAGTCAGACATGATTGAGTGACTGAGCACACACACACAATTACTTTATATAGAAACAGGTCCCTATGGGCAAACATGGGAATGACCAGGAGTAAAGATTAAAAATAGTCAATTTGGAGTTATAAGATTGTAGAGGTTTATTTGTATGTTTAAGTTAATATGTATGCAACAAATAAAGTTAGACTGCCCTAACTCAAAATATCTTAGAAACATCACAATGATCATGGTATGATTCAGGATGCTTGCACTAGAGTTCTCTACAGCAAATGTGTTAAAGCCTACCCACAGACGTTGGACCCTACAATGTCAGTAGCCCTAAGGCACTTCTAACCTCCAGTATCTGTATCTCTATGCCCAAGGATGTTTATCCGGGACTAGCAGAAGGCCATGTTCACAGCAGATCAGAACATCCAAAGAATCAACATTTCCTTAGAATGAAATTTCAACTCCTCTTAGGAGGCAACCAAACACAGAAATAATCTCACTTTTCAGGTGGTGGAATTCCGAGATGTCTCTTTTGCGTCATTTCTCAGATTCTAACAAAGGACCAAAGAAAGTCTTTAAAGTTTTTCTGACATTTAGAACTAGAACAATCGGTTATCCACATGAAATAACAGGAATATCAATAACTACCTCATATCATACGCCAAAGATAATCTGAAGCAGAAAATAGATATATAAGTATATAAGTTGAATATATTTTCTAGAAGAAACACAGAAAACTCTCTCTGTGATGGGATAAGTAAGAATCCTTAGGGGATAAAATGCAATGAACATAAAGAAGACTGATCAACTGCAGTTCATCCAAACTAAAATCTTTACTTACTAACGATACCACAAAGAAAATGGAAAGCAAGTCACAGACTGGGCTAAAATATCCACAGTGTAAAAATGACAAAGCATTTTCATCCAGATTTTATAAAGAACCCCTACAACTCAATAATAATTAAAAAACAAATAACCCAATTTAAAAAATGCAAAAGATGTGGGCAGGCACCTCACAAAAAAAGATATATAAATGCTAATAAGTAGATGAAAAGTTCCCAACATCATTAATTATCAGAAAAAAGGGAAATTATAATCACAAAGAAATGCCTATACACATTGACTGAAATGGCTATAATTTAAAAGGCTGGCAGCTCCAAATGTTGAAAATGTTGTGGAGCAACAAGAACTCATAAATTGCCACTGAAATCGAAAGTCACTCAGTCGTGTCCAATTCTTTGAGACCCCATGGACTGTAGCCCACCAGGCTCCTCTGTCCATGGGATTCTCCAGGCAAGAATACTAGAGTGAGTAGCCACTCCCTTCTCCAGGGGATCTTCCTGCATAAAGAATATGCAGGCATATTCTTTACTGTCTGAGCCACCAGAGAAGCCCTACATTGTCATTAGGGAGAAACAAGTTTGATAACTTTGGAAAACTCTTTGGCAGATTCTTATAAAGTTAAACAATTCAACTTTTCCCAAAGTGTTTACACAATAGAAACCAAAGTATATGTTCATAAAAAGACCTATATAACAATATCCATGGTAGCCTTCCTCATAATAGCCCCAAACTGGAAACAGCAAATGTCTATCAATCAGAGAATGGATAATCAATGTGGTATTTTCACATAGTAGAACACTACACAATAAGAAGAAGGAATGAATTACATATACTCAACAAATGATGTGGGTGCACAGCCCGCTCAGTTGTGTCTGACTCTTTGCAGCCCCATGGCTGTAGCCTGCTAGGCTCCTCTGTCCATGGAATTTTCCAGGCAAGAATACTGAAGTGGGTTACCATGCCCTCCTCCAGGAGATCTTCCCAACCCAGGGATCAAACCCTCATCTCTTGTGTCTCCTGCATTGCCAGGCAGATTCTTTATCACTAGTGCCACCTGGGAAGCCCTTATGAATGATATGCGTGTGTGTGTATGTTTGTGTGTGTGTATGTGTGTGCTCATTCATGCCCAACTCTTTGCAACCCCATGGACTGTAGCCCGCCAGGCTCCTATGTCCATGGGATTTCTCAGGCATGAATACTGGAGTGAGTTTCTGTTTCCTTCTCCAGGGGATCTTCCTGACCCAGGGATCAAACCCACATTTTTTTCGTCTCCTGCACTGGCAGGCAGGTTCTTTACCACTGAGCCATCGGGGAAGCCCCTTGAATGAGAGGGCTGAATCTCAGAAACAGTGCTTGAAAGCCAGGCACGAGGTTTCCATTCATATGAAACTCTACTAGGCCAAGCGAAACGATGGTGATGGACGTAAGAACAGTGATTTCCTGGAAAGCAGAGATGGATATTGACAAGGAAAGCGCACGAAAGAAATCTGGAGATGATCGTTTTGTCCTTTGTTAGCAACTAAACAACAACAACATCTTGATAAGAATATGGGTTACATGGATAGTTTTGTCAGAACTGATTACACTAATTAATGCATCAAATTTAACAGTACACTGAAGATGTGTGTAGCTTCCTTCGGGAAAAAGAAAAGAACTAAGCCATTCCATTCAAAGACATGCTCTACTGATCACTCCCTACTCTCCAGGATATGGTAATTTGCCAAGCCATCTGGCACAGGTCAGTTTAAGAAACACTTCCCACTTAAGACTGTGTGTATGTGTGTGCTCAGTCATTTCAGTCATGTCCAACTCTTTGTGACACTATCGATTATAGTCCATCAGGCTCATCCACGGGATGCTCCAGGCAAGAATACTGGAGTGGGTTGCCATGCCTTCCTCCAGGGGATCTTCCCAACCCAGGGATCAAACCCACATCTCCTGCATCTCCTGCACCGCAGGCAGATTCTTCACCCATTGAGCCACCTGGGAAGCCCACTCAAGTCTGCAGGGACTGAATATAAGCCAAAGACAACCAATAATTCCTTTCATTGGATTTTGGTCCCTGTGGATACATTAGCCTTGAATAGCCATCCTTCCACATTTGACTCAGGCTGATTCTTCTCTCAGGTGTGACTTCTGGATGGATTGCTTGGCTTAGGGACACATTGCAGGTTTGGACATTTGTGGTTTTGGTTGACAGTCTCTAGTTTAAGGGATGGGAACCTCCAGTAAGAAGTATATCCATAGGATGAGAGTCTGGGGCACTGAGGTGAAGGGAGTTGAATGCTGTCTCACTCCAAGGATATGGACATTCTGAATAAAAGTGAAAGTGAAAGTGAAGTCACTCAGTCATGTCTGACTCTTTGCGACCCCATGGACTGTAGCCTACCAGGCTCCTCTCTCCATGGGATTCTCCAGGCAAGAATACTGGAGTGGGTTGCCATTTCCTTCTCCGGGGGATCTTCCCCACCCAGGGATCGAACCCGAGTCTCCCGCATTGCAGGCAGACGCTTTAACCTTTGAACCACTAGGGAATAAAGATAACCCCCCAAAAGCTAAATAATCTATTCATGGTCAAGAGAAAAAAAGTTACAGAAGGCAGATGCAGAAACCAGGAGGGATCTCTAAGTCAGAGAATTGAGTGTGAGATGAAGTCAAACACTCAAAGTTGGATACAGGCCTTAGAGGTGGGGAAGAGTTAACTCAAGTGGAGAACCAGGGTGTGGGTTGGGCCCAGATAAGTGGACGAACGGGAAGCGAGTATTTCTTGAAGCAGGGAGCCTTGTAGGACTATGTGATCAGTGGCAAACATATTTAAAACACTCCTGCATACCCAGGGAACTACAAGAAAACCTTGCCATCCACCCTGGGATATGGTGGGAAAAATCACCCACACAAGAAACAAAAATTGCAAGTCTATATCAAAAGTGGTGGGAAGGCAAAATTCATACCACCTATCTGATAGGCATTTAACAGAAAAACTGGCCTGACCAGTGGAAACTGAGAACCCAGCAGAAGAAAAGGTGAAATACTTCTGCAGTCAAAGTGACACAGAAAATTGGCTGAAGATGAATTCTCTGACAAAAACTTTAACCACACGTCAGACGTTTAAAAAAAGAATTAGCCTCTCAATAAATGGTCTTAAAGGAACAATCTGAAAGGGAGCTGTAGATAATTATTTTCAAATTGTTTAAAGAAAAAAATAAGGAATAGAAGCCATAAGTCAAAAATAAGAAGAACTTAAGAACAATAACAACCAAAAAAAAACCACCCAAGAAAATTGAAAAATAATGAAACAGCCCAAACTATGTGCTGGTCACAGTTCTGGATAATAGATAAGAATACATCACTGCAGAAAATGGACAAAACCCTGTCTTCCAGAGCCTTCATTCAGGAGGGGGAGATCACAAATAAGCAAACTTAGAAAATAATTTCAGCAGTGATCAACGTCACTTGATTGTGCCAAGATCAAGTGAACACATACATTAACCAAACATAAAACGAACAAAGTGATGCATACATGGCTCATGAAAGAAAGAAAAGAGGACATTTGGTGTCATGGATACGACACAGTGCAGCTGTATTGAATGGGCATGAAAAAAAATAGCAGATTTCACCACAATTTCATTAAGATTAAGGATCTAAGACATAATCCGACCTTCCTTCTTAAGCAAAGCTCAGTCTTTGATGTCCCAAGCTCCAAATCTTCTTGAATTCAAATAGCTCCTCCTCAATACAATACAAATCCAGAAGAAACTTTCTCCAGAAAATTCAACGTCTATCATTAGGTGACTTCTGCCATTTTTAATTGAAAGTCTTATTGAAATACTTTTAGACTTATATGGGATTCTAAGGAATAATTCAGGGAGATTGAATATACCCTTACTAGTTTCTCACAAATAGTAACAAAACTGTTATACAATACAACAACCCGGAATTGGCACTGATGCAAGCCACCCATCTTAGTCATATCTCCCCAGCTTTACTTGTGTTCATAGGTGTGTTCAATTCAGTTCAGTTCAGTTGCTCAGTCGTGTCCGACTCTTTGTGACCCCATGAACCACAGCACGCCAGGCCTCCCTGTACATCACCAACTCCTGGAGTCTACCCAAACCCATGTCCATCGAGTCAGTGATGCCATCCAGCCATCTCATCCTCTGTCATCCCCTTCTCCTCCTGCCCTCAATCTTTCCCAGCATCAGGGTCTTTTCCAATGAGTCAGAGCTTCGCATCAGGTGGCCAAAGTATCGGAGTTTCAGCTTCAACATTAGTCCTTCCAATGAACACCCAGGACTGATCTCCTTTAGGATGGACTGGTTGGATCTCCTTGCAGTCCAAGGGACTGTCAAGAGTCTTCTCCAACACCACAGTTCAAAAGCATCAATTCTTCGGCGCTCAGCTTTCTTTATAGTCCAACTTTCACATCCATACATGACCACTGGAAAAACCATAGCCTTGACTAGACGGACTTTTGTTGGCAAAGTAATGTCTCTGCTTTTTAATATGCTGTCTAGGTTGGTCATAACTCTCCTTCCAAGGAGTAAGCATCTTTTCATTTCATAGGTGTGTGCATTTAGTTCTATATGAATTTTATCGTATGTGTGGGTCCCTGAATCCACTACCACGGACAAGATACTGAAAAGTTCCAGCACCACTAGAATACCTGGCATTGACCTTTAAAGACCATACTCCCCTCCATCTGCTCACTCTCCACCACTGTGCAAGCCTCTAACCTGCTCTCCATTTCTAACATTTTTTTTGAAAAAGGTTATATAAATGGAATCATAACGCAACTTTTTGGAAGTGGCTTTTCTCATTCACAATAATTCTCCAGAGATTTATCCAAGTTGTATACATCAACACTTTCTTTTGGTTGCTGAGTCATATTCCATGCTAATCATGTACAACAGTTTATTTAACCACTCACCCATTGAATTACACCTGTACTGATTTTTAGCATTTGGCTATTGCCAATTAAGTTGATATGATTAGGGTTTTTAAAATATTTATTTATTTGGCTGTTTATTCATTGTGCCATGGCCTTAGCTGTGGCACAAGAATCTTTGTTGCATCCTGAGGGATCTTTCTCTGAAGTGCACAGACTCGCTAGTTGTGACGAGCGGGCTCAGTAGTCATGGCACGAGGGCTTAGCTGCTCGTTGGCATATGGGATCTTAGTTCCCCAACCAGGGATCAGACCTGCATTGCAAGATGGATTCTAAACCCCTGAACCACCAGGGAAGTCCCTATGATTAGGTTTTGTGTGAATGTATAAGTTTTCATTTCTCTAGGATTCATTCCGGAGAGTGCAATTGCTGAGTCACACAGCAATTCAATGTTCAGTTTTACAAAAAACTGCAATACTGAGAAAGTTTTACAGAGCAGCTGTACCATTTCATATTCCCACCAGCAGTGAATGAATGATCCAATTTCTCCACGTTCTCACCAGCATTTGGTGTTGTCACAGTTTTTAAATTTGAGACATTCTGATAGATGTAGCGTGATTTAACACTGCAGTTTTAGTTTGCATTTCCCTCATGGCTAACGATGTTGAAATATTTTTCATGTGCTTATTTGACATCTGTGTATCCTCTTCAGTGAAATGACTACTCATGCCTCTTGCTAATTTTTAAAGTGGATTTTTTTTTTTTACTGCTCCTTATCTACTCTAGATAATTGTTCTTTGTCAAATGTGTGATTTGCAAATACTTTCTTCTAGGAGCTTTTGTACAGCGAACATTTCAAATTTCAATAAAGTCAATTTTATCAAATGTTTTGAGCTTGCTTTTGATGTCAAGTCTAGGAATTCTTCACCAAGTCCTTGATCCCGAAGATTTTCTCCTTAATTTTTTCCTATAAATTTTGTGGTTTTACATTTATATGATTCAGTTAACTTCTGTATAACATGTAAGGATTAGGTTTAAGTTATTTCTCCATTTGACTATGAATCCCCAGTTGCTCCAGTATTATTTGTTGAAAATGCTATCTTTCCTCCATTGAAATGCTTTTGATCTTAGTAAAAAAAAATTAGTTGAGCACATTTGTAGTTATATTTCTGTGGGTAACATTCTGTATCATGATTTATAGTTTTATCATTCTGCTAATAGGAGAAGGCAATGCCACTCCACTCCAGTACTCTTGCCTGGAAAATCCCATGGACGGAGGAGCCTGGTAGGCTGCAGTCCATGGGGTCGCAAAGAGTCGGACACGACTGAGCGACTTCACTTTCACTTTTCACTTTCATGCATTGGAGAAGGAAATGGCAACCCACTCCAGTGTTCTTGCCTGGAGAATCCCAGGGACGGGGGAGGCTGGTGGGCTGCCGTCTATGGGGTCACACAGAGTTGGAGACGACTGAAGTGACTTAGCAGCAGCAGCAGCATTCTGCTAATACCACACAATCTTGATTAGCATTACTGAAGAATAGGCTTTATTATCAGGCAGAATGCTGTGCTGTGCTTAGTTGCTCAGTCATGTCTGACTCTGTGACCCCCATGGACTATAGCTTGCCAGGCTGCTCTGTCTGTGGAATTCCCCAGGCAAGAATATTGGAGTGGGTTGCCATGCCCTCCTCCAGGGGATCTTTCCGACCCAGGAATTAAACTGTGGTCTCCTGCATTCCAGGAAGATTCTTTACCAGCTGAGCTACCAGGGAAGCCCATCAAGTAGAATAAGAATAACTTATCTCTTCCTTTTCAGGATTGTTTTAGCTAGTTTAAGACCTGTGCTTTTCATTGTTTGTCCTGGTCAACAAAACTCCTTGATGGGATTATGTTAGAAAAGGCAAAAAGATAGGACACTGAAAGATGAACTCCCCAGGTCAGTAAGTGCCCAATATGCTATTGGAGATCAGTGGAGAAATAACTCCAGAAAGAATGATGGGATGGAGCCAAAGCAAAAACGAAACCCAGCTGTGGATGTGACTGGTGATAGAAGCAAAGTCCGATGCTGTAAAGAGCAATATTGCATAGGAACCTGGAATGTTAGGTCCATGAATCAAGGCAAATTGGAAGTGGTCAAACAGGAGATGGCAAGAGTGAATGTTGACATTCTAGAAATCAGCGAACTAAGATGGACTGGAACGGGTGAATTTAACTCAGATGACCATTATATCTACTACTGTGGGCAAGAAGAGAAGCGAAAAGCAAAGGATAAAAGGAAAGATATTCCCATCTGAATGCAGAGTTCCAAAGAATAGCAAGGAGAGATAAGAAAGCCTTCCTCAGCGATCAGTACAAAGAAATAGAGGAAAACAACAGATTGGGAAAGACTAGAGATCTCTTCAAGAAAATTAGAGATACCAAAGGAACATTTCATGCAAAGATAGGCTCGATAAAGGACAGAAATGGTATGGACCTAACAGAAGCAGAAGACATTAAGAAGAGGTGGCAAGAATACACAGAAGAGCGGTACAAAAAAGATCTTCATGACCCAGATAATCACGATGGTGTGATCACTCACCTAGAGCCAGACATCCTGGAATGTGAAGTCAAGTGGGCCTTAGGAAGCATCACTACGAACAAAGCTAGTGGAGGCGATGGAATTCCAGTTGAGCTATTGCAAATCCTGCAAGATGATGCTGTGAAAGTGCTGCATTCAATAAGCCAGCAAATTTGGAAAACTCAGCAGTGGCCACAGGACTAGAAAAGGTCAGTTTTCGTTCCAATCCCAAAGAAAGGCAATGCCAAAGAATGCTCAAACTACTGCACAACTGCACTCATCTCACATGCTAGTAAAGTAATGCTCAAAATTCTCCAAGCCAGGCTTCAGCAATATGTGAACCATGAACTTCCAGATGTTCAAGCTGGTTTTAGAAAAGGCAGAGGAACCAGAGATCAAATTGCCAACATCTGCTGGATCATCGAAAAAGAAAGAGAGTTCCAGAAAAACATCTATTTCTGCTTTATTGACTATGCCAAAGCCTTTGACTGTGTGGATCATAATAAACTGTGGAAAATTCTGAAAGAGATGGGAATACCAGACCATCTGACCTGTCTCTTGAGAAACCTGTATGCAGGTCAGGAAGCAACAGTTAGAACTGGACGTGGAACAACAGACTGGTTCCAAATAGGAAAAGGAGTACGTCAAGGCTGTATATTGTTACCCTGCTTATTTAACTTATATGCAGAGTACATCATGAGAAACGATGGGCTGGAAGAAACACAAGCTGGAATCAAGATTGTTGGGAGAAATATCAATAACCTCAGATATGCAGATGACACCACCCTTATGGCAGAAGGTGAAGAAGAACTAAAGAGCCTCTTGATGAAAGTGAAAGAGGAGAGTGAAAAAGTTGGCTTAAAGCTCAACATTCAAAAAACTAAGATCATGGCATCTGGTCCCATCACTTTATGGCAAATAGATGAGGAAGCAGTGGAAACAGTGTCAGATTTTATTGTTTTGGGCTCCAAAATCACTGCAGATGGTGATTGCAGCCATGAAATTTAAAGACGCTTACTCCTTGGAAGGAAGGTTATGGCCAACCTAGATAGCATATTTAAAAGCAGAGACATTACTTTGCCAACAAAAGTCCGTCTAGTCAAGGCTATGGTTTTTCCAGTGGTCATGTATGGATGTGAGAGTTGGACTATAAAGAAAGCTGAACACCGCAGAATTGATGCTTTTGAACTGTGGTGTTGGAGAAGACTCTTGACAGTCCCTTGGACTGCAAGGAGATCCAACCAGTCCATCCTAAAGGAGATCAGTCCTGGGTGTTCATTGGAAGGACTGATGTTGAAGCTGAAACTCCAGTACTTTGGCCACCTCATGCCAAGAGTTGACTCATTGGAAACGACCCTAATGCTGGGTAGGATTGGGGGCAGGAGGAGAAGGGGATAACAGAGGATGAGATGGTTGGATGGCATCACTGACTCAATGGACACGGGTTTGGGTACACTCTGGGAGTTGGTGATGGACAGAGAGGCCTGCATGCTGCAATTCATGGGGTCACAAAGAGTTGGACACAACTGAGCGACTGAACTGAACTGATGTTTGGATTGTTTGAAACCTATAGATCAGTTGGGGAGAGCTGACATATTTGTTTGTTGAGTTTACCAATCCATGAAGATGGTACACTGCTTCATTTATTTAGGTCTTCCTTGAGTTCCTTCTTTAGTATTTGCAATTTTCAGCACACAGAGCTTATAAATGTTTTGTTATGTGTATACCTACATATTGCATTATTTTTGAAGTGAGTATAAATGATACTGTGTTTACAGTTTCCACATGTCCATTCTTAGAATATAGAAATGAAATGGATTTTGGAGTAATGGTTTTGTATTCTGCACCTTGCTGAACTCACTTATTAGTTCCTGGAATTTTTTTGGTAACTTCTTTTAGGTTCTTTATATAGACAAACATGGTATATGCAAATAAGAGGTTTTTTTCAATTTTTAATTAGTTTATTTTCTATTTTTTAACTTTAAAATATTGTATTTGTCTTGCCATACATTGACATGAACCCACCATGGGTGTACATGTTTTCCCCTTCCAGAACCCCCCTTCCACCTCCTTCCCCATCCCATCCCTCCAGGTCATCCCGGTGCACCAGCCCTGAGCACCCTGCATCATGCATTTCTCTTTCCACTACATGTACATTTTTCTTTTTTCTTACCACATTGACTAGAACTTCTAGTATTATGTTGAATAAAAATGGTGAGAGTGAATATTTTTGCCTCATTCCCAATCTTCTGGGAAAAAAAATCAGTCTTTCACCATAAGTATGAACTTAGGTGTTGATTTTCTTGTAGATGTTCTTATCAAGTTGAGTGCTCTCCCTTTATTCCTAAAATGTTGATAGTTTTTTATTATTAATGAGTATGGGATTTTCTCAAATGCTTTTTCTGAATCAATAGATATGATCATATGGCTTTTTAATTTAGATTATGAATATGGTAGATTACATTGACTAACAATGCTGAAGGTTGAACCTTGCATATCATGGATAAATCCCAGTTGCTTATGGAGTATGACTCTACATATTGTTGGATTCAATCTGGTAATATTTTGTTGTGTATTTTCAGGTGTACCTTTGTGAAAAATATTTTTATGTAGTTTTCTTTTGAGGGGGGATTGGTACTATCTTTGCCTGGTTTGGATATCAGATAATACTGGTTTTTTAAGATGAGTTGGGAATGTTCACTCTCTTCTATTTTCTGAAAGAGATTGTATAAAGTCGATGTTAATTTTTTTTTTGGCCATACCACGTGGCTTATTGGATCTTAGTTCCCCAACCAGGGACTGAACTCATGCCCTCTGCAACAGAAGCACAGAGTTCTAACCACTGGGCAACCAGGGAATTCCTGGTGTTAATTCTTGTATACTGTTTGGTAGAATTCTCCAATGAAACTTTCTGACTATGGAGATTTTTTATCAAGAGCACTTGAGTTACAAACTCAATTTCTTTAATGGTTCAGATAATCTATGTCGTATTGGTTAAGTTTGAACAGTTTGGGGTTTTCATGGAATTGTTCCATGTCTTCTAAGATGTTGAATGTATATTGAGTATAAAGCTGACTGAAGTATTCCCTTATTAACCTTTTAATGCTGCAAGATCCGTACTGACCATCTCTGTTTCATTCCTGATATGCATGATTTTTTTCTTCTCTTTTCACCTTTGTCAGTCTGTCTGGAGGTTTTTTTCCTTTTATTGATGATATCAAAGAACCAACTTAAATTTTTTTTTCTCTACTGTTTTCCTATTTTCAATATTGTTGATTTCTTTTCTTATCTCTGTTATTTCTGTCCTTGGTTTGGGTTTAGTTTGCTCTTCTTTTTCTAGTTTCTTGAAGTAGAAACTTACTGATTTGAAATTTTTTGTTGCTAATGCAAGCATTTAATGCTATTAATTTACCTCTCAACACTGCTTTGTTTCACACATATTTTGATGTATTTTATTTCCATTTGCAGTCAGTTAAACCCATTTTTTTTTAAATCTGATACCTCTTAACTGATGCTATATTATATAGGAGTTTGTTATTTAAGTTCCAGGTATTTGAGTGTTTTTCTGTTATTGATTTCTGGTTTGATTTCTTTCAGTTCAGTTCAGTTGCTCAGTCATGTCAGACTCTGTCCCCCCATGAACCACAGCATGCCAGGCCTCCCTGTCCATCACCAACTGCCGGAGTCCACCCAAACCCATGTCCATTGAGTTCATGATGCCATCCAACCATCTCACTGATTTCTTTACAGTCAGATTATACTCTGAAAGACTGTAATTCTTTAATATTTGTAGACACTTGTTTTATTTTATTTTTAATCTTTTCCAGGGTGTGATTCCAATGACAATTTAAACATCAACCACTTGGGAGTGATAATGAACTCTATTCAGCTCTTTAGCCCTCAGCTTCATCATGTATAAAACTGCTGTGGATTTAAGTAGACTTCCTGAGAGCCTACTCTGTACCAGGCACTATGCTGGGTGCTTTAACACAATGCTAGTCCTCATTACATCATTGCAGAAAAGACACAGTTGATTCTCACTGTTCATGGTAGCTTTGTTGGATGAAGTTGCTGTGAAAACTGGATTAGTGAATAGCAAACCAGTGATCTTACAGGCTAGGCTCCTATGAGCCTCTGGTTACAATATTCTATCAACCAATCAATATACGACCTCGGTTTGTGTGTGTTTCTGTTTAAAGACAACTTGCTTGATGTATCTTATTGATTAGTTAACAGTGAACTCACAGCCAACAGCACTATAACTCATATTTGAGTGAAACTTACCTAGCATATATATTTTCTCCATAAGGCACATCACAGCCTTGAGATTAGGAATACTAGACATCAGTTCAGTACTAGGTTTGGTGGCCATTTAAAACACCAACAGCAACAACAAAAAGCATAAAAATGTGGTTGTAGAAAGGACACATGCTGCAGTGTAAGAGCTGAAACAAGGCAGTCTTGTCCAACTTCAGCTAGGAACACACACATCTGGTGACTCAATTATTTTGCAGCTCCGTGCGTGTCCACGGATGACCATGAAATTGCCGTGAGTATTGACTTGGGGCTTTCGAATAAATTTTTGTGAGCTGGTAAATTTGCAAATATGGGATCCATAAATAATGAAGATTGACTGTATTCTTATCCACACTTTCCAGATGCAAAAACGGAGGCTCAAAGAGGTTATGGCATCATCCAGTAAGAGGCAGAGGGTGTTCCTTCCACAATACTAGCTCAATTCATGACATTCCCCCAGGCTTTCTCTTGCTCTTCCTGAACTTGGCAATCCTGGGGCAGAAGGGCAGCCCTTCCCTCCTCTGAGTTCCAAGAGCAGCAATAAGGATGCAACTATAGCTCATTCACATTTACTGAGCGCTTGCAGTGTGCTGGGTGCTGGGCCAAGGGCTTTGCCAGCACTGGCTCACTTAATCTTCACAACCACCTTTTTGAGTCTATGTTAATATCATCTTTGTAAAAATGCACGGAGAGCACAAGTGATGTGGCCACTGTCACCCAGCTCATAAGAGGATCCAGGATCTAATTACAGGCAGTCCAAACTCTTGGAAGGTGCACTGCACACACAGCCCTGGACTGAACCCTTCCTCTACTGCAACACAGCATGCTGTGTGGAAATCACCTATATGTTTCTCTATTTCTCTCCAAAAGATTGGGACATCAGCCTTGTTTTCTTCCTCATTGTGTCCAGATGCTGACGTGGAGCAGGTTGCCAGTGAATGACAGGGAGATAAAGGAAGCTGTGAACCTCTATCCTCCTGGTACCCAGCACAGCGCTGGGCACACAGTGGCTGCTTAGTAGGTGTTTGTTCTAGAAGATGATCAACAGTTTTCATAAACAGCATCACTTATCAGCAAAAGAGAAAGGACACAAAGTTCTCTGATTGCTCCTGCCCATGAGCCCCAGGCAAGCTGTGGAGCCAGCTCCTCTTCTGAGCCACAGCTAGACGCATCCTGGCTCTGGGAGAGTCCAGCTAATTAGACTCTTGTCTGCCAACAGAGAGCCTCGACAAACACAGAGAAGAATTGTTAGCAGCAAAGAGGAGGAGAAGGCGGGAGGGGGGAGGCGGGGCATCAGCAATTTGTTAGAGGCAACGAAATGGAGCGAGTTGTGCCTCCTGCTAAATTACCATATGTGCTAATTGTATATGCATCAGTAATTGTTGGCTGCTGCGCATTTACATTTGATTATTATATTTGCGGTTTTTAATTGCATTTGAATATGTCTTCCCCTAATACTGTTGAGATCACCATAACTGTCAGCAATCCTCAGTGCTTTTTCTGCTAACAAAATGCAGATCTGCTACCCGGGCCTTCATCTTATCCATATAAAGATGGCAATAGCTGTGATTAGCTACAATACTAAGGATGACTAGTGTTCTGAGCATCCACTGTTTCAGAAGCTGTCCTGGGTGCAGAATTTTAAGTCTGACAAAATTGAGTTTCATTTCTGGCTCTGTTTTTTTACCACTGTGTGATTTTAGGCAAGTGACTTAACCTTTCTGATCCTCCATTTGATTCTGTATTAAAATGCATGCTTTGCACAACTGCTGTGGAGGTTGATAACAATAGGTTAAAGGGCCAGCTGTGTGGCAGAGGTTGAATAAATGATGACTGTGACTACTCTCATTTACTCTGAAATCTTCCACGTCCCCATTGCCTCTATCTTTGCTAAGAGTCTCATCATCGCTCACCTGGACTGAAGTGATAAGCTTCGCAACGGGTCTCTCTGCCTCCCTCCTCTCTCCCCAGGCTACTACACACATACAGAATCTGAATGCATGTCTTTTCCATGTGCAGAGATGACCCTTTGCAGCCTGCAGGACAAGCTCCAAACCTCATAAAGAGACACAGATCTTCACGTACAGGGTCTGCCTGCCGTGATGGAGGCCGCGAGCCACCCTGAATACGACTCACCTCTGCCCCTGCTGGGAGGGCTGAGGGTAGACAGCCCTCAACTGAATTAGGATTGCCTCAACTAAAGAGAACTGCCTTGGCCAACGCCACACCCTCCTTCCTGGGGCAGCCCACAGCCACCACCTGGTCAACCTGGGGGCAGAGAAGCCTGGTCCGAAATCCCCACTCGGGGTAACTCTGAAGAGCTGGCCAGCTTCAAAATACGCCACGGGGTCATCCAAGGCCTCACTGAGACTCCAGTAGGACCAAGTGCTCTTGTGCTCACCCTGCCTCCTCCCATCTCTTCCTTCTCCAGATGCTGAGCCCCAGGGCACTTGCTAATTAAGCTCCCTACCCAGCCCCTGCTTGCTGATTTCCACCTCAGAGTCTATTTCCCAAGAAACCACCTTGCCACCCAGGCAACCTCTCTAGATGGGTGACCCACCTCTCACGTGTCTGATACATGCAGATCTCTTTCCTCCCCACAGGCCATTCACTGCCCCAGCTCCCTGCTGTTACTCGCACTTCTCTCCCTTTCTAGAAGGCCTTTTCAAACTTGGCAGCCTAGAGAGCTCCTACTCCTCCAGCACGTGCTGATCAAATGGCACCTCCTCCGGGAAGCCTCTCCTGATTGTCCCAGGCAGTATTCAGGTGTGGGTCCTCTGGGCCCTGAGAGGCCTGTCTGTCTCTGAACCATGTAGGTCACTCAAAACCTACAAGGGTGAACTATTATTCTCTCAGTACACTATGAGGAAACTGAGGCTTAGGTTCTATAACCTGCCGAAGGTCACACAGCCGCTAAGTGGCATAACCAGGACTTGAGCCCAGCATTGGATGGCCTGCACTTTTATCCCTAGGGCTGTGTCACTTCACAATAGCATCACCATTTTTGTTTCTATTCTCTGACTTGATCCTCACCACACTAATACTGACCTTATTCGGGCACTGTCCTTAGTGCTTCCTATGAATTCTCCACGAGCCCATCTGCAGGCACAGAGAGGTGAAGCAATGGGGCAGAGTCGCACAGCCCAAACCAAGGAGCCTGGATTTGGACTCAGGAAGTCTGACCCCAGGGCTCACACTCTTCTCTACATAGTGTTTAAATGAGATAGGAGTCATTGCAGGATTCTGAGCAATGACATGGTAAGAGGTCAAAGGACCCCCCTGGCTGCTGTGTTGCAAAGAGACTGCACAGGGGCCAAGGAGGGGAGAAGGAGACCACTAAGGGTTGAGACCC
The DNA here is from genome assembly GCA_024291935.2 of Okapia johnstoni. Classification (NCBI taxonomy): domain Eukaryota; kingdom Metazoa; phylum Chordata; class Mammalia; order Artiodactyla; family Giraffidae; genus Okapia; species Okapia johnstoni. The sequence goes on from CM044308.1 coordinate 93,288,426, forward strand.
TGGTGGCCAGATAAGGGTTATGGTGAAGTGGAGAGGAGCTGTCATGTTCTGGGCAGCAGTTTGCACTCATTCACTCATTCATGCTTTCACTCATTCATTCATTCATTAACGTATTCTCAGAGTGTTCTTATGCACCTTTCACAGTTCCATCCTCCCCTGTGCGAAGCCCCATGTGAGGTGTCAAGGATTGTGGGGGTGGAGGCAGGTACAATTCCCACCCTCACAAAGTTCAGAACCTCACCAAGAAAGGCGACGGGAAGCATGATTGCATAGACATTCTAGGTGATCAGGGCTCTTGGGGCACGTGGGGCTTATCTCAGAGGGGCCGATCCACTGTGAGTCCAGGCTGAGTTCAGCTCATATGAGGCTGCAGGAACTCAACGAGAGAGTTAGTTACTAGGGGCAAAGGATGTCTGACCCGGGGCTTAAAAGTTAGAAAAAGTAGTGAAAGGTGTTCAGACACTATGGAGAGAAAAGCTGACACATGAGCTTGGCTGAACACTCAGAGGACAGAGATGCTCTAAGTCTGCATTGAAGAATGCATGTGTGCATGCTCAGTCACTCAGTCATGTCTGGCTCTTTGCAACCAAAAGGTACAGCTGCGTTATTGCACAGAGAAATGGGAAAGGGATGGGAAGGCTGGGACTGGGGTGGGAGGGCCTTCGATAAACACTCACCTTGGGGCTGCTCTTTTATGTACCAAACTCCTCCCCGCTCTATGCTTCCACCCACTAGAAAACCTCAGGTCCTCCTCCTAAGATTCTAGGCCTGGACACCCTGTCAATATGTCTACACCCTGTCTATGACAAAAGGTTCAGTCTATTGAATTTCACACATGTTTATGAAAGACAGTCTCTGGCTTACAAAACAGTAATCTTGTGAGATGAACCATTTGTAAGTTTAAAGTATGGTCCCAGGAAGGATATGTTCTCTCTCTGGGTTCAGTGTCTGCATCAATAACAGAGGGGAAGGCCTGATGAGATCAAACATCAACTCCGGAGCATAAAGCCCGCCATTTCCTTCTTCTAATCTCAGAACAATAAACAAGCAAGGCAACCACTCACAGGCAATATAGCTCTTGGACTTGCAATATCCTTGCACATACTATATACTTTGCACATTATACTTCCTTCAACAATACCCCATGAAGTGTAAATTGCCCAAGAGACATGAGTGCATATATTCACCATGGACAGGAAAATTCACGTCACCTTCAATTAATAACAGCCCTAAATTATAGGCAACTCAACTGCCCATCAGTAGGAAAATGATTACATAAACTACAGCATATTCATATATCAGAATAGTACACAGCTGTGAAAAGAAAAAACTTCGGAAGTACAACAGATGAATCTCAAACATACTGTTAATTGAAAGAAGCCAAATATGAAAGAGTATTTATTCCATTATTACATTCATATAAAGTAGAAAGAGACCACATAATCCTCTAGTGATAGAGACTGGAAGGACAGTAACCTCTTAGTGGCTGTATTGACCAGGAAGGATCATGAAGGCATCTTCTGAAATGCTGGCAAAGTTTCACAACTTGATTTGGGTGGTTGTCAACTTCCCTCGTGGCTCAGATGGTAAACAATCTGCTTGCAATGCAGGAATTGCAGGTTTAATCCTTGGGTCAGGAAGGAGAAGGGAATGTCTACCCACTCTGTATCCTTGCCTGGGAAATGCTATGGACAAAGGAGCCTGGTAGGCTACAATCCTTGGGGGTCACAAAGAGTCAGATAGGACTGAGTGAATAAGCACACATGCAACTAAGGTACATACGTATGTAAAATTTTATTTAACTGAGTAGCTGAGATTAATGCATTTTGCTATAATATGTGTGTTACGCTGTTGTTGTTTAGTCGCTCAGTGGTGTCTGACTCTTTGCAACCCCATGGTGTGTAGCCTACTAGGCCGCTCAGTCCCAGGGATTTTCCAGGCAAGAGTACTGGAGTAGGTTGCCATTTCCTTCTCCAGGGGATCTTGCCAATTTTACCAGAGATTGAACCCATGTCTCCTGCATTGGCATGCAGATTCTTTACCACCAAGACAAAATAAATTTAAAAAATTCTATGAAGTAAGTATTCCTGACAGGAGAAAGTCAGATGGCTGAGTATTAATTAATAGGAGGGGGAAATCAGATGGCTGTGACGCTCTCAAAATAAGATAAGAACATTACTGATGCTGATCCTCTAGACACCAAATCCTATTAGTTTTTCTACAGCTTGATATATGAAAAATAGACCTGCCCCTCCTCCAGCCCCAAATAGGTAAGACTCCTTAGATATAAGATCTCAGAGAGCATATGTTCATTTTCCTCAGGGCACTTATCTTAGTTTAAAATAACACACTATTATGCTGATTGTTTGATTAATCTCAGTCTGCCCCATTGGGCTGTGAAATCTAGGACAGTGTCTGATTTCTCTTGCTGTGGAATCTCCAACATTTAGCTCAATGCCTCGTACACAGAACATTCTCAAAAAATATTTTTTAGTGAATGGTGGCAACTAGTAATAAACTAAGAATTTTATATATGGGATGTTTATTGAGGTTAACTCAAAAGAAAACCCAAGATCATAACATCCACTTCATTTCATGAGTCTTTACATTTCTATCTGGTAATCTTTTAAAAATGTACAGGCAAAATTTGAAAAATTGCATCAAAGAACATAACACATGTGAGGTCAAGAGGCAAGACCTGACTGAAGGTTACATTCTGGTTACAGTTAAATTAAGCTAGACCTTAATAACAAAATGTTAACTAGAAAATCCCCAGGTAATTGGAAATTTAAAAATATACTTCTCAAAAACTAATCAGTCAAAGCAAAAATTACCATGGAAATTAGAAAATAATTGGAATAGAACGATAATGAAAATACAATATATTAAAACTTGTGTGATTCAGATAAAGCAATGCTTTGAAGAAAATTATAGCCTTAAGTGCAGTGTTACAAACAAAACATGATGCTAAAAACTAATGTTGCATGTATATCTCTAAAGAAATTAGAAAAAAACACTTTAAATTGCAAACTGGGAAATAATTTTTAAGTGCACAATCAATGAAATAGAAAAATATGAACAATATACAAGATCAATAAAACCATTACTTCTTGGAAACCACCAATAAAACTAATAAAACCCTGGGAACATTGATGAACAAGGGAAAGACATAAACAACACTAGGCATGAAGAAAGAGGCATCATTACAGATCCAAGAGTTATTAAAAATATAAGGGGTATGGTAAATTAATGTATGACAATAAGTTTGAAAATTTAAGTGAAATGAATAACTCTAGAGAGGCATAGCTTACTAGAACTAGCACAGGAAGAAATTAAAAAACTGAGTGGTATTAGTTCAGTTCAGTCGCTCAAGTCGTGTCCAACTCTTTACGACCCCATGGACTGCAATACTCCAGGCTTCCCTGTCCATCACCAGCTCCCAGAGCTTTCTCAAACTCATGTCCATTGAGTCGGTGATGCCATCCAACCATCTTGTCCTCTGTCGTCCCCTTCTCTTCCTGCCTTCGATCTTTCCCAGCATCAGGGTCTTTTCAAATGAGCCATGCAATAAGATACATACATCTGCCAGGTTCTGAGAATTTCAGATGCATAAGCCACCACCCTTGCCCCAAAGAAACAGTCTCAAAAACACGTCTGGTTAGAGCACCAGGCTTGGTCTTATGCAGCCTTTCTTCAGGCAGAGGTTGTGGGGCAGCTCCCTCTAGGCAGAGAGAAGCAACAAGGCAAGTAGATAAATCCTGTGCTACTTCCTGGGTGGGGTGCTGAAAACCCTAGGGCCTTTTCCAGGAGACAATATTGGAAAGGGATGCCACAGCCAAAGTTTGTAGATTCTGAAAGCCAGAGTGAAGAGCCTAATTGTTTTGATAAGTGTTCAGGAGCCCAGGAGAAGAACAAGGACACATCCTTAGGAAGCCTAAGGCAGCAGTGGTGGCAGAAGGATTAAAAGGGACAAATGATTAGAGAGAACAGAGAAACGGTGATCAGTTACAGGTTACCATCAATCAGGTGAGAGAGGAAGTACAATCAGTCAGATGAGAGAGGAAGAAGCTCCCTTTACTAGTCGCTACCGAATGCCAAGCAAGGCACCAGGGCACTTTATCAGTCACTGCAGGTAGCTCTGACCCTGATTCAGTGATTTTACTGATTTTACTGCCTCTGTTTTGCCGATGGGGAAACCAACCCCTGGGCTAAATACTCTGCCTAAGATCACACAGAGGGGCTGCCCCAGTGGCTCAATGGTAAAGAATCTACCTGCAATGCAGGAGATGCAGGTTCCATGCCCAGATGGGCAAGATGTCCTAGAGAAGGAAATGGCAACCCACCTCAGTATGCTTGCCTGGGAAATATCCTGGGTAGAGGATTCTGGCAGGATCCAGTTCATGGGGTCATAAGAGAGGGACACGACTTAGCGACTAAATCACCACCACCCAAAGATGACACAGATCAGAAGTGGTACTGCTAATTTATATATAGGTGTGACTCCAGCTCAGGTTCTTTCTCCTCATTCTTTTCTCTCCTCAAAATGAGTGATAATGACAGGCTAGGGTAGAGGGGATAGGTAAGTGTAACAGAGTGGACGGAATGGCTAAAGAGCAAGCAACAGAGGAGGAAACAGGGCTGAAGAAGATGCACAGATGGGGCTACTCATCATCTACCTAGGCAGTATCACTCCCTGACATGAGGCACGGGCGATCGTTACCATGGATATGGAAGACGACCCAGTTTCTTCCAGTGCCCATGAGCTTCAGTTTTATTTCCTATAAAATGGGGATATTGAAACTGACATCTCACTGTTCTTGCAAGAATGAGATGTTCTTTATCTGATGCATACAGCACGGGTCCTGGCACGTGGTAGATGCTCACAAAATGGTTCTGTTATGGTCAGTCGCAACAAATGTCTGACGGGAATTTATGTGAAAGGGGAAGAGACAGAGAAAAGACACTGAGTATAGAAAAAGTATCTCATCACAGAAACTCCTCCTTTCCCATCCTGTTCCTGGAAGCACCTCAACTAAATCTCCTGGGCTGGGTTTTGCCATAGGCTAGCTGGAGATCTCTGGGTTGGAGAAGTTTAAGGAATGTGAGGGCTTCCCTGGTAGCTAAGCTGGTGAAGAATCTGCCTGCAATGCAGGAGACCTGGTTCAATCCCTGGGTTGGGAAGACCCCCTGGAGGAGGCATGGCAACCCACTCCAGTATTCTTGCCTGGAGAATCCCCGTGAACAGAGGAGCCTGGCAGGCTACAGTCCACGGGGTCACACAGAGTCGGACACAACTGAGCGACTAAGGACAACACAGCATAAGAAATGTGAACTTCATAACTCAAGCCTTCCACATAGTCATTAACAACTTATACCTTCTCAGAGAGCTTTCATAAACATCATCCAGTTTCTGCATAACCCACTGAGAAGCAGCAAGGGCAGCACTATCAGTCTTAACATCTCAGAGAAAGAAACCGGTACCCACGTGGGGTCTGACTTCTTATCAAACGACGCAAAACAACTTAGGGGAGAAGCCAGGCTGAGAACTCAGGAGTTCAGACCATGGAAACGGGCTTTCAACCTACCTCTATGTTTGATATCTAGATCAAGGAAGAAAATTATTTTAATAAACATTAAGCCTATGCTTTAATATGAATTTTATGGGCTTTGAGCTTTTGCTAGCCCTTGAAGATACACATAGATAAATCTACTTACCCCTTACTTCAGCAGACACATTGCTGCCTTAGCTTCTCGCAATTTTATAATTAAATTGTTTTTGTTCCTTTCTCCCCACTAGGCTGTAAACTCCTTAAGAGCAAGAATCACATTTAGTTCGACACCATTTTCCCTGATGCTCAACACAGTATCTAGCACACAGTAGCAGATGAATAGTTTTGGAAAAAAGGCAAGGGAGTGGGAGGGAGGGAAGTAGGGAGGGAGAGGAGGAAGGAAGACAGAGAGAGAGAAGGAGGAAGAGGAAAGGAAGGGGAGGAAAGATGGAGAAATGGAAGGAGAAAAGAAAGGAGGGATAGAAGGAGATGGAAAGGGAGAGAAGGAGCTTGGGCTCTAGAATCAGAAAGCCTGAGTCTGAATCCCGTCTCTCACCAATGGACACCGTGAGCAAATCTCTCCAACTGCCTAAACAATCAGACACCAGGGACCAACCTCAGACAGCACTGTGCATGTGGTCAATGAGCTCACTCTGAAGTGGAGGACACAGGCTTTAGTGATTCACTGAGGCTTCATGGTGAGGGTGTGATGGAGCCTGCTCCAAAACCTGTGCTGACCCCATCTCAGCCCACAGCCTCCCCAGTTGTGGTAGAAAACAGACTTTTCCCCTCTTAATAGCTTTTAGGGTAGGAGATCTTTCCATGGTGACGGACTCTCCAGTGACTGTAGCCCAGTGCAGAATATCTGGCATGTGTAAAGGCACCACACATTTCCCCATGAGAGTCCTTAGTGACTCATTTAGCTAAGAAGGCAAGGTGCTTCCTCTATCAGCAGCGATTAGGAAAAGGAATCAGATTAGGACAGTCCTGGGAGTGAAATGACAGTGCACAAAAACCGGTGACTTTATTCCCCAATGTGGACAGAAACTCTGTATTAACTCAGACTTGTCCTTTGAAATTTGACAATGAGGCTGAGGGCATCTTCAAATACGACCACGGCTCTTGCATCTTCTACCCTGCTCCATCGGTTAGAATGAGAAATCTTAGTATTAGCTCTAATATATGGAAGTTTCACATAAATTAGAACCAACACTTTCTTCTGTCTTCTGACTTACACAACAAACCATTCTCTTTGCTGCCCGAGACAGCTCACCTATCACACTGAATGAATCATGGGCTTGGAAGCTGAACTCCAGTTTGGAGAAGGGTGAGTTATTTACTTCCATCATTCATTTTTGGTCTTCTCTTAAGGAGCTCAGAAACCCATGGAAGCTTCAGGTAGGTACATTGGTAATTTTCTTTAAAAGATTTTTTGATGTGGGCCGTTTTTTTTAAAAACAAGCCTTTATGGAATCTATTACGATGTGCTTCTGTTATATGTTTCAGGTTTTGGCCCTCGAGGTGTGTAGGATCTTAGCTCCGACCAGGGATTGAACCTGCAGCCCCAGCACTGGAAGTCAAAGTCCTAACCTCTGAGCCACCAGGGAGGTCTGTACACTGGCCATTTTTATAAAGTGAGAGAAGTAGCGTGATGGTGCTCTGAGAGTCCTGCAGAAGCACTGATCCAAACAAGGGTTGGTAGGGTTGGGGTGGACAGTCAGTGAGGACTGCCTGGAGATGAGGGGGGGAAACGAACAGAGGTTGACCAGAAAAAGGAACAGAGGGCAAGGCATAGGTGTGTGGATGAAAAAAAATACCGCCAGCTGTCGCCAGCTGTATCAGTAAACAAAGGATGTTGCGGCATCAAGTCTTCAGCCACTGCCGCCACCCTTCTGGACTGTGCAGTGAGGGGATTCAGGATGAAAAGTAACAGGATACTGGCCCTAGATGGCTAAGGTGCATATTAAAGGAATGACTTCCATGAGCCCAGATTCTTACATCTTCCTCTACACAGAAAAGCGCTAAGTTCATTAAGTTGAGATAACTTTTTTCTTTAATTGACAGAAATCTTTTGATGTTCCAACTACCTGGTTTTTGTTGCAAAAACCTATATATTTTGGTTCCTCCCTTACCTCTTCGGAGCATCCCTTACAGCTATCTGCGAGATGGCACTCCAGGCTTAAGTCTCCAGAAAGTCTGCCAAATAAAACATAATTCTCAACTTTTAGGTTATGTATTATTTTTTTCAGTTGATAGGTAAAAGGAACAGCGCATGCAAAGGCAAGAATCTCGACCTTGCTGGATAGCAGGATACGTGTGGAGGAAGTGCTGGAGTTGAAGAGATACACAATGAACAGATCATTTGGGATCTAGAGTGCCTGGCTAAGGACTTGGATGCTATCCAGTAAGACAGCGGTCCCCAGCCTTTTTGGCACCAGGGATCCGTTTTGTGGGAGACAACTGCTTACTTCCTGATTCCTAACAGGCCACTGACAGATACCAGTCAGTGGCCTGGGGGGTTGGGGACCCCTGCTGCAAGAGATGGAGTTGTTCAGTCATGAAGTCATGAATGACCCCATGGACTGCAGCACAGCAGGCTTCCCTGTCCTCTACTATCCCCCAGAGTTTGCTCAAGTTCATGTCCATTGAGTCGGTGATGCTATCTAACCATCTCTATGAGATGGGGTGCCAGCAGATTACTAAGGGAAGAAATAACATGAATATAATTGTGGGTAGATGGGTCACTCCAGAGGCAACTGGAGATTAAACTGAAATCCTCTGTGATGTACCAGGACAGGGAAGTATATGAGTTTTAGGGCTTCGATTGTCTAATTGAGGATGTTACACTAAAATGGAGAGAGAAGAAGCTAATGTTCCAACACTGGGAAACTGTTCATTAAGGAATATATCACCCAGGCAAAACAGTATCAGTAAAGGAGTTTTTGTGCATCACTTTCTGATGCACAAAAGCAAAAAAGACTAGGAAAGGGCGAGGGGCAACTGACATAGCTTTTGATATTCCTAAACCAACACTAGAAGAAAGAGAAGGGAAAAGGAGAAAAGATTATGGCCACAGACTAGGTGTTTTCATATATGCTGGCTTTCCTGTTTCATTTCATCAGTAGGCAATCTATGCTACCTCTGCCATTTTCAGAGGAGAAAAGTGATGCTTAGACAGGTTAACAGGAAGGTAACAAAGGCCATCTGTGGAGTGAGTGGCAGAGCCAGGACCAAGCAAAGGTATGTGTGGTGTTAAGTCCTGCGTTGGATCCTTTATAGCACAGGCAAGCAGACGCTCTATCACAGACTGATTCAGCAAAAGCACCATCTGTTTACACCTCTTTCTCCCCATGCCCTAAGGAACCCCCCTCATCAATTCCCAGCCTTGCAACTTGTATTGCATCCATGAAGATGCAACACCTGTGCTCCGGGGCTTACTCTCCTGCTGCTCTGAGACCCTGGCACTGCCCTGGGAGTGATGCTGAGCCCCCAGCCGACAGCCAGACAACCCCAGGAACCAGAGCCACGTGGCTGACAGGTGGTTGACTGCAAATGTGTAAGCAGCCCCTTTGCCTCTTTACTGTTGGATCATCTTTGTTTTCTGTAGACCTTAGTCATAAAGATGAGATCATTAGGCAACATTTAACTTAGCTCCTGATTTCTGCTTTACTAAATATACACAACACCTTACCTAACCAGATGTTTCCTTTCCTGGGTTAGCAGGGGTAAAAATGAAGAATAAAGTAAATAAAGGATGACTGACCCTCTACCCCTAGATCTTCCTTTGTGAATTTGCAGGTGGACCACGTGAGCAAAAGAACTGCAGTCAGACCACATGAGCAAGACAGTGTTCCAAGCAAAATCAGGAAAAGTCAACAGGTCTGCACTCAATGGTAAGATGACCAAAATGACCAAGAATCTGACTTCTGGCCTTAAAGATGAACCAAGAGTGTTTCTCCCTTCTCCCTTTAAAATTGTATGGTTGGGCAGAATCTTTGGAGTTGCACATAAGCCCACCACTTCCCTAGTTGCTCACTTTTCTGAGTAAAGTACATTTCTTTTCCACCGAAGCTTGTCCCTCAATTTACTGGCAGTTGAGCGGCGAGCAGTCATTCTTACATTCAGCTACATTGCCCCGTGAGCCCAGTCCAAACCACAAAAAGCACAGCTCAGTCAAGACAGCCCCATTTCGGACCCACCCCCAGAATCATGAGCTAAATAAGCAGTAGCTGTTTTAAGCCTTGCTTTCTGGAGGGATTTGTTCTGCCAAAAAATTTAAGGGCTACATACACAGTCACTGGTGAAGCTCAGTTGGCTGAATTGACCAAAAATAGCTAGACAGCGTATTAAAAAGCAGAGACATTACTTTGTCAACAAAGGTCCGTTTAGTCAAGGCTATGGTTTTTCCCGTAGTCATGTATGGATGTGAGAGTTGGACGGTGAAGAAAGCTGAGCCCTGAAGAATTGATGCTTTTGAACTGTGGTGTTGGAGAAGACTCTTGAGAGTCCCTTGGACTGCAAGGAGATCCAACCAGTCCATCCTAAAGGAGATCAGTCCTGGGTGTTCATTGGAAGGACTGATGTTGAAGCTGAAACTCCAATACTTTGGCCACCTGATGCGAAGAGCTGACCTATTTGAAAAGACCCTAATGCTGGGAAAGATTGAGGGCAGGAGGAGAAGGGGACGACAGAGGATGAGATAGTTGGATGGCATCACCGACTCAATGGACATGGGTTTGGGTAAACTCTGGGAGTTGGTGTTTGACAGGGAGGCCTGGCATGCTGCAGTTCATGGGGTCGCAAAAGAGTCGGACATGACTGAGCGACTGAACTGAACCGAACTGAACAGAGTTTGAGTCCTTGAAAATGCCTTCTTTGGCACTGGACATTCTGAATAAAATTTTACTGTGGAAGGAGATTTTCAGCAGTGTTTTGAGAAACAGTCGAGTTGTCTGACCAGGAAGGGGTGAGTCTTTCCCCATTGACTTGAGAGAATTCCATCCTCCAGCCCAAGGCTCGCTTTGCCTGCAGAACTGATGCTCGGTAGACCGTGGACCATAGACCCTGAAGAGCCCCTCCACGGATCCTCTGGATGAGAGATGCCCTGAGGGACGGGCTTTCCCCCATCACACTCACTAAACCACAGTGAAGCCCTGCACATCCCCTGCACAGAACTGCTTCCGTGTCTGTGAGTGAGGTGAATTTGATTAACTTTTTATTTCCCTACAAATCTAAGAAATCACAAGGCTTGATCAAATCCCCAAACCCTGGAGTCCGCAGCAAGTCTACCTCTGCCTCCCCAGGACCTGGCACACGGTAGGTGCTCATTAATTGTGAGGTTCCCTAGAAGTCAGTCTGCTCTCTTAGCCTCAGTTCCCTTAGATGGAAAACAGGATAATAATAATTCTTTATACCTCGAAGAGCTTTTAAAGAGAAATAAGTGAGATCAATGTGTGCAAAATAACCCACATAAGGGTTATTTCTGAACTGATTTACATCACATGAAATTTTTAAAATATTTTAGTAGGTAAGGGAAAGGGAGCAGGGTACAGAGCTAGACATAATAATACATGGCTTCAAATTCTAATTCTCTCACTTAATATCTGTGTTGTTGTTGTTGTTCAGTCACTAAGTCATGTCTGACTCTTCATGACCCCATAAACTGCAGCAGGCCAGGCTTCCCTGTCCTTCACTATCTCCCAGAGTTTGCTCAAACTCGTCCAACCATCTTACCCTCTGTCACTCCCTTCTCCCTCAATCTTTCCCAGCATCAGGGTCTTTTCCAGTGAGTCGGCTCTTAGATTAGGTAGCCAAAGTATTGGAGCTTCAGCTTCAGTATCAGTCCTTCCAATGAATATTCCACAGTTGATTTCCTTAAGCATTGACTGGTTTGATCTGCTAACAGTCCAAGGGATTCTTAAGAGTCTTCTCTAGCGCTACAGTTTGAAGGCACCAATTCTTTGGTGCTCAGCCTTCTTTATGGTCCAACTTTCACATCCATAAATGACTACTGGAAAAACCACGGCTTTTGGCTGTGTGACCTCAAGCAAATTCCTTAAACTTTTCTCCCCACTGTTTCCTCAAGTATAACATAAATTATGAACAGAATTGTTGCATGGTTGAAATAAAATGTGTGCAGAAGATTAGGAATAAAAGCAAATGAAAACCTCAGACCCATTAAGATGGCTACTATCAAGAAGAAAAATAACATAGTAACAAGTATTTGTGAGGATGTGGAGAAATCCAAATTTTGTGCACTGTTGATGGGAATGTAAAGTGGTCTGGCTGCTGTGGAAAACCGAATGGTGGTTCCTCAAAACACTGAAAATAGAACTACCACATAATCCAGTAATTCTGCTCATGAATGTACACTCAGTGTCCATAGGAGATTGGTATTGGTTCCCCTCTCAGATACGAAAATCCATGGATGCTCAAGTCCCTTATATAAAATGGCAAAGTATTAATATTTGCATATTACCTACACATATTCTCTCATATAGTTTAAATGATCTCTAGATCACTTTTAATTCCCAGTACAAGGTAAACGTTATGCACACAGTTGTTAAGTATAGCGTAAGTGTGATGTAAGTACTCGTTTGATGTTGTTCAGTTGCCAAGATGTGTCCAACTCTTTGCAAACCCAAGGACTGCAGCACACCAGGCCTCCCTGTCCCTCACCATCTTCCGGAGTTTGCCCAAGATCTTGTCCACTGAATCAATGCCAATAGTTGCTGGTGTCTGGCAAGTTCGAGTTTTTCTTTCTGGAACTTTCTGGAATTTTTTTCGTCTCCAGTTGGTTGACTCCATGGACGTGGACCCTGAAGATGTGAAAAGGTGACTATATATACGAAAGAACCATGAGTGATCTAGAAGGCAGGATCTCAAAGAGAGCTTGTTACTCACAACTGCCAAAAGGCAGAAGCAGCTCAAGTGTCCATCAATGGATGAATGGATAAACTACCGTTTACATATGCAATACAATATTACTCAGTCTTTAACAGGAGGGAAATTCTGATGCATGTTACAACATGGGTGCAACCTGAGGACACTATGCTTAGTGAAATGAGCGACTCACAGAAATACAAGTACTTTATGGTTCCATTAAGAGTCCAACTCAGAGACAGAAAATGGAAAGTTGGTTGCCAGGGGCTGAGGGGAGAGGGAAATGGGGAGTTAGTGTTTAATGCACACAGGGTTTTGTTTTCAGGGTCCAGTGTAACAAGATGAAAAGCATTCTGGAGGTTGGCTGCACAACACTATGAATATAATCGACACTATTGAATTTTACATTCAAAATGGTTAAGATGGTAAATTTTATGTTATTTTTTTTAACCACAATTAAAGAATATAAAATCAAGACACAGTGTCTGGCCTGAGTAGGTGCTTTTTAAAAAATTTTATTTATGTCTGGCTGTGCTGGATCTTCATTGCTCTGCATAGGCTTTCTCCAGCTTTGGTGAGCGGGTCTACTCTCTATTTGTGGTCCTTGGGCTTCTCATTTTGGTGGCATCTCTTGTTGCGGAGAATGGGCTCTAGGGCATGCAGGCTCAGTAACTGTGGTGCACAGGCTTAGTTGCCCTGAAGCATGCGGAATCTTCCCAGACCAGGGATCAAACTCATGTCTCCTGCATTGGTGGATGGATTCTTAACCACTGGACCACCAGAGAAGTCCCTGAGGAGGTGCTTTGTGAAAATCACTCAGTCGTGTCTGACTCTTTGCATCCCCATGGACTGTAGCCTGGCAGGCTCCTCTGTTCATGGAATTCTCCAGGCCAGAATACTGGACTGGGTAGCTGTTCTCTTCTCTAGAGGGTCTTCCCAACCGAGGGATCAAACCCAGGTCTCCCACATTGTGAGCGAATTCTTTACCATCTGAGCCACCAGGGAACCCAAGGTGCTTTAAAGATGTTTATTAAATAAAGGAAGGCAGGAAGATGGTAAGAAACGAAAGAGAGAGGGAAGGAGAGTAACACCAGAGTACTTATAATTCATTCATTAATTCATGTACTCAACAAACTTTTCTGTATCTTAGCTTTGACTCTTATTAGCTGTGTGACCTTAATAAAATGAATCAATCTCTCTAGGACCCACTCTGCACATCTGCTATATTTAGGTGCTACCACCCAATGTTTGGGATTCTTCAGGGAACTGAGATGATGAAGGTAGTGAAAGTGACAGTTGCTCAATCGTGTCTGACTCTTGAAATCCCATGGACGGTAGGAAGACCTCCAGGCTCCTCCGTCCGTAGAATTCTCCAGGCAAGAATACTGGAGTGGGTAGCCATTCTCTTCTCCAAGGATATTCCTGACCCCACTATCGAACCCAGGTCTCCTGTTTTGCAGGCGGAATTTTTACCATCTGAGCCACCAGGGAAGTTCCTCATGAAGGCAGAAACCTCTGTAAACAACAAATTCAGTAAAAATCTTGCATATATCAGCAGCAGCAACAGAGAGCAGTGTTGATTTTACACTACAAAATATTGGTATAAAAAGACATGGTATTTTTATCATCATATTTTGGAAAACTTCTAAAATTAAGCCATTGACAAGTACTCCAGTGAAAACACTCACTGTATAAACAGATAAGCGTCTCCTAAATAATTTAGCTACAAGTTAAATGAAGCTGACCAACACAGTTTTGCAATGGTGGTCTTGTGTTTAGAAAGCAAAAATATGAGAAGTGTCTGTTTCTTAAGCGGCAAAATAAGGATCATTTCCATAAGATACACAAGGGCATATTGTGTCTCCAAGTCACAACATACCCTTTGTAACGTGTGAGTTCCCTACTGACACGACATGAAAGCTTGGGACATCTGCACGCCCGAATTCCTTAATGTGGAGACTAACACACATTACATGAGGACATGAATTTTGGAGTTTTGACCACCTCACCGAGTCTGAATCCCAGCCCCCCACTACTTTCCAGCTATGTTACTCTGAACAAGGGACTTCATATTACTTTTTGCCTCATTTTCTCACCTGTAAAATGGGATCATTGAAATCTTACTTCACAATGATATGACAGATTGTATATTCTGACAACACCCACAATGTTACCCTAGGAAAGCTGTACAAAATAAATACATTCACCTCTAAAGCTGCCAACAACAAAGAGAGAGTGGAAAATAAGAGGGCATATTGAAAGTAAATCCAAGTTTGCCCTCAGCATCTTTGCTGATTTCAGAAAAAAAAGAGGCATGTGCTTCAATCAGCCCAAGGAGATCAACCAAGGCCTTGGGCCCATGAGAGTAAGTCGGAATGCATCAGCAGAATGAAGAAGAGAAAATATGATATGATTTTTTCTCACATTCTACTAGCTTATTGTTTTATTTTTTGTTTTTTTGTTGAAATATAGTTGCCGTACAATTTTTCCTATATTACAGGTATACAATACAGTGATTCATATTTTAAAGGTTATACTCCGTTTATAGTTATTATAAAATATTGGCTATATGTCCCATGTTGTACAATATATCCTTGTGGCTTTGGCCCTCCCCCATTCTCTCACCCCATGGGTTAACTGCTAGTTAGAACAAACTAGTTCTATATCTGTGAGTCTGCTTCTTTTTTGTTATATTCACTAAGACATATTTTCAATAGATCCAGAAAAACACATAAGATTCAACATTCATTTAGAATAATAACAAACTATATACTAGGAATCAGCCCAATAAATAATATCTTCTGAAAACCTACAACAAATATATTAAAAGCATCCTTTTTAAAATCAGGATGAAGACATAGATCCAGCCAAAGTGATGAGAAAGAAAAATGAAGACTATTAGGAAGAGATAAAAAACCATCTAAATTTGCAAGTGGTATGATTGCTTGACTAGAAAAATCCAAGAGAACCTAATACTAATGATAAGAATGTTTCTGCATATAAGATCAATAAAGAAAAATACATTGCATTTAGTTACTAGCCACAAACAACTAGAATACAGTTTGAAAAAGATACAAAGTTACTAGGAATAAATTCCACAATTGATGTACAATTGTTTCTGAAAAGGGTTTTTATGAAACCTAAATAAATAGAGAGAAATACCATGTTCACAGATTCAATAACATAAAAATGTCAGCACTCCTAAAATTAATCTATAAATTCAGTGTGTTTCCTGTCAAAATTCAATAGTTTTAATAGAATTTGACAATGGATGTAAACCCTGTGTGGAAGAATAAAGAATGAAGATATTTAAGATAAATTTTGAAGATGAAGAGGATGGAAAGACGTACCAACCAGAACCTCAAACTTATTCTAAAGGTATAATTAAACAGACAGATATATTGGTAGAGGGATAAACAAGCAGACCAGAGAAACAGACCCAAGTGCATATGGAAACATGACAAATGACAGAAATGGCATTCACAGATCAGAGAAGAAAGATGCAGAAAAGTACAACTACAAATGAGAGATAAATTTGACTATGTTAAAACAAACTTCTATGCATCAAAAGTCATCATTAGAAAGTAACTAGATATGCGACAGAGTTGAAAAAATATATTTTCAATGTATCTGACTGATAAAATATTAATATTAATTAAGATTGTATAAAGAACACATTAATAATAAAAAAAATCAGTAGTCAAGACAACATGTAAAGTGAAAAATGGGGTAGTCACAAAAAAATTAACCTAAATAGCAACTGAATATTAAAAAGAGAAGTGAAAGAGGTTCACTTCTTCCATTAACCCAAAGAGACTTCCATTAACCCAAAGATCAAAAATAATCCAGAAACATTGTAACACCATAGTTTTTCTAAACTATGAGAAAGAGCCAAGGTGTAAAGGAATGTATGGGAACTAAATTCCAGAAAGTGATGAGCTACTGACAGGAGAAGAAAGCAGCACAGCTGTGCTCAGACCTGGCAGAACATCAGGAGAAGCAGGACTCCACCACACAGAGGGGGAAATTAACTAAAGCGTTGTTATTGCTGTTGTTCAGTCTCCAAGTCTTGTCTGACTCTTTGCGACACCATGGACTGTAGCACACCAGGCTTCCCTGTCCTTCACTGTCTCCTGGAGTTTGCTCAAACTCATGTCCATTGAGTCGATGATGCTATCCAATGATCTCATCCTCTGCTATCCTTTTCTCCTTCTGTCTTCAATCTTTCCCAGCATCAGGGTCTTTTCCAATGAGTCAGTTCTTTGCATCAGGTGGCCAAAGTATTGGAGCTTCAGCTTCACCATCAGTCCTTTCAATGAATATTCAGGGTTGATTTCCTTCTGGATTGACTGATTTGATCTTCTTGCAGTCCAAGGGACTCAAGAGTCTTCTCCAGCAACACAGTTCAAAAGCATTAATTCTTCAGTGTTCAGCCTTCTTGATGGTCCAACTCTCATATCCTTACAAGACTACTGGAAAAAACATGACTATACGGACCATTGTTGGCAAAGTGATGTCTCTGGTTTTTAATACACTGTCTGGGTATGTCATAGCTTTCCTTCCAAGGAGCAAGCGTCTTTTAATTTCACAGCTGCAGTTACCCACACAAAGCATAACTATGTGAGGTGATGAATATGTTATTTTGATTGTGGCAATCTTTTCACAATGCGTGTGTATATCAAAACTTCACAAAGTATATCTTAAATATATATAATTTTCATTTTTGAATTATGCCTCATTATAGCTGGAAAGAAAGAAAATAATCAAGCCAAGGACTGGGGGAAAATATTTGTAGTATATATTTGAAAAAAGACTCATATCCAGAATATACAAAGGGCTCCCACAAATCAACAAAAGCTAAAAACAACTTCACATGTCATGATAAAATGCTATTTAAAATCACAACAACGTTTCAAAATATCAGATTCCCAAAAACTTAAAATTTGACAACATCATGTATTGGCAGGTATGTGGAGCAACAGGAACTATCAGCATCTTCGAAGTGATACAAACTGATAAAACCACTCTAGGGGACAACTGACTTTATCTGGTTGCTAAACCAGATATAACCCAGCAATCTTACTTCCTGTCATAACAAAGAGAAACACTAATAAAAACCCACACAATCAAACACCATGTATAAGAAGGCACGTAACAGCATTATTTGTAATAACAGAAAAGTAGAAACAGCACAAATATTCTCCAGAAAGAATGGATAAATATATTGTGATATTTTCCTATGACAAAATCTTTATAGCAGTAAAAATGAATAAACTTCTAAACACAAAAAAATAACAAAGCAAGTTGGATAACTTTCATATATGGTATCAGTTATATAACACTTAAAAACATGCAGACAATATCACATGCTGTTTATCAATACATCCATATGTAGAAAAGTAATGCAAACTTTACCACTGGGTAGTGTTTATGGTCATGTTTCACTGTATTTTCACTCTTCAGCGTTTTCTTAAGAAAGGTGATGGGTACATTGGTATATTTTTTCTGTAGGTTTGAATTGCAGTAAGGATACTATTGTTGTAGTATCTGTTTTTAAGTTTAAGTGAGTGAGCATATAAAAGAGCACATGGCACACATAAGAAGTCAAAAAGGCTTATTGATTTAGTAACTGAGTTCTCAGAAATAACTAAAAAAATTCAGGGTTTCAAGATAAAAGTTTCTGCAATCCATCTTTTAATAAGGTTAATATGTTAAAATCTATGATAAGTATTAAAAAGATTGCTTACTTAAGAGACAGGGAAAATTGTAGGGTAGGAATTAATTTGATTATTTGGTCCAGGAGATGTTTAATGGCAGGCAAAACTTCTCCCTTCAATTTTCTATGTTTCTTGATGGATACAGTTACAAATGAACTTTTCTTGATCTCATAATTTGTAAACCTCAATAAACTATCATTTCCACAAATTATAACCCAATTTCAGGCTTGACACATTCTGCAAATAAATAGCATAAAAGAATTTACAGTTAAAATGGAAGTCGGCAATCTTGCCAACCAGCCTCCCACTCAAGGCAGAAATTCACTCTTGGAGGGTCATCCAGCCCAAGTTATATCCTCCAGATAAGTGCGCCCACTCACAGTGCAAGCAGCCTATTTCTTCCCTGAGCAGAGGTACCTGTGGGAATGTTTTTTCTTAGTTGGAGACTAAAGATGCCTCCGTATAGCCGAATGCCATCACTGCTTTCAGTTTGATTTATTCAGTTATACTGTCACTTGCTCACTCCCTCATTCACCTACATATTCAAAAACATTTACTGAAAGCCTAGGTTTGAATCACTGCTTCAGTCACAAAAGTAGGTAAATCCTGGTTACAGAGAAGAAGACAAACAACATCAATTTCATCTGTTAAGAGCTATGATGGAGAGGAGCCCAGATCAAGATGGGAGCACCAGTGAAGTAGCTAGAGCAGCCTGGGCTGTCAGAGAAGACAAGCTCCCTGGAGGAAGCAAGAATGGGTAGGAGGTACACTGAAGAGGTTCCAGCACAAGGAATAACCAAGATAAAGCTATGGGTGTGTGAAAGAGAATGATGCATTTGTAACAGATCATGTTGTTTGTATTAATGCAACCAGATATGCAGTTGGGGAATGTAGATAGAAGCCAAAAGAGACTCGAGTCTAACCTTCAACACCATTCAGAAAAAAAGACAAAGCTGTTTTTTATTTAATATAGTCATACAAATAATTATAGTTGAGAGTCAACACTCATCTCCTTTCTTGCCTTTGAGTCTTTTATGCACCTGCATCACCCCTCTGGTTTCCCAGGTGGCTCAGTGATAAAGAATCTGCCTGCCAGTACAGGAGACTTAGGTTCGGTGCCTGGACCGGGAAGATCCCAGATCCCCTAGAGTACGGAATGGCAACCCACTCCAGCATTCTTTCCTGGGAAATCCCATGGACAGAGGAGCCTGGTGGGCTACAATCCATGGGGTCGCAAAGAGTCAGAGATGACTTAGCAACTAAACACCACCACCACCACCTTTTAGTCTCCTCTTAGTGAAGAAAAAGGCCTCTACCTCTGATTTGGGCCAGTTACTCTGATTCTTTTTCCATATTATCTAAGTAAATGATGAAAAATATTAGTGAGAGAGGACAAGGTCCAGTGACCCTTTACTGGATCTAAAACTCACTTTATATTTCCATCATCAAATATGCCACGTGGCCATAGAGACATCTCAGGCAGGCTTGACCTTGACACGCTCCTCTCAAGGGGAAAAGGCAACTTTGGCATGACATATCCTTGGTGATAACAAGCTGCTGCCTGCATCTCAACTTGGTCACGCATCACCCATCCTGTGATTCACTCTCATTAAGGCTCACATTCATTTCTAGCTCTTGCTTCCTTTTTCTTTTTAATAAGTCCTTTCCCTCATCCCAGATTCGTTGTCTCAGTCTTTCTGGTAAGGCCTTGGAGAAAACAGCCGCGCATTCTTCACTCCCCAACAATTACATCCAGCTGGGCACACAGACCTCACTGAAGAAGCTGAGTTCTTTCTTATTAATCTCCCGAGTGGGAAACTCTTCACAATAAAAGCTGAACTGGATACAGGACATTAATAACTCACACCTGCAGATGTTCATACAGCATTTTCACATTCAGTTCTTCATGTGATGGTCCTAGAAGCACCCCCCACCACACACCCCTGGGCAGCTTGAAGCAGGTGGTAAAATGCAGGAGCACCCTTGCTCTTGGATGCCCCAGTGGCTGTGACAGGAACATTTTGCCTGCCTGGCAAACTCACCTATTTGCCTTTGGCTAGCTGCTCAAGCAGAGGAGCTATTAGTGAAAGTGTCCCACCCCTCGTACAGAAGTAGTGAGCCTGTGTGGCAGCCAGGCTGGCCAATCAGATGGTCCCACTGCCTTGCTCACAGAAAGTGGCTCAGTCACGTGACTAAGCCTGACCAGAACACCCATTGAGAGGGTGGGGTTTGCATGATTTAGCCTTAATTCAGGCTGATGATTCCTGATGATTCCTGGAGGTTCTGGACAGTCTTTTTTTCTCCTTATTGATTATATAGTTCACTTTTCCTACAAACCAAGTTCACCAGAGAGCCTCCTGCTGCTGCTGCTGCTGCTAAGTTGCTTCAGTCGTGTCCGATTCTGTGCGACCCCATAGATGGCAGCCCACCAGGCTCCCCCGTCCCTGGGATTCTGCAGGCAAGAACACTGGAGTGGGTTGCCATTTACTTCTCCAATGCATGAAAGGGAAAGGTGAAAGTGCAGTCACTCAGTCGTGTCCGACTCTTCGAGACCCCATGGACTGCAGCCTACTAGGCTCCTCCGTCCATGGGATTTTCCAGGCAAGAGTACTGGAGTGGGTTGCCATTGCCTTCTCCGAGAGAGTCTCCAATGCGGCCATAATCAGGAGCTCATGATATAAGAAGAGACTACATTGGTATAGCTGCTTTGGCAAACTGTTTGACAGCATCCATTCAAACTGGACGTGAGACCTTTCCACTTAAGTGCTGTGATGCGGTCGTTCCATATCAAGGCATACATCCAGCAGGAAATCGCATATGCTTGTACCAAAAGCCTTGCAGTAGGATGTTCCTAGAAACACTATTTGTTGGAGTCCCAAACTAGAAACAACTCAAAAGTCCAAACTAGAAATAACTCAAAAGTCCAATAAAATGAATAAATAAACTGTGGTGTAGTCACACAATGAAACACTATACAGGGATGAGAACAAGTGATCTACAACTGCCTAGGATGGGACAGATGAAGTTCAAACCACAACGCTGAACATAGGGAATCCAGACACAGAGGTTCTGGTCCCATCCTGTGTGCACATCATCAACGTCTCATACCTATAGTATGATTGGGTTTATATAAGATACAAACACAGGCAAAGCAAGTTCATGCTGTTCTAGGTCAGGATAGTGACAGCCTCTGGGGGGTGGAGGCTGAAGGGGATCCTGAGGATGCTGATATGCTCTGATTCTTGTTCTGGGTTCTGGTTATATGACTGGGTTCAGTTTTAGAAAATTCTTTGAACTCTTTGTTTATCACTTTTTTGTATGTATTTAACTTTTCTAAAAGCTAAACTGTGATGGTTTTGAACTGTGGTGTTGATGCTTTTGAACTGTGGTGTTGGGGAAGACTCCTGAGAGTCCCTTGGACTGCAAGGAGATCAAAATCAGTCAATCAAAGGAACTCAGTCCTGAATAGTCATTGGAAGGACTGAGGCTGAAGCTGAAGCTCCAATATTTTGGCCACTGATGCGAAGAACTGACTAACTGGAAAAGACCCTGATGCTGGGAAAGATTGAAGGTGGGAGGAGAAGGGGACGACAGAGGATGATGGTTGGATGTCATCACCAACTCGATGGACATGAGTTTGAGCAAGCTCCGGGAGTTGGTGATGGACAGGGAAGCCTGGCGTGCTGCAGTCCATGGGGTCGCAAAGAGTCACACATGACTGAGCAACTGAACTGAACTGAAAAGGTAAACAATTTAAAAGAAAGAACAAAGGTTATTCATCCAGAAAAAGAGCAGACTTGGAGGGGAGGCACAACTGTAGATACGCTTGTATCTGAGAGAGTTCCAGGTAGAAGCAGGAAGAAGACAGAATCTGAAACAGGAGGAAAATGACCCGGAGACACGGCAGCTGAGTGTAAAGGTGACCTTTTTGAGAATTAGAACTTCTCCTTGAGTCTTCACCTTTGGAAAGTGGTCAAAAATTACAAACTTCCAGTTGTGAGACAAGTAAGTCCTGGGAATGCCATGTACAGCCAGGTGACTATAGTTAACAACACTGTATTGTTCGGAGAAGGCAATGGCACCCCACTCCAGTACTCTTGCCTGGAAAATCCCATGGACAGAGGAGCCTGGTAGGCTGCAGTCCATGGGGTCGCTAAGAGTCGGACACGACTGAGCGACTTCACTCTCACCTTTCATTCTCATGCATTGGAGAAGGAAATGGCAACCCACTCCAGTGTTCTTGCCTGGAGAATCACAGGGACGGCAGAGTCTGGTGGGCTGCTGTCTATGGGATCGCACAGAGTTGGACATGACTGAAGTGACTTAGCAGCAGCAGCAGCATTGTACATCTGAAAGTTAAGATAGTAGATCTTCAAAGTTCTCATCACAAGAAGAAAAATTGTATCTATGTGTGGTGATGGATGTCAACCAGACTTACTGTGGTGATCATTCCACAATATATACAAATATCTGATCATTGTGTCGTACATCTGCAACTGATATAATGGTATGTTTCAACTGTATTTCAACAAAAAAAAAGGCCATGTGGCTGTTTCATAGAAAGGAAAGGGGAGTATGGTAGTTAAAATTTAAGAGGTACACAGGGACTAAATTGTTTGTGCCATTATGAGTCACATTAAAGGATTTTATGCCACCTTCTAAGAGTAATGAGAAGCCCCTGGACTGTTAACCCAGAGAGTGATATTATAAAGACTGCATTTGAGGCATTTTACCATGACTGCCACGGGTAAAATGAACAGAAGAGGGGTTAAGAATGAGTACAACAGAATCACTTTATGGGGATGCTGTGGATGTTCACTTGACAGATGAATATATACATATAGACACATATATACATATATAACAGCTGTATATGTATAACAGCTATATATATTATATATATATTATATATATGTGTTATTATATATATAATATATATATAAAACCTTCCTGGGTGGTGCAGTGGGTAAAGAATCTGCCTGCAATGCAGGAGATATAGGAGACGTGGGTTCAATCCCTGGGTGGGAAACATCCCCTGGCGAAGGAAATGTCAACTCATTCCAGTGTTCTTGCCTGGAAAATTCCATGGATAGAGGAGTCTGGTGGGTTACAGTCCATAGGGTTGCAAAGAGTCGGACACAACTGAGTGACTAAGTACACACACATATATACTTGAGTCATTTTGCTATATAGCAGAAATTAACACAACATGGTACATAAACTATACTTCAATAAAAAAATTTTTTAAAAAAGAACTGTAGGCACTGAAAATATGAGTCTGCAACTCAGAGGATGAGATCTGTCCTGGACACCTTCCTGTGGGCACTGGTGGCATATGAAAGGTAATAAAAGCAGAGGAACAGAAGAAAGGAAATAGAATGAGAGAAAAGAGGACCCAGAAACTCAGTCTGAGGGACACTAACATTTAAAACCCAGGCAGAAGAATCTGTCTTGCATCTCCAGGAAATTTTTCTAAGAGTGAATTTGTTTGTCACACTGACCACCCCAAAAACCTAAAACTGAAGAATATTTTTTGTGTCATCAATGGACATTTATTGAAAACCTTCCTTTTCCCAGGTAATCTCTTAGGTGCTGGAGATACAAACCTAAGGCATATTGTCTGCCCCTGAAGAGCTTATGGGCAGAGAATAACCATAACCAGCTCTGTGGTTATGTCCTGAATTGCTCTACGTCTTACAATACCCAAGAGGAAGTAGCCAAGATGAAATATTTTCTGCCTTTATCATAAGGAATACTCTGGGCTCAGCTATACAGAAAAAATAAAGTTTTCTTTCTGGGGGTGAAAAAGAAAAAAGAACTTCCCCAATACAATCCAGCCGGAGAGGTAGCTTTGTCCAGCAACACACCACAGTTGATGGGCAGTAAGTGTCCAGATTCTCCTACAAATGGATCTCCCAGTCACCCCACCCATCCCTGTTCTCCTGGAGTCTAATTCTGCTCCTGTCCTCCCTGGGCAGGCCTCCCGGTGCTCGGTGCTCAGTTCCCCTTGTTTGCTGACGAGCTCTTAAGTGACAAGCACAGGACTGCAGCCCACCTCTGCTGGCCAAGAGCCCATCTCCCCTCCTCTGCCTCCAGCGCCTCTGTCTTCACTTCCGCAGACACACACTTAGGAGGAGAAAGTTATACCCAGGACCTGATGTTACTAGCATTGTTAAGAATCTAAAGTGCTGTTGGGTTCAAAGGTTCAAATTGATGCTTCTCTTTTTAGCCAAATGAGATGGGAGCTGACTGTTCTCAACAGCCTCTCCTCCTCAATGACAAATGTTTTATCCAGTCAAAACAACAAGTTGTGTTATAACCTGGATTTAGTCAATTATGACACCAGCTTTTCAAGCACAGGTGAATTTCTGACATATTTGGCTAAGGTATGTGTTAGTCACTCAGTCGTGTCTGATTCTTTGCGACGCCATAGACTGTAGCCCGCCAAGCTCTTCTATCCCTGAAATCCTCAAGGCAAGAATACTGGAGTGGGTACACACTTCCTTCTCCAGGGGATCTTCCTAGCTAAGGTATAACCTTCTATTTATCTTCAGTTATCTTCATATGGACATGATCTTGGATTAAGTCACTGGGTTGAGTTTGACATGCAATCTAGGATGAATAGTCAAAGGAAGACACTGTTCTTTCTGTAGACAGATCCTCCAAATTCTTACTACCCTCTGAATGGTCCCAAAAAACCACACCATCTACAGTGCTTCAGTGAAACCTTTCAAAGGGGAGAAGAATAGCAGCAGCTACTTACAGAGCACCATCCAAGGGACCAGCACTGTTCTAAGCCCTTGCCACATTCCCCCTCATCCACTTCCCCATAACACAAAGAGGGACATACACTGTCTTTCTCTTTCCGGGGAGAGGAAACCAAGGCACAAGGAGATTAAGTAACTTACCCCAGGTCACACAACCAGTAAATGATGGAGCTAGGATTCAAAGTCAAGTATTCAGGTTCCAGGGAATGTCTTCTTGTCCATCATGCTGCCCACCCAGCACCCACTGAGTTCTAGGCACTGAACATAGCATCATGTACAACAACCTCAAGCAGGAGACAGACAAGAACCCATTCTACAGATGAGAAATCTGGAGTTTATGCAGGTTGAGCTTCTTGCCCAAAGCTACCCGTTAGTAAAGGATGGGGATAGACTATCTCATCTCCAAATCCATGCATGACAAGGACCCATCTCCACCCTTCTCTCCATCTCAACCAATCAGCACAAGACCTGGCACATAACAGGCATTCAGTTACTATTTGATGGGGCTTCCCAGATGGTGCCGTGGTAAAGAACCTGCCTGCTAATCCAGTAGACTCAGGAGAAGAGGGTTCAATCCCTGGGTTGGGAAGATCCGCTGGAGAAGGAAATCACAACCCACTCCAGTATTCTTGTCAGAAAAATCCCATGGACAGAGGAATCTGGAAGGCTACAGTCCATGGGCTAACAAAGAGTCAGACACAACCGAGCATGCATGCACATTACACATTTGCTATTTGATGAATGAATGAATAAATGAATGGATAATTTCTTACTACCCTTATGATGGGGCTCTTTCTCCCTTGCATCTCTGTGTCCTCTCCCCCTCTCTTTCTCTCTTGGATCTTTCCTTTCAACACATGATTCTAATAATTCTATCCCTTGAAAAAAAGGATTTTCTCTTGTCCTTAGATCCTCATGGGGTTACTGATTCCTTTTGATTCCTCTCTCTTTCATTCTTTACGTTCATGTTCTTTAAGGATGTGTTTATACTTGTTTCTTCTCCTTCCTCCCTGACCATCAGTCTTGAGCCCTTTGACATCTGGCTTTTCTTTTCCACCCACAACCATTCCTGCGGGAACTATTCCTTCTAAGGTCACATCTATCATTCATTTGCTCAATCAATATTTATTGAGTGTCTGCTGTATGTGAGGCAAGGCAGCTAGAGCATGGAAAAAGTCGTTCATGAGCTGTTCACCTCCTGCAACTCAGGAAGACACAAATAAGACCAGTCAGGAGAAGTGAAATAAGGAATGTGAGTGAGGGCCATAAGTTCCTTGTGAGAGTGACAGCAGCAGGTCCTGAGTCTGGCAGGTGACCTCTCAGATTGCTGAACAACCCCATAGGAAGCCTGCGGGACCTGGGAAACTGTACCCACATCAGCCGGCTTGCTTCATTACTTCCCATTTTCTTGCATCTGTCTCCAGAAGTTTATATATCCTTTTCTATCTAAATAGGTCTGTTGGCAGTTTTATACCCATCATTATGACAATCATTCTTCCAGTTTCCTCCATCTCCACTAATTTCTTGATAATCCATCCACTCCTTAAATATTGGTATTCCTGAAAGTTCCATTATAAAACTTTTCTCATCGCCTTCTCAGGAATCCCATGGGGAAATCTTCTGTAGATTCATCTAACCCCTGTAATGATAGCTGCTAATGTTTCTTGCATGCTCTATGCCAGAACCTGCACCCAGTGTTTCACATATATATGTGTGTGTGTGTGTGTGTGTGTGTGTGTGTATAAATGCTTCTTAAACACCATATCACCAGCCCAAATAAGTAGTTCTCCAAGTGCATTCACTTAGGGATCTCTAAGACCCTTTCAGTGTGTCTACACAGTCAAAATTGTTTTCATATTATTAAATTTTTATTTGCCAAAACTTTCATATTCTCATGAGAGTATGGTGGAATCTTCAAAAAAAACACATGACATGTTATGGTGTTAAATTTAAATGGAGTGCATGCTTGTATTACATACTCTTTGTGCTTTACAGACCTTTCTAAGGTATCAAGTTTGAGGTATACATATGCTCATTGTCAAAGATTATCTCAGTTTGTCTCACAATTTCCACTGTGTTATTAGCCATCTTTGGTTATATTTGCTTAATAGCTGTAATTTCATTATCATCCAATAAATTGTTCATTTGAAATCCTCAAGTTCTCCTTATACCTACTCAGAAACATAAAAACTATCCTATGCTGTCCTGTTTTGTAATAATACTTAGAAAAAAATTTCAAAATAATTTCTAGAAAATAAAAATTTAAATCTTATCTGAAGTTTTTGTTATTTTATAACTTAGGAAGGGGCTTCCCACGTGGCTCAGTGGTAAAAGAACCTGCATTGGCAGGAGATGCAGGAGACATGGAGACACGGGTTCAATCCCTGGGTCAGGAAGACCCCCTGGAATAGGAAACGGCAACCCACTCCAGTATTCTTGGGCTTCCCTGGTGGCTAAGATGGTCAAGAACCTGCCTGAAATGTGGGAGACCTGAGTTTGATCCCTGAGTTGGGAACATCCCCTGGAGGAGGGCATGGCCACCCACTCCAGTATTCTTGCCTGGAGAATCCCATGGGCAGAGGAGCCTGGTGGACTATAGTACATGAGACTGCAGCAAGTTGGACCTGACTGAGCATGCACTCACTCCCCATTTAATATTTACTTTAAAATAAATGAACGTTTATAATATATTTGTCTTCTGTTTAGGGATAGATCATTAGCTTAAAAAATAATTTTGATGATTCACCTCCTCCAACCCATAGCTGAAACATCCGTGACTAAAACTGCTGAGAAAGATGAAACTGACATATCAGACAATTCTGACTCATGGAAGAGAGGAATCTTCTCCAAAGAAACTAGGTAAAAATACAAACAAGACTACAACGAAAAGCAAACAAAATTACTTTACCTCCCTCAGCTTCACAGATGATAATAATTTATCTTTCTGTGTTCTACAGAATACAGCATTTTAGAATATTACTGCGGTGCCAGGTAAATTAGGGCATCTTTTTGAGGCCAATCATTTGGAATTTAAAGAAAAAGGAATTACATGAATTAGACACAGACAAAACAAGTGCCTTAAAAGCCAAAAAAAAAAAAAAAAAAACACCGAAAGTTGGTTTATTACAGTTTTTCATGGTTTAAATGGAAAAGCCACTCACATGTGCAACAGGGTAAGTTATCACATTTCATTTCCTGGGGTAGGAAAACGATAGCTCAGAGGCCAGTAAAGCCTTATACCACTGACATTACTGCATGCCTGCTGGAGGATAAGTCAGCAAAAGAAATCACAGCATTGTCAGTTTCCAACAATACAGTAACCTTTGGCATCAAAGAAGTTAGTTGCGAACATGAAGACTGAGTCATCCAATCAAATAATACGGAACTGTACTTTTGCCTTACGAATTGACAGATACGGCAGGATTTGCAGTTTTCAGCACTAACTCATCATCAAAGAAGATCTTGCAACAGGGGTGCGGACATATTCAAAGTGCTGACTAACCTATGAATCTTGGCATATGTTCTCACTGAAAGCAAGAATGAACAGATGGGTGAAAAGGATGGTCCCTTTGTACAAATTTAAAAAGTGGTACCAAGCTGTACCAACAGTACTTGTGTTTCTCACTGCCACACACTCATAAATAAAAGCCAATTCACTTAAGAACAGTACTGATGAAGCAGGAAAAAAACTGTAATAAACATATATCCTTTCTTTTTAATATTTTGAGTGACAAGATGGGAAATGTGTACAAAGACACTTGTCTCCATAAAACAAACCAACCAACCCTTCTGCATTTAATTCATAAGCTGAACTAAACACTTTTCTCATAAGATGCTATTTTTACTTCAGAGATCGACCAACTGACAAACCTGAAGATGAATGAAGCCAACCTGTCATTTCAAGAAAAGAAAAATCTTATTGAATTTGTTGCTGGTAATAAAATTTGAGTTTTCAAGTAAAAAAGTAGACGTTTAGGAAACTAGTGTCTGTGACACTATGTTTCCGATGAGTTTGACAGTGATATTACTGTGTATTTTTAAATATTGGATAATAGAGTGTGCCAATACTGAGAAGGTCTGAGTCAGTCATTGACTGTTTCCCAAATTACTGATATATTCTGTTACAAAATAATGCAGGAGTAAAAGATCCACTTAAATTTCCAGACAGACTAAAAGATTTTAAGGTAACAGAATATGAAAAATTCGTTGACATGGTTTCAGATTTCATACCCCAATTGATCTTTAAGGAAATGCCACTCATTGGGTTTTCAAATAATATCAAAGATGAATATTCAAAATTATCTGAAAATAGTCATCAAAATATTTCTCCCTCCACCAACTACATCTCTGTGTGAGGCTGAGTTTTCTTCATATACTTCAATGAAAGCATCACACTGGAACAAATTGAATGTGGAAGCAGATATAAGGACACTGCTTTCCATAAAACCAAATATTAAAGAAATTTGCAAAAATGTACAACAATGGCATTTTCTACATGGAGTTTTGTTTTGGAAAACATTTTTAATAAAAATTTTATTTATGTTAGCATATAGGGGATTTAATGTTACCATTTAAAACACATTTATAAATAAATCTTTTTTAATTCCTCTACTTTCATTCTTAAAATTGTAAATATTCATAGATGCAACCCACATAAACAAAATCTCTCTGAGGTCCTCAGTAATTTTCCTTATAAGCATTGTTCTATTATATTTAATCCTCACAGCTTGATGACATTAAGTATTACTAATTACTGATCCCAGCCTTTGCTTTGGTCCTCCAGAAGCAAGTCCTGAGATGGGGATTTGTCTAAAAGAAGTTTACTAATAAGGCTTTCTAGGAAAACCAGTCAGGAAGTAGAGAAGTGGAACCCAGCATGAAAGGAGGCCAAGGGAGAAATTCCTAGGGGGAACCCTAAGGGGAAGGCAAGGAGAACCACTCACTCTTCAGATGTCCCTGACTGAGGTTCAAGGGAGCTGAAGACTACACAGCTGCACCCAGGGATCTCCAGAAGGATATAAATTCTCAGGCAGTTCTAGCAATATGTGCATCAGGCAAAGAAAGTTCCAGAAGGCTGAGAGCAGCCCAACAAAAAAGACATGTAGGTGCTGGCAAGCTGGAGGGAAGCACGCTGGGATCCAACAAGTGGGAAAGGGATTCAAGCAGGCAAGGGCATGGGCAGAATACTGACAGCATCTCAACATGCCTATCTCACAGGAGGAGTAAGTGATTTTCCCTCCACCCAAATGTCTTACTTCCATATTATCCATCTTAGTAGAGAAATGCAAATCAAAAGGACAATGAGGTACCACTTCACACTGGTCAGGATAGCCGTCATCATCAGATCTACAAACAATAAATGCTGGAGAATGTGTGGAGAAAAGGGAACCCTCTTACACTGTTGGTGGGAACATAAATTGGCACAGTCAGTAAGGAGAACAGCATAGAGGTTCCTTAAAAAACTAAAAATAGAACTACTGTATGATCCAGCAATCCCACTCCTGGGCATATACCCAGAGAAAAGGGTAATTCAAAAGGATACATGTACCTCAAATGTACATTGCAGCACTGTGCCAGCCAGGACATGGAAGCACCCTAAATGTCCGGTGAATGGCTAATGAAGATATAGTACGTGTATAGAACGGAATATTACTTAGCCATTAAAGAGAACAAAATAAGGCCATTTACAGCGATGTGGATGGACTCAGAGATTGCCATACTGAGTGAAGTCAGACAGAGAAAGACAAATATCATATGATATTCTTATATAGAGAATCTTTTAAAAATGGTAACAATGAACCTATTTACAAAACAGAAATTGAATCATGGATGTAAAAAACAAACTTGCAGTTACCAAGAGGGAAAGGGGAGGATAAATTGGGAGGTTGGGGTTGACATACACACACTCAGTTCAGTTCAGTCGCTCAGTCATGTCCGACTCTTTGCAACCCCATGGACTGCAGCACGCCAGGCTTCCCTGTCCATCACCAACTACCGGAGCTTACTCAAACTCATGCCCATTGAGTCAGTGATGCGATCCAACCATCTCATCCTCTGTTGTCTCCTTCTCCTCCTGCCCTCAATCTTTCCCAGCATCAGGGTCTTTTCCAATGAGTCAGTTCTTCACATCAGGTGGCCAAAGAATTGGAGTTTCAGCTTCAGCATCAGTCCTTCCAATGAATATTCAGGACTGATTTCCTTTAGGATGGACTGGTTTGATCTTCTTTCAGTCCAAGGGACTCTCAAGAGGCTTCTCCAGCACCTCAGTTAGAAGGCATCAATTCTTTAGTGCTCAGTTTTCTTTATAGTCCAACTCTCACATCCATACAAGACTACTGGAAAAACCATAGCTTTGACTAGATGGACCTCTGTTGGCAAAGTAATGTCTGTGCTTTTTAATATGCTGTCTAGGTTGGTCATAACTTTTCTTCCAAGGAGCAAGTGTCCTTTAATTTCATGGCTACAGTCACCATCTGCAGTGATTTTGGAGCCCCCCAAAATAAAGTCTCTCATTGTTTCCATTGTTTCCCCATTATTTGCCATGAAGTGATGGGACCTGATGCTGTGATCTTAGTTTTCTGAACGTTGAGCTGAAATGTTTCTGAATGTTGAGTGAAAAAACCAACTTTTTCACTCTCCTCTTTCACTTTCAACAAGAAGCTGTTTAGTTGTTCTTTGCTTTCTGCCATAAGGGTGGTGTCATCTGCATATCTGAGGTTATTGATATTTTTCCCAGCAATCTTGATTCTAGCTTGTGTTTCATCCAGTCCAGCATTTCTCATGATGTACTCTGCATATAAGTTAAATAAGCAGGGTGAGAATATAAAGCTTTGACATACTTCTTTCCTGATTTGGAACCAGTCTGTTGTTCCATGTCCGGTTCTAACTGTTGCTTCTTGACCTGCATACAGATTTCTCAGGAGGCAGGTCAGGTGGTCTGGTATTCCCATCTCTTGAAGAATTTTCAACAGTTTATTGTGATCCACACAGTCAAAGGCTTTGGTATAGTCAATAAATCAAAAGTAGATGTTTTTCTGGAACCCTCTTGCCTTTTCGATGATCCAACGGATTTTGGCAATTTGATCTCTGGTTCCTCTGCCTTTTCTAAATCCAGCTTGAACATCTGGAAGTTCATGGTTCACATACTGTTGAAGCCTGGCTTAGAGAATTTTGAGCATTACTTTAGTAGCATGTGAGATGAGTGCAATTGTGCAGTAGTTTGAGCATTCTTTGGCATTGCCTTTCTTTGGGATTGGAATGAAAACTGACATTTCCTAGTCCTGTGGCCACCGCTGAGTTTTCCAAATTTGCTGGCATATTGAGTGAAGCACTTTCATGGCATCATCTTTCAGGATTTGAAATAGCTCAACTGGAATTCCATCACCTCCACTAGCTTTGTTCGTAGTGATGCTTCCTAAGGCCCACTTGACTTCACATTCCAGGATGTCTGGCTCTAGGTGAGTGATCACACCATCATGATTTTCTGGGTCATGAAGATCTTTTTTTGTATAGTTCTTCTGTGTATTCTTGCCAACTCTTCTTAATATCTTCTGCTTCTGTTAGGTCCATACCATTTCTGTCCTTTATTGAGCCCATCTTTGCATGAAATGTTCCCTTGGTATCTCTAATTTTCTTGAAGAGATTGCTAGTCTTTCCCATTCTACTCTTTCCCTCTATTTCTTTGCACTGATCGCTGAGGAAGGCTTTCTTATCTCTCCTTGCTGTTGTTTGGAACTCTGCATTCAGATGGGTGTATCTTTCCTTTTCTCGTTTGCCTTTCACTTCTCTTATTTTCACAGCTATTTGTAAGGCCTCCTCAGACAACCATCTTGCCTTTTTGCATTTCTTGTTCTTAGGGATGGTCTTGATCACTGTCTCCTGTACAATGTCATGAACCTCCATCCACAGTTCTTCAGGCACTCTGTCTATCAGATCTAATCCCTTGAATCTATTTGTCACTTCCACTGTATGATTGTAAGGGACTTGAGTTAGATCATACCTGAATGGTCTAATGGTTTTCCCTACTTTCTTCAATTTAAGTCTGAATTTGGCAATAAGGAGTTCATGATCTGAGCCACAGTCAGCTCCCAGTTTTGTTTTTGCTGACTGTATAGAGCTTCTCCATCTTTGGCTGCAAAGAATATAATCAATCTGATTTTGGCATTGACCAATAGATAACTAAAAAGAACCTACTATATAGCATAGGGAACTCTTCAATACTCTGTAATGACCTATACAGGAATAGAATCTAAAAAAGAGTGACATGGAAGCCTGAAGTGCTGAAGTCCATGGGGCCACAGAGAGTCAGAGTCAGACATGACTTAGCAACTAAACAGCAACAACAACAACTATATATATATATATATAACTGACTCACTTTGCTGCACAGCAGTAATTAACACAACATTGTGAATCAACTATACTCCTATAATAAAATTAATTAATACTTAAAAAAAAACACACTTCCAAGCCTGAACCATAGGTATCACTAAGAATCCCCCTCTTCTCTTATCTCCTATCTCTTACAGGAATCAGGCCACTGAGCCCTGCCAATGTTACTTCCTTAACATCTCAGGAAAGCATACGAAATAAAAATACTCAATGCATTTTACTGCTGTAAAGTTGGGTGAAGAATACAGCTTATTCTACTAGTGAAAGTAGAGATACCACTGATTATAAGTGTTAATCACTCAGTTGTGTCCAACCCTTTGTGGCTCCATGGACTGTAGCCCACCAGTCTCCTCTGTCCATGGGATTCTCCAGGAAAGAATACTGGTGTGGGTTGCCATTTCCTTCTCCAGGGGATCTTTCCAACCCGAGGACTGAACCAGGTCTCCACTGAAGGCAGATTCTTTACAATCTGAGCCACCAGGCAAGCCCATACAACCTACTACTTCCTCAAACAGCAGATTCGGGAACATCAACATGGAAGGAGTTGGATCCATAGAGCAGATCCTTAACCCACCATCCTGGTGGACAAGGGAGTGACAAAGAGAAGGACATGAACTGCTTCCAGACAGGCCATCTCTAAGGAATAGAAATGGCCAGACGCCCTCAGAGGAACACCTGCCTTCAACATACCAGTTATTTTCAGTAGAGAAAGGAGGTATAAGTGAGGCCATATATCCAATCACTTAGAAATCCAATAAAGTTATGGGAAGCATGAAGACATAATGACAGCAGCTTATTCTCCAGTAAATTTCTTATAGGATGGTTAGGATTTTTTTTTTTTAGTAGAAATTCCTATTTGGAGTTTCAACTGTATAAAGAGGAGAGCACAGAAATGGTTCTCACTGCCACTATTTTAGTTGATTACTGCAACAGGAACCTCACTCACCTCCCACCTCTGTTCTTTCTGCCTACTTTCAATGCCACACTCCCAGGAGATCCAGCCACAGTATAAATTATTTCATGCTTCCACACTCTACTTAAAATCCTGTGTCGCCTCATTGTCTCCAGATGAAATCTAAAGTCCCAAGCCTAGTATATGAGGTTCTTAGAGACCTGCTCTGTCTTTTCAGCCTCAGCTCAGTTGTTTGATGCATTGCATTTTATGTTTCTGTTCCTGTCATCTGCTTATGCATGAAATGCCTTCTCTCTCCCTCAAACTGACCTGCAACCTGTCCCCCACTGTTCACTATTCAGCTCAGAGGTCATCTTTACCAGAGAGCCCTATCTGATCTCAGCAGGCTGGCCTGCACATCACACTGTCCTGGGATTTCTTGCATACTTGCTAATCATCACAAAAGGGCTGTGTACTCATTGAAAGTTAGAACCCTGTCCTACTGATCTTTATACTCTCAAAGATTATCACAGTGCCTGGCACAAACCCAGAGGCAGTGGATGGATGAACAATGGAAAGGATGTTTCAGAACCCTGGTCAGTTCCCTAGGACTTTTACTCTGATGATTCCTGAAGCCATACTGAGTGAGGGTTCTGGGGTTATTCTCATCTTCTCTTTGGGACTCTCAACTGCTAAGAGTCCCTCACATCCTATAGCCTGGCCTTTGTAGTTCTTACACACAAGGTTCAATCCTTTATCTGGTGTTACACTTAAAATGTATCTTGAATTCATCTACTTCCTATTTATAAGCCTAACTCAAGACACTATTATCTCTTTCATGAGCCATCACAAAAGCCTTCTAAATAAGCTGTTTACTTTTGCTCCCTAATCTATCTTACCCACAAAAGTCCGAGTGAGCTTTTAAACACAGAAATCAGCATGGTGGACTAAAAGTGAACACCAAATTCTTTGCCACTGCCTCCATCAATAAGTGTAATCTACTTATGCTCCCTTTGCATCTGGGCTGGCCCAGTGGCTTGTGTTAACTAACAATGAAGCAGAAGTGTCCCTCTGTAACTCCCAGGGCTGGGTCTTGAGTAACAGCAGTAAAAATTTAAGCCATTTATAGGGCCCTGAGAGGTTGATAACAAGGTACTTGACCCACTGATTTGTCACATGGAAAACAATAACAACAACACCACTAATAATAAGGGGTACATATATACAATGGAATATTACTCAGCTATAAAAAGGAATGAAATTTGGTCATCTGTAGACATGTGGATGGACCTAGAGTCTCTCATATAGAGTGAAGTAAGTCAGAAAGAGGAAAACAAATATTGTATATTAACACATATATGTGGAATCTAGAAAAATGATGCAGATGAACCTATATTCAGGGCAAGAATAGAGACATAGACATGGGGAATGGACTTGTGGACACAGGAAGTGGGGAGGGGAGGGTGGGATGAATTGGGAGATTAGGATTGATAAATACACACTATCCCATGTAAAAAAGATAACTAGTGAGAACCTGTTATATAGTAGAGGGAGCTCAGTTTGGTGCTCTGTGATGACCTAGATGGGGGAATGCAGTGATGGAGTGGGAGAAGGTCCCAGAGGGAGGGGATAAATGTATATACATAGCTGTTTCATTTCACTGTACAGCAGAAATTAAGACAACATTGTAAAGCAACTACACTCCAATAAAAAATAATAATACCAGCTTCCATTGAAGAAAAATTCTTAGAAGGCCTAAGACCTCCTTAGATATATAAATTTCACCATGTCTTAAGATCCTGTGAGGCTGGTAATATTATTTCTATTTTTCAAATGAGAAGATTGTAGTTCCATAGACTAATTTTCTCAATAAACCAAGAGCAGCATTCAAATCCTTGCCTAACTGATGCTGACACCCTTGGTCCTTCCTGAAGGAGAATCCTCAAGTCATCTTTACTCCCTCTTTGGAAGCTATGACAAATGCCCTTCCCCAAGACCAGATACTAATATTAAGAGATAAGTCCAACTGGGGATGAGATCTTATTTTCTCCAAATTAAAACAATAAGTCAGATGGGTTTCAGATGCCACACTGCATAACTGTGATATATGTCCTGCCCTAAGAAACTCCCCATGAGTACAAGGGGCGATCCTGTAATTGAAGCCATATGTTAACCAGTGCCCTGAACTCATTTGCTCATTTCCTCCTTCCAAGTTTCATTGCTCTTCAAAACACACTGATGAGGGAGAAAGGGACTGGCACACCTCCATAGCTTCAATGACAGCAAAATCTGTGATCAGGGCCACTCTTCTGCCTGCTTCCTCCCTCATCACCCCTTCACCTTCACTACTCCCACCGCTTCTTTCTTGTAAAATGCAGAATGACCTTCTGGCCAGGAAGAATGAAAAGTGCTTCAATTTTGTAGGTCAATGGTATTTTTATGAACCCTAAATTATATCAGACAATCATAATCTTGCCTTTAGGTCAAAGAATGCAAAATTATGCCTCCTCCAAATCAATTTAATCTATAATTTAAATTACTGACTGCTCAAGGGGGCCAGCGCCATGGTGACAGTCACAGGGCAATGCAATCAGCCTCAAGGATGCTGAGTGTTGGCAGTTCTCCCAACTACACAAGCTGGGTTTGCTGTGCCTAAGCTATTTATTTACCATATCACTGGCGCACGCGTGCACACACACACACACACACAAGTGCACAAAATGGGTTGGCAGAGGATGAGATGGTTGGATAGCATCACCGACTCAATAGACATGAATTTGAGCAAACTCCAGGAGACAGTGGAGGACAGATGAGCCTGGCGGACTACAGTCCATGGGGTTGCAAAGAGTCGGTCACAACTTAGTGACTGAACAACAACAATAAATCAATATAAATCAACAAAACAAACATCACACCCACCTCCCCTGGTTAAAAACCCCATGGGTCGTAAGAGCTTCTGATTGACCTTGGAGTAAAAACCAGACATCTGAAGCTAGTTCAGAAAGCACCTCCACCTCCCCCAGCCTTTCCCTTCCTTCCTGCACATCTACCACACCAGCTGTCTCCACACGCCTTGTATTTATGTGCCGTCCACCTTCACCTGTGCAAAGAACTTCTCACTGCTCCATCCGCCTTCTTCAGTCTGACAAACTCCAATCTATATTTCAGGTCACAGCTCAAAAATCACTTCATCCAGGAGGCTTCCCTGACTCTGACTCACTGACCAGATGAGGTCCCCTACTTTAAAATCTCAGAGTTTCTCAACCTTTCCCTGTCATGACAAACATTGCACTTTGCCGTTTTTATTTCCAGTAAGTTCCACTGGACCATAAATTCCAGGAGGGCAAAGGCTGTATCCTTGGTAGATAGCAAATGCCTCACATTATTTGTCTTTAGCAGAAACCCTCAAAATGTGGTCCCCAGACCAGCAACATGAGATCCCCCAGAGACTTGTCAGAGATGCAGATGCTCTGGTTTTATCCCAGACTTACAGAATCAGAAATGCTAAGGGCAGGCGAGAAGGCAGTGCTTTTAGCAAGCTCTCCAGGCAATTTTGATGTGCACTGAAGTTTGAGACCCACTGGTCTTTTTAGAAAATTAATTAATTAAAGTATAGTTGGAGGACTTTCCTGGTGGTCCAGTGATTAAGAATCTGCCTTGCAGTGCAAGGGAGAACTAAGATCCCACATGCCTTGAAATGACTAAGCTTTTGAACAGCACCCACAAGCCACAACCTCTAAGCCCATGTGCTGCAGAGCCCAAGTGCCACAACTGGAGAGCTCCTGTGCTGCAACTACTAAAGCAATCAATTCAGTGAGTTCAGATCAGTTCAGTTCAGTCGCTCAGTTGAACTCCATGGACTGCAACATGCCAGGCTTCCCTATCCTTCACCATCTCCCGGAGCTTGTTCAAACTCGTGTCCATCAAGTTGGTGATGCCATCCAACCATCTCATCCTCTGTTGTTCTTTAGATCATCAGCTAAAGCATGGCATGCAATCAAAGATCCCATGCACCACAACTTGGAGAAGAAAATGGTCACCCACTCCAGTGTTCCTGCCTGGAGAAGTCCACGGACAGAGGAGCCTGGTGGGTCCATGGGGTCGCAAAGAGTCGGACACAAGTGAGTGACTGAGTACCATAACTAAGACCAGAGGCAGTCAAAAAAATAAATAAATATTAAAAAATAAAATATAGTTGGTTTGCAATATTGTGTCAGCTCCAGGTGTACAGTGATTCAGATATGTGTGTATATATATGTATACACACACACACACACACACACACACATATACAAGTTATTACAAAATTTTGAGCATAATTCCACGTTCTATATAGTAAATCTCTGTTGGTTAACTACCTCTGTTGTTGTTGTTCAGTCGCTCAGTCATGCCTCACTCTGTGATGACCCCATGGACTGAAGCCCATCAGGCTCCTCTGTCCATGGGATTCTCCAGGCAAGAATACTGGAGCGGGTTGCTGTTTCCTTTTCAAGGGGATCTTCCAAGATTAGGGATAGAACCCATGTCTCCTGCACTGGCAGGCAGATTCTTTACAACTGAGCCACCTGGGAAGCCCTAACTCTTTACTTCTGAACAGCACCAAGAATCAGTGATCTTTAACACAAAGGCACTCACACTGTAGCAGGTAAATCTAACCCTGCTCAACCACGAAAGGCAAGACTGGAACCAACGGGTTGATATTCTTTGCAGGCTGATTTTGGATAAGGGACAGGAGGGACTTTCCCACAATCAGCCAAGTTTCATAACAGAATGCCCCTGAGAAAGGAGGCATGGCACACAAGGCCCCTAGCTGTGCAGGTACATTTTCTAGTTTATAGTTACACTCAATAAACAGCGACTTGAATGGTGGAGAAGAGATTGCTGAGTCAGGTAATACCAGCTGTCATGTTCCCGTTCATCTCAAAGACTCTTGGAGGCACCCCAGTTGTGCCTCAATTCAGTTCAGTTCAGTCACTGTCATGTCTGACTCTTTGCGACCCCATGGACTGCAGCACGCCAGGATTCCCTGTCCATCACCAACTCCCGGAGCTTACTCAAACTCATGTCCATTGAGTCAGTGATTCCATCCAACCATCTCATCCTCTGTCATCCTCTTCTTCGCCTGCCTTCAATCTTTCCCACCATCAGGGTCTTTTCCAATGAGTCAGCTCTTCACATCAGCTGGCCAAAGTATTAGAGCTTCAGCTTCATCATCAAGTCCTTCCAATGAATATTCAGGACTGATTTCCTTTAGGATTGACTGGTTTGATCTCCTTGCAGTCCAAGGGACTCTCAAGAGTCTTCTTCCACACCACAGTTCAAAAGCACACAGAGTTGTGCCTACTCTGAAGATTTAAAGGAACATAATGAAGCTTGGAGGGGCTTAGGTAAAACAACTTCTAATGGTGAAAAAGTTTAACAAAAACCACCAACAGTCCTCTACCCAACTTCAGGAGAACTAAGCAATAAGGATTTTATAAATGGCTCTAAATTTTAAAAACACAATTAAATCTAAATGGGAATCTGGTTGACTGAACAAAGAAAGTCCACGTCCAGGATGTCTGAACAGGAGAAGCTGCTGTTACTGGAAATCAAAAGAAGAGTGTTCCCTGTGAAAGGTGCATTTATGCACTGTCCCCTAATTGGGGCCGACTGAATGGATCATCATTTGGAGTGGAAATGATGTTGGAAGTCCTGCAGTCAAATTGGAGAAAGATTTAAAATCTGATTGAAGTGACTAAGATCTTTAAACACCTCCTGACAACAATCAACACATCTACTCCCTATTTAGAAACTGCAGTTCACACCACTGCCATACAGACTGCAGGACGGTTGCCTTTTGACTTCCAACTTAGAGGTAACTCACTATGTTCTCCAGAGTACTTGACTCTGAAAGAGTCATGACTGATACCGCAGAAGACAAAGGATTCCACATAGTTTTGTGTCACTGTTTGTCACTGAAATAGATAGTTCAGTGATGATCCTGTATAACAAATGTCTTGCTTTCATCTAAAGGCCTTGAAAAGTGATGATCAGACTCTTAACACATCCATCATTCCCAGATGTCTTTGTGTCAGTTTTGAATGGATGATCCAGCCCTTTCCACATACTGCTACCATTCATTTATCAACAAGAAAGAACTATGTGAGGTTTCCTTGGTGGCCCAGTGGTTAAGACTCTGTGCTTCCACCACAGGGGGTGCGGATTCATCCCCTGGGGAATTAAGATCCTGCATGTTGTGCACTGCAATCAAAAAAAAAGAGCTATGTTAAGTAAGTAGCTTAGAGTTTCAATAACTTTCTTGATTTCTCTCTGGATGAAAAGCTTTCTTGCTTCATCTTAAAACTTTAACACTTTGTTCATATCTTTCTCATAATAAAAGCACAAATTTGGAAAATTTATGGTTACCAAAGGGGAAAGGGGGCTGAAAACATAAGAGTTTGTGATTAATACATACACACTACTGTATATAAAATAGATAACCAATAAGGACCTACTGTATAGCACAGGGAAACATATTTGATATTTTGTGGTAACCTATAAGGGGAAAGTGGAGAAGGCAATGGCAACCTACTCCCGTACTCTCACCTGGAAAATCCCATGGACGGAAGAGCCTGGTAGGCTGCAGTCCATGGGGTCGCTAAGAGTCGGACATGACTGAGTGACTTCACTTTCACTTTTCGCTTTCATGCATTGGAGAAGGAAATAGCAACCCACTCCAGTGTTCTTGCTTGGAGAATCCCAGGGACGAGGGAGCCTGGTGGGCTGCTGTCTACGGGGTCACACAGAGTTGGACACGACTGAAGTGACTTAGCAGCAGCAGCAGCATAAGGGGAAAGAATCTGAAAAGGATATATGTATATATATGCACACACAATTGTTTCCTATTTTTAATTCATATTGACAAATGCTCCAAATTTGTTTGGTATTTTTAGTTTGGTTTTTGAAGTACAGTTGTGTTAGTTTTAGATGTAAGAAAAGTGATTCAGTTATACACACACAAACACACGCATATATATACCTGAATTGCTTTGCTGTACACCCAAAACTAACAAAACTATACTTCAAAAAACAAAATAAAAAAAACTCACAAATCTGGAGCATTTGCCAATATGCATTAAAAGTAGGAGAAAAAATGACAATTTCAAGGAGAAAAATGAAAATTCAAATCTGTAAGAATCACAAATGTTAAAGAAGGAAAATAATTATGTTAAGGAAAAATGAAAATTTGTATCTGTATATACAGTCTCTCCTGAATGTACAAAAATAGGCCAAAGCAAAAGACTAGATGAGTGCCAAACAAACTGAGACAGAGATAGTTTGATTGATGGGATCATAAGAGATTTAAAATTTCTTCTTAATTTTCTCTTATTATTATGAGGTTATAACAGTTCATAGAGTG
Source organism: Okapia johnstoni (assembly GCA_024291935.2). Taxonomy (NCBI): domain Eukaryota; kingdom Metazoa; phylum Chordata; class Mammalia; order Artiodactyla; family Giraffidae; genus Okapia; species Okapia johnstoni. The sequence goes on from CM044308.1 coordinate 93,330,026, forward strand.
TGACTGTGGTGCAGGGTTAGACAAACAGAAAAAGAAAGACAACCCTGAAACAAACCCATAGGTACAAGAAAATGATACAAGACATGCAGGTCACTGAAGAAAGGGGGACATTGTGCCCAAGAGGGAATATAATAAGTGATGCTGAAATAGTGGGTTCTCCATAAGGAATGAGACAAAACTCAATCTAAATATCACCATATACAAAAATCAACACCTCACACCATACATGGAAACATTTTGGATTTAAATCCAAATGTGAATCAAATGTGAAAAGCCAAATTTCAAACTGTTAGAAGAAAATACAGGAAAATCTCATTATAGTCTGGAGAATGGGAAAGATTTTTCAAAGAAGATATATGATATACTAACTTTAAAAAGAAAAAAAAACTGGTCATTTACTTCCATTAAAGCTAAGATCATTTTTATAAAAATTCACTTCGCTCAGTCGTGTCCGACTCTTTGCAAGACCATGGACCATACAGTCCATGGAATTCTCCAGGCCAGAATATTGGAGTGGGTAGCCTTTCCCTTCTCCAGGGGATCTTCCCAACCCAGGGATCGAACCCAGGTCTCACACATTGCAAGTAGATTCTTTACCAGCTGAGCTACCAGGGAAGCCCCCAAATTCACCATAACATGGGAATTCAAGCTACAAGTTGCAAGAAGATGTTTAACATGTATAAATCAATAAGGAAAAAGACAATCTTAGAGAACGACTGTCTGAAACAGAGGGCTTCCCCAAGAAGGTGAAAAGAGAAGGCTCTTCTGAAAAGAGAAGGCTTCCCCAAGAAAGCGACATTTGTGATTTTAATGAGGCAGGCTTCTCTATAGGGGGAGAAATTTCAATTAAGAGTAATGTTGAAGCCCACTCATTAAGCAGACCCAAGCTCTGTTCTTCAACAACCTTTGTGTCAGATATAAACATGGTATTTGCATCTTTATCGACCTCACTTCTGGTTCATTTCTCAACTGGTTCCAAGCTGGGGTGGGTAAAAGACAGGGAATGGTATTATTTATTAGACTCAAATCCCAATAGGAAAGAACTTGGCTTTTATTCTGGATGGTTTTGAACAAGTATGACATGACCTGACTGCAGTTTTTGTGAAGTTCATCCTGGCGGCTCTATGGAGAATAGACTCAGGGGCAGAGATGAAAGCTGAAAGATCATTAGTTGACTTTCACCAAACCCAGAGCAGGCAGGAGGGTGGCTTGGTGACAGGAGTGGAGGGATAATAAGCCATCAGAGCCAAAGGCGTGTGGTATTGTATTCAATGGGGGAGGCGGGGGAAGGGCAACCAAAGGTGAGACCTAAAATTCAATCAAAATGAAAATAATAGTGAATATTAAGTGTCTTAAAGATAAAGGTGATAATTCATAATGGCTCTGTATATGGCTAATTCATAATGACTCAAATATGTATATATATGTGTATATATATATATATATAATTCTATTATATATTATTATACATTGTATATATTATTTATATAAAAAAGGTATTTCTATATATGCATTCATACTGATGCTGAAGCTGAAGCTCCAATACTTTGGCCACCTGATTTGAAGAGCCAACTCATTGGAAAAGGCCATGATACTGGGAAAGATTAAGGGCAGGAGGAGAAGGCGGCAATAGAAGATAAGATGGTTGGATGGCATCACCGTCTCAATGGACATGAGTTTGAGCAAACTCTAGGAGATAGTGAAGGACAGGGAAGCCTGGCGTGCTGCAGTCTAGGGGGTTGCAAAGAGTTGGACACGACTTAGCTACTCAACAACAGTATGCATGTATATGCATATAGTGCTTAGGTGCTCAGTCGCATCCGACTCTTTGAGACCCCATGGACTACAGCCTGCAGGCTCCTCTGTCCACAGAATTTTCCAGGCTCCAGTATTTCCAAGAATACTGGAGCAGTTTGCCATTTCCTGCTCCAGGGGATCTTCCCCACCCAGGGATCGAGCTTGCATCTGTCTCTTATTTCTCCTGCTAGGCAAGTAGATTCTTTACCACTGCACCACCTGGGAAGCCCATATATGCATACTTATATATATATATATACATGATCAGGTTTTATCAGATATTCAGAACAAGAGGATAGAGAGAATCTATTTTGTAGTGATGCAATAAGAAAACACAAAGAAGGTAAACTTTTCCTTTTAAGAGAACAATGCCAACCTTCTGCCTGCAGTAATTAATTTCTCTCTGCCTGGGTCATCGGAAGCTGCCTTCAACTCATTCGGCAAGATTTCCTGTAGGTCTGCTCATCACTCCACGAACATTTTACCCTTAAAACCAGCAGCCTCAACCTAGTGCAAATATGACATTTATGTCCAAATTGAATGTGCATAAAATGTCATCCTACCCTCAGCCCAGCACAGCAACTTCCAATTATATCATGTTTTAAGGGATGATGACAAATGCAGGAGAGATCACCCAGTGGCCTTTGCTAAGATAACAGAATGGGAGCATTTGGATTAAATCACAGCGTGTTGAGGGCATTCTGACTTCAGGGGCACCATAAGACTTTGATTAAGCCACCAATGGGTGGATTCTTCAGAAGGATCATGGGGGTGCTGGGGTTCACCCACAGCTTTTGTAACTTTCATGGTCCACACAGACCCTATAAAGCAGAAGATCAAGAATTACGTTCCAAGAGCTCTTTATTAGGCTGGCAGCAAGGCCCTGGGCTGTAGGGAAGGGATGGTTATTTTGTGAGGTGTCACATCTGAGCATTACTTTAGCAAATAACCCTGACTGCCTGGGGCCGGATCCTAGTCAGCCACGGGCAGCTGCACCACTTTGCACAAGTGTTTTCAGAATCCTGTGCTTCAGTTTCTCCATCTGTTAAATGTGAACACTAATCCCATCTACTTCCTTACTAATCGTGAGGATTAAAAAGGATGACTTGCATAAAATACTCTGTCTTGGTGGGCTGGGGCAGTTGTAACAAAACACTGCGGGCCAGGGGGCTTAAACAGTAAAAACAAACTTTTATTCTATGTTCTGGAGACCAGAAGTCTAAGCTGAAGCTTCCAACAGATTTGGTATCTGGTTCACAGATGTTCTTCTTGCCGCATCCGCATGTAGTGGAATGGCCGAGGGGGCTCTCTGGGGTCTCCTGTATAGTGGTAATCTCATTTATGAGGCTCTGCCCTCACAATCTGCGTGAGTGCATGCTAAGTCACTCCATTTGTGTCCGACTCTTTGCCAATCAATGGACTGTAGCCCGCCAGGCTCTTCTGTCCATGGGATTTTCCAGGCAAGAATACCGGAGTGGGTTGCAATGCCCTCCTCCAGGGGATCTTCCCAATTCAGGGATCGAACCCACGTCTCTTATGTCTGCCATATTGGCAGGTGGGTTCTTTACCACTAGTGCTACCTGGAAAGCCCCCTCATGACCTAATCACCTCTTAAAGGCTCCACCTGCACACATCAGCATATTGGGGTTGGGTTTCAACAGATGAATTTTGTGGGACATGAACATTCGGGGTATAGCACACCAGAAGGGTCCCTGATGCACACTGTATGTTTAACAAAGATTAGCAGTAATATTATCTTTAAGTAGGACCACCTGCCTTAACTCTATCACTTTCCCTGGCACACAGTAGGGAACAAATAACCATTTGTTGCAAGGACGATGAGTGAATTATCATCACACTCTCACCTTTGGTTTCCTCACAGGTACAAGGGGACAATAATGTCACCTCCCAAGGCTGTCACAAAAATGAAATAATACAGCAGACAGCAAATAAATGGTAGTTTGTAAAATGAACTTTAAAAGCCCTATTCACTGAACTAAAAACAAAATCAGGGACCAGTACAAAAAGACAACCTATGAAATAGGGAGAAAATATTTGCAAATGTTGTGACCAAAAAGGGCTTAATTTGCAAAATATATGAAGAGCTTATACAACTTACTAACAACAACTACAACAAAAAACAATAAAAAAATGGGCAGAAAGTCTAATAGACATTTCTCCAAAGAAGATATACAGATGGCCAATACGCACATGAAAAGATGCTCAACATCACTAACTATCAAAGAAATGCAAATCAAAACTATGGTGAGGCACCACTTCACACCAGTCAGAATGGCCATCATTAAAAAGTCTGCAAATAACAAGTGCTGACGAGGGTGCAGAGAAAAGGGAACGCTTCTACACTGTTGACGGGAATGTAAACTGGTGCAGAGCCACTATGGAAAATAATATGGATGTTCCTTAAAAAACTAAAAATCGAGTTGCTATGTGGTCCATCAATCCCACTCCTGGGCATATATCCAGAGAAAACTCTAATTTGAAAAGATACATGCACCCCAGTGATCATAGCAACACTATTTACAGCAGCCAAGACATGGAAGCAACCTAAAGGTCCACCTACAGAGGAAGGGATAAAGAAGATCGGTATATATACACAACAGAATATTACTCAGTCATAAAAAGGATGGAGTAACGCCACTTGCAGCAATATGGGTGGATTTAAGAGATTACTATACTAGGTGAAGTAAGTCAGAAAGAGAAAGACAAATACACAATATCACTTATATGTGGAATCTAAAATATGATACAAATGAAACTTATTTACAAAACAGAACCACAGACATAGAAAACAAACTTACATTTACCAAAGGGAAAAAGGAGTGGAGGAGGGAAAAATTAGGAGTTTGAGATTAGTAGATACAAATTACTACATATAAAATAGATAAACAAGGTCCTACTGTATAGCACAGGGAACTATATTCAATATCTTGTAAAAAACATTATGAAAAAGAACATATATCCATATATATATATATGAATATTTGAACCACTTTGCTGAACACCATAAATTAATACAACATTGTAAATAAACTATACTTCAAGAAAAAATTTTTGAAAATCAGGGAGACTTCCCACTTGCTTGTCTTTACAGTTTAAAATGCAAATTTGTTTCAGTTTCAAATGAACAGGCTTGCATTTTAAACAGTGAAACAAGATTGTTTCTGTTTGTTTGTTTCCCTCTGGGAGGGAATGATGCCTACTTCACAGGGTCATTATGCAGAGTGAGGGAATTAATGCAAGGGAAACCTGGCCGGTAGGAGATGGAGAATTCCCTTCACCAAAGAAACAAACTGATAAATGACAGATCCTGCAAGGAATCAGAGCTGTCAATCTCCATTTCCCTCCCTCCTCCCTGAATCTCATAAGCCAGTGGGCACAGCATGGTGACCTCCTGTGGTTTGAGCTCCGTCACTGGAGGGGAGGTGGTCCTTCTGGTCATCCCACTGTGGCTGAGGCCACTTCTGTTGGTTGCTGATGCTACTCTTGCTCCCCACGTGGCAGCTCTACATCCAGACACTTGAAGTTTGGGGGAAGCTCTCCTTCTCTCGTGCTCAGTCTTGTCCAACTCTTTATGACCCAATGGACTGAAGCCCACAAGGCTCGTCTATCCATGGTTTTTTTCAGGCAAGAATACTGGAGTGGGTTGCCATTTCTTTCTCCATCTCTTTCCTCTACCAGAGTTACAAATTGTTTCCATTAGCACTAGACCAGAATAGCCTTCGCTTTTAATTTCTTACAAGAAACCCATGGAAGAGGTCTGAGGAATAATGGGCATTTGTGGAAGTGGGGAAGGGTGGTCAATGGGCAAGTGAGTTCACTGGGTTAAAAAATTTAAAAATGGTTTTCTCAGAGCCTTTGCACACCACCTTTCACATGACTCTCCCAGAGCGGAGATAGAAGAATTTCTAAAGCTTACTTAATCAAAATACTCTCTTGTAAACTGTGTAATGTGTAACTGTGTCCCAAGGAACAGATTTAAGACTGTATTAAATGCCCATTTATCTGCTGTTGAATGTCCACCAGTGGCTACTGCAGGGTTGGGCACATGACCATGAATTCCACATCCCATCTCTGCCTTCACGGAGTCTGATGTCTAACAAGGGAATGACTGGCAAGTCAATAAAGCCCCAAGTGGAGTTCATAATACACACCAGTAAGGATGCAAAAGCACAGGAGTTCAGGTTTAGTCCAAGGTGAGAGCAAGAAAAGTCTCCGAGGAAAAGGAAGGATTTGGGATTTTTGATGAAAGACTGGCTAAGGTTTGAACATACAGAGATGGTAGAGCAAAAAGGATATCAGGGACCAGGACAATAAGGCTAGAGCATACAGGTCTGGGCTGTCATGCAGGTGTAAGGTCAGGCGAGGTGAAAAGCAAGATACGCACAACGGGTTAGGACATCCTTGGAAAGGCTTGATGAGGAGGGGGAGGGAGAGAAGGGGGATGGGGACTGCTATGTGGCTCTTGTCCATAGCCATAGTGATAAAATATTTCTACTAGCATATTTGAGCTCCACTTCATTTTAACCACTGTAACTGGTGTTTGACATTTCAGATCTTGTTTAGACCCCCCAAGTACACCTCTGATGTAGGGTATCCAACCCCTGTGGCTTAGTGAGGTGGTTAAGAGAAAGACCTTTGGAGGCAGAAAGACCTGGGCTTAAATCTGGTTCCACCAACTACTGGGGTGTGACACTGAGCAATTCACTTAACTTCTCTGAAAGTGTTAGTTGCTCAGTCGTGTCTGACTCTTTGGGACCCCACAGACTATAGCCCACCAGACTCCTCTGTCCATAGAATTCTCCAGGCAAGAATACTGGAATGGGTAACCATTCCCTTTTCCAGAGGATCTTCCCGACCCAGGGATAGAACCTGGGTCTTCTGCATTACAGGTAGACTAGTTACCATCTGAGCCACCAGGGAATCCCTAATTTCTTTGAACCTTAGTCTATAATCTATCTCCTGGTATTGTTGGGAGCTGACAGATAGTATGAAAAGTGCTTAGCAGTGCACCTAGCATTTAGAAAGTACTAGATAAATACACACTGATTGAAGAAACCTAGGTTCAGAAGCATAAGGACTTGTCTGAGGCTACACGACTAATAAACAACAGAGCAGCCATTTGATCTGCAAACTACCAGACACCAAAGTCAGTGATCACTGTCCAGACTGAACTGACTGCACTGTGATAATGAATGATGATGAGAAATAACTAATATTCATTGAATGCTGGATCACTGCCCTGAGCACTTTCTGATGTTCAGTGGCTCAGTCCTGTCTGACTCTTTGCAGCTCCACAGACTGCAGCACACCAGGCTTCCCTGTCCTTCACCATCTCCTGGAGCTTGCTTAAACTCATGTCCATGGAGTCGGTGATGCCATCCAACCATCTCACCCTCTGTCGTCCCCTTCTCCTCCTGTCTTCAATCTTCCCGGCATCAGGGTCTTTTCCAATGAGTTGGCTCTTTTGCATCAGGTGGCCAAAGTATTGGAGTTTCAGCTTCAGCATCAGTCCTTCTAATGAATTTTTAGGGTTGATTTCCTTTAGGATTGACTGGTTTTATCTCCTTGCTGTCCAAGGACTCTCAAGAGACTTCTGCAGGACCACAGTTCAAAAGCATCAATTCTTCAGTGCCCAGCCTTGTTTACAGTCATATTCTCACACCCAAACATGACTACTGGAAAAACCATAGCTTTGACTATACAGACCTATGTATTGCTGTCCAACCTCTGCAACAATCCCATGAAGTAGGCACAATTATTATATCCATTGAACAGATGAGGAAACTGAGGTCCAGGATAGTGAGATGACTTGAAAAGACATGCTCGCCATACTGAAAAGAAGGAAATGGCTCATTGCAGAGTGATCCAGGGGTTAGTCCATGTTCATCTTTGCTGAACTGCAGTGCTGAATTGGCCTCTTTGTTAGGTGACCCATGCCTGGAGCTATGGAAGGGGGATGTCTCAGTGCTCAAGCCATTGGCCCCAAACAGACTCCATTTCTTTCCTCAAATGCACTTAGAGAACCTACATTTGCATATGTAGGCTGGAGATTCAGTCAGCGACATTATGCCTTTGTAACAAGATACTATTTTCAAGGAAATGGCTGCTAGATTACATAGGTGCTGAGCTGTGGGCGTGTGTTTGACATTTTAACTTTCCAATGAAAGCGCTTCAATGATGAATAATTTAAGCCTTCTAGGAAATGCGAAGTAACACCCAAATCAGGCAGTCAGTCTCTGAAATTCACATATTTGACCAAAAATTCCTTGCATCGGCAACATGAAATATATTGTCCTTGGAGAAGTAAGAACAAACATACTGTCCTTGGGGCAAAGATGAAATGGTCTAGGTTTTGGAAGTAGACATTTGGGAGGGGCCACAACTTGATTCTATTTCTTTTTAGCCTTTCAACTGTAGACAATTCTTTAAAGTTCCCAAACTATTTTCTCCTATGTAGAATGCTGTTGCTGTTCAGTTGTTCAGTCATGTGCAAACCTTTACGACACCATGGACTGCAGCAAACCAGGCTTCCCTGTCCTTCACTGTCAAACTCATATCCATTGAGTTGGTGATGCCATCCAACCATCTCATCCTCTGTCATCCCCTTCTCCTCCTGCCCTCTATCTTTCCCAGCATCAGGGTTTTTTCCAATGAGTTGGCTCTTCGCATCAGGTGCCCAAAGTATTGGAGCTTCAGCTTCAGCATCAGTCCTTCTAATGAATATTCAGGACTGATTTCCTTTAGGACTGACTGGTTTACCTCCTTGCTGTCCAAGGGACTCTCAAGAGTCTTCTCCAGCTCCACAGTTCGAAAGCATCAATTCTTCGGCACTCAGGCACTTCCAAGAGGTTTATGATAAAAAGGTACGATAATGTAGATGAGGGAATCTAGCATGGAGACCAGCACATGATAGATGTTCAATGTAAACTATGGCTACTATGATTATTATATGGTCATTATCTGTCCAGTTCCATTTAACAACTTTTTATTGAGTGACATGGTGAATTACGCATAAGGAGTCAGTTCTCTAAAAAGTCAAAAAGGCAAGAGACAAGGGGAAGAAAGGCCGGTCTTTGTCTCCTTGTAACATAAGAATGGGTGGAAATAAAGCAATTGCACAAGATTTTTCTCTTGAACACTGTTATTCCTCTCATCATCTTCAGAATTTTGACTGTTGGTTGCCTCCATCAAGAAATGTAAACTTGCCTTTCTTATACTTAGTCTCCCAATCTCTCTCTCCTTCCATCCATCTTCCTGTTAGTGTCTCAGTCCAGACACACATCTCCTCTGCCCTGAACCTCTTGTTCCACAGCAGGACTGAGGGGTGGATGCTGGGAGAAAGAGAGAGCATGATGAACAAGGAGGAGGGGCCATCAGGAGGAGAAGCACGCAGCTGGGCTGGACTTTGAAAATCAGCCAAAGACATCGGGGTTTTTCCCCCCTGAAGGCAATGAGGTTGTGGGGTGAGGGTGGAAGGGAAAGTCATGAACATCTCACAGGAGAGAGGAAGTGGTTTCTGAAAATGGAATTTAATGAAGATTGCTAGTGAGGCATCACAATTATTGGTCAGACACTATACAACACAATCATATTAAATGGAAGGGATTGTTTTGGATGACTCAAGCCAAGATTAGACTTTCTCATCTCTTTCCAACCTACCATGAGGTGATCAATGAGTCCTTAAATGGATCTTCCCTCCTGTCCCACCTCAACAACCAGGCGCTGGAAACCACAGGTGGGAATCCAAAGACAGAGAGGAGGGAGGGAGCCTGGCAGCCTGGGGGCCCTTGTAGCATCACAGACAGAGCTCTAGCTTTGAAGCCAGAATTATGCCTAAAAGTTCCACCACATGAGTGATTCAGTAATTTAGTCTTGCTGGGGCTCAGTTTTCTCACCTGTAAGTGGGGAAATTTCTCATGACTGGTGTGAGGATCAAAGGTCGTAACAACTACAAAATGTGGGGTATACAGTAAGAATTCAATAAATCATGCGTGACATTTGGTTCTCCTCCAGGACAGAGATCGTGATTTGTTCTTATTTATCTCTACATCACCAGTGTTTGATTATCATTCATTCTACTCAGCAATACCTAGTTCTCCTTCCTTCCTAGGTACGTGGTAGAAACACATTTCCTGACCCCCTTGTGATTGGACAGAGCCCTGTAACTCATTCTGAGCTGTGATCATTTGGGGGCTGAGCTCATTTGGGGGCTGAGCTTCCTTTCCCTCTGGCCCACCATGGATGATATGTCTTCATATATCATCAATCTACAGGCTTGGATCCCTGTGAAAAACAGGACCTCTGCCAGGCCAGGCTGGATGAACTTTAGCACGAACAACACACAGACCTTTGCTGTTTAGAGACCTTGAGAAGAGGGGGCTGTTTGTTACTGCAGCATAGCTTAGCCCATCCTGACCTATACAGCAGTGCCTGTAACATCATAGCCACTCATAGCAACTCAGGCAATGCTTTGTGTTTTAACAAATGTACATAAAAGGAATTGGGGATTAAAAAGTGGGGAGTTGGAGGGAGAAAAAAAGGAAGGAATTAAAGGAAGTATCCAGATGAGAGACAACAAATACACAACAAATGTCACATGGCTAGAAAAATAAAAGCCTATTTCTCATTCTGGTTCTGCTCTCACTAGTCTGAGCTGGCATAAGTGGCAGGTTCAGCCTGGGGCATATCAAAGAGGCTTTAGTTCTCCAGGAAGCTGGAAAAGATGGAGACAGAGTGGGAGATGACAGGGGTCAGGATAGGGGCTATGTGGTCAATATTTTAGTCTATGGGACACATAGCTACTTAACTCTGCCTTGGTCATGTGACAGCAGCCACACACAACACATAAAGAAATGAGCATGGCTGTGTTGCAATAAAATTTTATTTACAACAACAGCAGGCATGCCAGATTTGGTCCATGAGCCAGTTTGCCAACCCACCAACACTGAAAACCAGAACCATCTAAAGAAGTTCAGAATCAAGTGGATCAAGAATGGGATGAATCTGCCACAGCACTTTGACCCAGGTGGAAAGAACAATATAAAGGGAATTAAAAAGAAAAGAGAGGGCACAGAATACAGCCAATGAAACTCAAAGATGAAGGCACTCCAGGCCCAACCCCCAACCTCCTCTTCTTCCCGATCCCTGGTTTAGTCTCTTCCTTGTGTGTGTGTCTGTCTTCAGGGGGGCAGAACAGTTCTGACAGATGCTGTCTCATCTCTGCAGAAACAGATCTGGGTTTCTGGAAAGGTTCCACAGATGGGCCTTCCACCTCCCCCTCCACAGCTGTTCCCACTCTGCTCGTGTGTGCATGACTCACCATCAGTCATTTCAATTACCAAGGCCTCCATTTGCCAGCCCCTCCATCTGCCAGGGCTCTCCCTTGCCAGGCCACCAGCCACCACCCCTAAGAAGTAATGTCTCTGTTATGAGCGCAGGACTAGAGAACTGTGACAATCTCTCCAAGCAATAACCAGTGTCCACTACTGACCCCCTTATTGTTTCCAAGAAGTATGGCAGCTCATTGGAGGAGCAGCCAAAAGCAGGGGCTACTGAAAGTGAATATTTGGTAGGATGTTGCTACAAATCCCCTTACATGGGAGCCATTTCCTGCCCGACTGTTAGAGCCATCCCCGGTTGAGGAAACTCGGGAGTCAGAAGGAAGTTTTGATGAATTATTGTGAGAGAAGGAAGTCACAGTTTTTGTTGGAATTATAAGAGGGTTGGTTTGTTGTGTGTGTGAGCTTAGTCGTGTCTGACTTTTTGTAATTCAGTGGACTGCAGCCCTCCAGTCTCCTCTGTTCATGGATTTCCCAGCAAGAATCCTGGAGTGGGTTGCCATTCTCTTCTCCAGGGGATCATTCCAACCCCGGAATTGAACCCATGTCTCTTGTATCTCCTGCACTGGCAGGCATATTCTTTATCCCTGAGCCACCTGGCAAGCTGGAGGTTTTGTTTTTCTGTTAGGCTTGATGACCTGGGAAGATATTTGATCAGAACCTATAACTAGCCTCAAACCATGTCACAGACTTGGGAAGAAAATAGCAAATGTGACACTGTAGACTTAATCTGTTGGCTGAACACTATAAAGCTTTTCAATCCAATTCCCAGCTGGGGAGTCTTGCCTCCTCTTGGACTGGATTGGCTGGGCCCCCTGGTGCTAAGTATATTCCTTTTGACCTAAGCAGAGACAATCCAGATGGCCTGAATTAAGGCCAGCTCCAGCTGCCTTTTCTACTCCTTTGCCCCAGGACCCCACCCTAAACTTGTGTCCCAACATCTTCTGATGGAGAGAGGAAGAAAGGTGAGAGTCATCAGGAGAGACTTCCTCTAAGACAGGACAGATTCCCCCCAAAAGGCCAGAGTAGAGACCAGGGCTCGACACAATCCTAGGTTTTCTCACTTTGAGTCACATGCAGGGGGCTTCCCAGGCAGTGCTAGTGGTAAAGAATCAAACTGCCAATGCACGAGATACAAGAGATGCAGGTTCGATCCCTGGGTTGGGAAGATCCCCTGGAGGAGGAAATGGCCACCCACTCCAGTATTCTTGCCTGGAAAATTCCATGGACAGAAGAGCTTGGTGGGCTACAGTCCATGAGATCACAAAGACATGATTGAGCGAACTGAACACAAACCCACACAGTCCACCACCATCACTGCCACCAGATTCTCTACTTACTCCTTCCAAGAGCAAACCTCTGAAATCACAGCTCATCTAAGAAAAAAAAAAAAAAAAAAAAAACACTGCCCCTGTCATCAGCAGAGACTGCAAAGGTAGAGAAGCCATCCAGAGAGACCCTCAGGGCTCAAGCCACTGACAACATAGTCTAGTTTAGTCCAATTAGGACCATGGGCCACACTCCTCCTCCTCCATGACTCATGTGCCTGGACCCTGCCTTATCTTTGGAGAGAATGAGGGATGTGAGGCAAAGGCAGAACAGACTCAAGAACTCCAGCCTCACTTACAGCCACCAGAGCTACACCAAGGAGGAGGAAGAACTAGGACTATATTTTGCACAAAGACCAAAAGACTTGGGTTCTTGTCCTGTCACTATCACACATGTGCTCTGTGACCGACATCCCCTCTCTGGGCCTCAGTTTCCCTATCTGCAGCCCATCACAGTCTCAGCACAGCGCACATATATTCAATAAAATTCCCCCAAAATGAATTATGGGAATCTCCCTAGTTAAACTCCAGGACCCTGTCCAGCTCTACAGTTCTGCCATTTTCTTATCACCATTTTTCTGTGAACACAGGATCAGATGGAGTAACCAGAAGCTCCAAAGACTATGTTTGTTCCGCTCCCCACACTGTCCATTTCAGAGTTCTACAATTCTATTTCAGATAAGTACCTTTCTTAGTTGGGTCTTTCCAGACTCAGACCCTGAGATGTGGATTCATCAGTAAGTGATTCATTAAGGAGTGCTCCCTGGGAAACCAGTGGGGTACAAAGCAATGGGTATGACATCAGGCAAAGACAGCCTCAGCCTGGTCCAGGAGGGAGCTCTGGAGGGCACATTCCTCAGTGCAAGAGAGGTGAGCTCTCACAGTCCTGGGACCATCAGTCAAGGACAGAGGGTCACCTGGAAGGGGTGTAAACTCCCAGGCAGGCACTTCTCATTCTGCAGCAAGTTGCCATTGTAAATAGTCTTGCTTTCCTATTTTTTTTTCCAGAGAGTTTGTTGTTACTGTATAGAAACACATCTAATTTTTGGCAGGTTGATTTTGTATCCTGTGACTCTACTGAATTCATTTATTAGCTCTAACAGCTTTTTGGTGAGTCTTTAGGATTTTCTATTGATAGGATATATAGAAACTTCATCTACAAACTGAGACACTTTTACTTCTTGCTTTCTCACTCACTTGCAACTCCCTAAAACAGGAGGAGAGGCTCACCCAATTGCTCAGACCCTGTAATCCATTTGCGGAACCTCAAAAAGCAACCCTATGCATATTTTCCTGCCAGCTGTCCCTCCATTCACAGGGTCCCAGGAGGGGTTTGACTTCTGCTTCCTGCACCCATTTAATTCACACCTCCTAGGGCTGAGCAGCACAGCCGCTCTGCAGTTTCAACCCTGGCTGCACCTTAGACTCACATGGGAACTCACTGATACCTGGGCTTCGATCTCATCTCAGTCACACCCCACTGAGTGGGGTCCCCGCATCCATCATTGGCAAAGTCACCCGAATGATCTGATGCTCAGTAAGGTCTGAATCACCGAGAGGCTACTTGGTTCAGTACATTCAGGGCCTGCTGGTCATAACTCAGCTCTGCAGCCACATCTGGGTTTCTGGATCCTCACCTCTAGCTTTCAGCTGGAAGAAGAAGTTTCCAATTCAGACTCAAGTCCAAGCCAAGCTTTCCAAACCTGCTTTGGGTAGCACCGCACGATAAGGTGTGGGGATTCTGCCAATATGTTAGTGACACAGCACTTGCCCGTCTGGCTCCATATCCACATGGATCTGTTCCAGTACCCCAACCGTGGAGGAGAAAAGCAGCGAGGGAGGACCTGGGTGCCACGTGTCTCTCACACACAACGTGGGAAGGTTGCAGCCACTTTAAAAATAGAATAGCTCATTTCATTATGTCTTGGCCAGTTCACAAGTGACTTTAAGTGACTTACAACGTAAACATGAAAACAAAATGGTGATAAAAATAGAGATTAGGGATTGAGGAATTATAATTTCAGATAGAAAGCAAGGCAATAAAAAAAAAGAGCAGAGAAATGCTGATTGAAATGAGGCAGGAAATGAACATACAAATCACATTGAAGAATGAATGTCCTTCAGTATGTGAAGAGCTCTGTGACATTTAATAACGTAGATTTCAAACTAAAGCACTAGACATTAGTCCTGCTTTACAGATGATGAAACTGAGTCTCAATCAATCATCCCAAATCCTTCAGCCTGAGACTCAAATTCAGGCCTACCTGCCTGGGAGTTCTCTTCTCTTAAGGCACCATGTAGCCTCTCTAAGGTGGTTTAGCTCTGAACTTTCTTTCAATCATAGAGGAGAGGATGACACAACCGGACACACAATTTTCATTATGAGAATGAAAATATATTCCAGTTCTTCAGGGAAAACAAACTTTTTTCCAAGCCCTGAGTTCAAGAATGGCATCACTCACATAGCAGCACTCTTCACAACAGCCAAGACATGGAAACCACCTAAATCCCCATAAAAAGTGAAATAATGCCATTTGCACTCTCATGAATGGACCTAGGGATTCTCATACTAAATAAGTCAGAAAGAGAAAGACAGATACCATATGATACCACTTATATGTGGAACCTAACATCCGACACAAATAAGAAGTAAAGTCGCTCAGTCGTGTCCGACTCTTTGCGGCCCCGTGGGTGGTAGCCTCCCAGGCTCCTCCAGCCATGGGATTTTTCAGGCAAGGATACTGGAGTGGTTTGCCATTCCCTTCTCCAGGGGATCTTCCCAACCCAAGGATTGAACAACCCGGGTCTCCCGCACTGCAGGCAGACTCTTTACCATCTGAGCCACCAGGAAAGCCCTATAAAGTTACCTGCAAAACAGAAAGAGACTCACAGACATAGAGAACAGACTTATGGTTGCCAAAGAGGACAGGGGTAGGGGTGGGAAAGATTGGGAGTTTGGGATTAGCAGATGCAAACTATTATACAAAGAATGGATAAACAAAAAAGCCTTACTGTATAGTACAGGGAACCATACTGAATATCCATAATGGAAAAGAATATGAAAAAGAATATGTGTGTGTGTGTGTGTGTGTGTGTGTGTGTGTGTGTATAACTGAGTCACTTCACTGTGCAGCAGAAATTAACACTGTAAATCAACTATACATGAATAAAATAAACTTTAAAAAAAGAGGAAAGAAAGGTGTCCCTCAGAGGGACACTAGGCAGGGTTTGGTGGAGCAAACAGGAGTTTACCAAGCGAACAGGGTGAAGAGAAAATTCAGGAAAACGCAACAGCACGTGCAAAGACCTAGATAAATGTCTAAACCACTGGTGCTGGAGACTGGCTCCAAAGAGCCTAGTACTCGTAGAGCTCAATGTGAGGTTAACTAATTTAATCACATTGTCAAGTTCAGTCAAAGAGATGTGAAGAGAACATTTAATTTAAAGACGCAGAATAAAATCTTATTAAGGTGGGCTCCACTAATTTGGAACATGAAGCAACTCGGAGAGGTAAAATGAAGCTTTTGAGGAGCTGATTTAAAATGGAAGCAAGATTAGAGATACCAGTTCCAAACCACATAGGCTACTAATAAGTTTTCAAATATTCAGGTATGCGTGGTCACATAGCAACAAAGATATGCTAATAACAAATACTTAATATATTCATTAAAATAGCTCCCCATGGTACCACTCCTGTCTACACCTTATTAGACTTTCTACTCCCCACACAATGTTGATATACATGGGCCTGCCTCACTTGAGCTGTTTTTGCATAAATCACCGCCATGCATCCTTAAATTAAACAGCACTCACTGCATGTGTGATGCTTGGATGTTCCCCAGATGTGTGGTTGAGAAGGGTGGATGGCCACTCATCTGCATTTGAACGTTCCATACAGGGTCTCTGTAAAGCTTGAGATGCCTTTCAGCATAACATCCAGACATGAAACCGGTGACTGGCTCAGGGTTCCTCAGAAATCTCATTATTCCCAGTACAAAGCTCAAGGGTGTGGACAAAATGGAAATTGTCGGGGTGCTTTAGACTGATGTTCCCTCTCACTGCACCTCACACAAAAGTGCAGAATTGGGAGGGAAAGACAGGATTCACCATCTCTGTGTAAACACTGTGCATGGCAGGAATTCTAAACCAGCTAGACACCAAGATCTGCTATTGCGGGAATTCCCTGGTGGTCTACCGGTTAGGACCTTGCGCTTTCACTGTCAAGGGCCCAGGTTCAATCCCTAGTTGGGGAGCTAAGATCCAACAGTCATACAATGTGGCCAATAAAATAAAAGAAAAGAAAGAAAATTAAGATCTGCCATTGTGTCTCTCACCTAAACACAAAGTGAGGATACAGAATTTGGATGCGAGGCACCTCTCCACACAAGGTCCCTCTAACTGGCACCTCTTTCCTCCTCTTTTTTGCTCCCTGAAACCCTGCCTCTTCCTGGGAATAGACTATGATGCTGGCATGGTCAATAGATGATGACACTGGTCAACAGACTAGGACATGGTCAATAGACGTGACCCATAGATGACTCTTGGACCATGTGGCTGGATGTCCTGCAATGGGGTTGGGTGGGGTCTATTTCTACCTCCCTTCTGCCCAAGCCAATCAATCCCCCAGAGAGAGAAGCATAGCAGCTCTCTTTCACTTGTCCTTCAGGACACAACTCAAGTATTCACTCAGAAAGAATTTATTGAACTAATGCTCAATAATCTTCTGCAAAAAAAAAGGCAGTCTTATAGGGAATCAAAGACACGTGCATTAAAACAACTATAAGATATCATTTTGTTTTGCTTATGAAATTACCTGGTGAGAAATTGGTGAAAGAGGCATTTGTAGAGACTATTTGTTAAGTGGCCATATTCTGAAATGTAATGTCACAGTGTGTTTCAAAAAAACCTTTATTCCACTGTGTTGACTCAAGGAATTTATATTTTAAGCAAATGATAAGGGAAGCAGAGAAAGTTTTATAAGCATCATAATAGTTGACTTTGAGATTTAACCATTGTTGGGCACCATGCACTCATTTTACATAGATTCAGTGAAGTTTGCACTCAGTGAAGTATGAATAGTCTATCACAGGAGTGGTTTGGATGACACGGCATAACACATTTTAAAGAGAAACTGACATGCAGAAAGAATTAGTGCATTTTAGATATTGTTATTTGGTCATTGTTATTTGCTCAAAAAGTGACAACACATGTTCTACCACGAAACATAACAGTGAGATTTATTCTAGTTTAGATGAAGCACTGCTGACATATTTAATAATATAATTAACCAGAGTTCAAGTCAAGGAAACCAAACATCTAAGCATCTTGACGATTCTTCCAAAGGCATCTAATAAAATTCAAAGTCAACTCCAAAAATAAAAAAAGAAACTGTTAGAAAAAGCAAGAATGAAAGGATAGCATTCTTAAGGTTATCAATGCAATTAAACAAGGGAACTAGTGAAGAGGTACAACTGTTGGAAGTGAAGTGAAAGTCGCTCAGTCATGTCCGGCTCTTTTCAACCCCATGATAGTCCATGGAATTCTCCAGGACAGAATACTGGAGTGGGTTGCCATACCCGTCTCCAGGGGATCTTCTCAATCCAGGGATCTAACTCAGGTCTCCTGCATTGCAGGAGGATTCTTTACCAGCTAAGCCACCAGAGAAGCCCCATAACTATTGGAAAAGTAGAATATATTCACTCATCATTCAAGTATTTGTCCATTTTACCAATATTTCTGGAGTGAACCCTTCATGATCAAGTTTTGGTGGCCCAGAAATGATGCATTCATTTTGGAGGAAGAAGGAAATAAACAGGATAAGAAGTAAATGAAAGGATAATTTCTGATGATGACATGGCTCTGAAAAAAAATAATTAAGAGTAGTGACAGATAGAAGGGCTGCGGCCATAAGATCCTTTGCATCACACCTTCATTTCCCCCTGCAGCCGCTGAAGGGATGGCACAGAGTTCAGCCTGAAAACCACTGGTTCACCCACCACCAAGCCGTGTACTCAAGTGAGACCAAGGCAAGTGATGAGAGACGGTCAGCCCCAGACAGTGGGGGATGCACAGAGCTGGGCACCTCCTCTAAGCTCCACCCACAAACCCTCACCTGCATCATCCGCACAGGTGGTGATGTGTTACAGCCACAGTCTCTGTTGGCCACAATCCCCACCACACCCCAGTGCTCCTCAGACCCAACTCCTTTCCTCATTTAGTACCTGTCTGCCCCCGTACACATCTGAGTTGGTGAGTACTACTTGGGCATAACTTCTGGTCCCAAGGACCTGAGGATAAGGGTCATTTCTCAAGCCCACCTGCTCACAGGAAGAAGCCAACTCAGGTCCTGACAGACTGCATACCTGCTGTTTCTGAAGAGGTTTGAATGGAGATAACGGGGTTCACGTCTGCCATGGCACCCTCCATCGCTGCTAGTAACACAGAGCATCTGATTCAAGGCCATGGAGCCACATGTTTATCTGAACTTGGACTATCCCTCGTGAAATTTTCATGTGCTACATCCCCCACACTGGTTCTTCCTTTGGTTTTCTCGCTTAGCAATAATATATCTTATCCTCAATTTTTAAAAATTTGTCACTTTAAGTAATTTGGGGAGTGAAACTATAGCATAGAAAAAGAATAGAAAAAGAGAGAAGGAGAAGGAAACAGGAAGAGAAAGAGAACTTTGCAGAGGGGTACCCGGTTCACAGCAGGCCGCCAGCATCCAGTATGATTGAGGATGTGGGCCTTGTATCACAAGTGCTACCCATGAGATGATATCAGGTGTCTCTGGCATGGCATTGAACGCCATCAAATGCAGAGCAAAGGATCACTTACTCCAATTCCGATTGCATTTCCATCTTAACTATATTGAGGAGAAACTATGAGTTTGTGCCAGCCTCTCTTCAACACTCTCCTATGACCTGTCAATCTTCGTTTCAAGCCACGAAAGACCTGGTCTCAGGTTCACCACCTTGGCAGGCAACAGTATTTAGTTAGAATTTAATGACACTGTAAGTTTCATGGGATAAATTCTTAGGGTTGCCTTCTATTTAAGACAATAGAATACAGCTTTTTACTCATGGGATGATAGCAAGCTTTTAAGATCAAGTTAATCTAAATAAAAAAAGGGAGTTGATGCAGAAATGTTAAGCCCATTATATGCAGGTGGTTTTCAAATACGACGATGATGAACGTATCACCATGACGGACCACTATGGGGTCTCTCCCTCTCCTTCTCCAGGATATCACAGAATCAATTTATCATCTGAAAAGTGGATAAACGCTTTTCAAGGTCATTTCAACATTTTTTTTTACTAGTTCAAAAGCTAGCAGCCTGGGGAATGCCAGCCAGGCTGCTAGCATGAGAAGGAGGACATGGAGGAAGGGGAGGTAGCAACAAGAAGGCTGGAGTAAACACGCATCTGATAGAAATACATTTTATAAATGCCTCATTTCCCCATTTCCATGTGAGCCAACAGCCTTAGACCCATCACAAAGAACATATTGGCAAATCAAAGGTACGTGCCCTGACAATCAAAAGGAAAATACACTTCTGTTGTGAATTATGGAGAAAATAATTAAAAATGAAAGCCAAAAACGATTTCTGAGATCAAGAAGCATTTAAGTGCATCGTTCCACTGCTGGGGCACATATGTTTGCATATTAAACTCAGCAAGTTATGGCGGTAATTTATCATCCGTGCAAAATGTGTTCTCTGTGCTGGAAGCCAAGGATGCAGACATGAAAAGGCACAGTCCCCATCCTCAAGGACCCACTGGGAGAGCAAGCGGGTTCCCCATTTCTTCCACACATCCCTCCTTTTCTCTCCCATCCACTGAGAAACTACTATGTCCCAAGCCATAGACTGGGTGCCACCATCCAATTCAACACCACAAATGGATTATCAAGTGCCCACCTGTGCCTGATCCTGTTTTAGATCCTGGAAACACAGCACATGAGATAAACAGAACCCTGGCTTCAGGGAGCTCATATCTATTCTGATAAAAAAAAAAAAAGTCTATAAAGAAATGAGCAAACACCAGAGGCAGCAAGGAGCTGTACTTTCTACGTAAAACAGGGTGATGTGACAGAGAAAGCCTGGGAGCTGGATGAAGCTGATGGTCCAGGATGGCCTCCTGTGAATGAATGAGCCACGACCCTCTTCTGAGATGGTCAGATGGAACAATTACAGGGCAGACTCTGAGAAGGACCACCCGAGAGCACCAGCCACATGCTGCGGGGACCCAGAGGAGGAAGCGAGGATTTCTGCTCTGGACAGGGATGCTCAGAGGGGATGGCTCTGGAAGAGGAGGGTTTCTGACTCTGGCTGCCTTTGTAGGTTTCTAGCTCAATGTGTCAACAACCCAGCAAACACATTTGGCTTCTAAATCAGGAAACTTCCTGAAATCTCTCCTTGCACATGTGTTGAGAACGATGCCCATGCACCACCTTTTAAGATATTTCTCCTAAGCAACCTAAATGTCCATTGACAGGGGAGCAGATTAAAAAGATGTGGTACACATATACAATGGAATATTACTCAGCCATTAAAAAGAATGAAATAAGGCCATTTGCAGCAACATGGATGGACCCAGAGAGTGTCATACTGAGTGAAGTAAGTCAGAAAGAGAAGGAGAAATATCATATGACATCCCTTATATGAGGCATCTAAAAAGAAATGATACAAATAAAGTTACTTATAAAACAGAGACTCACAGACTCAAAGAATGATCTCATGGTTGCCAGGGGGAAAAGGAGGGGAAGGAACAGTTAGGGAGTTTGGGACAAACATGTACACACTGCTGTAGTTAAAATAGATAACCAACAAGGACTTATTGTACAGCCCATGGAACTCTGCTCAATGTTGTGTGCCAGCCTGGATGGGAGGGGAGTTTGGGGGAGACTGGATACATGTATATGCATAGCTGAGTCTCTTCGATGTTCATCTCAAACTACCACAACATTGCTAATCAACTATACCCCAATACAAAATAAAAAGTTTGAAGTTTGAAAAAAAAGATATCTCTTCTAGTTTCACACGTGGCCGATAAATGTGGATGAAAATGAAAAACCCAGTGTCACCTGTGAAGAAGTCCCTCGGGAGCCGCGGGTGGGTCCGTGCAGGGCAGGGGCCCTGGCCAAGGTGCCAACACCCTGAAACTCAGAAATGCAGTCAGTAGAGGGTTCATGGAGAAGCAACATGTGCATCTATGATTCCTGTTGAGAATCTGCACCAGCTGGACGGCGGCTGAGGCTTCCGTGGAGTGGTGGGGGGCGGGGGGAGAGGGGTCAGGGGAAACTGTGAGAGATGCTCAGGCTTTGGAGTGAGGCAGATGAGAGTTAAGATACTGACTCCCCAAATTCATGGTCTGATGATGCTGGGGAAACCGCTCCATCTTGCCAATGTAGGTCTTTTCATCTACAAACCAAGATAACGATGCTCACTGCATCCCTTTCACTCATCTAGCACAGGAAGATGGCTCATGATACACTGGGAGCAATGGGCTGAGAGGCGGGAAGCAGAGGAATGAAGCTGAGTCTTGCAGAGACAAAGTTTTACAAGCAGAAAGAAGGGGCCAGCACACTGTTGGGGTCACATTTAGATGGGGCATCAGGAGTGACAGAGGGGAATGATGGTCCTCAGCGCTCTCAGGGGCAGCCAGGAGCATCTGAGGACCAGACTACTGTGTTGCAGGAGAGTGTGAAGATTCCATTGTCCCCTGGAAGTTTTGCACAGCACCGGTCTCCCTGGAGATCCAATAGCTGGAAGCATGGTTCTCAAGGTCATTTGCGATGTGTTTTCTAAGGAAGGATCATCATTTTGGACTGAGAACCTTGCAAATTCCCACCCTGCCCCTCATGAGCAGGGTGGACTTACACTGTCATTTGCCACTGTCTCTTAAACAGTTCTCAGGGCAAAAGCCCAAGTGGCCATTTATCACTGAAGCATACACTCCTGAGAGTTGACAATAACTACGTTGTGTTTTCTGTGCATCTCCACTGTCCGGCCATAATTCCTGACTTCCCCACACACTGCAAGGCTCCAGGTTGGGTGGGGGCCAAGTGTGGATGGGGAGCACGTTCAAGCATCCTTTCCTGTCCCCTGTGGTGTCTGTCACTGACCTGGGTACAGCAGTTAACACGAGTGTGGAACAGAACACTTTTCTTTAACCATATATGTGCTGCCTTTGGTTTTACACACTGTGATGTAGTTTCATTACGCCCGTAATTCTTTGGATTTGATCACATAGCCTGGGTCATTCTGCTCTGCCTCTCACAGTTGGCTGTGCCTGGGCCCTGTTCTCAGCCCACAGAGCAGACTGCCGGTGGTCCAATCTCAGAGTCACAGAGCAGGAGAGACAATTCAGGCTGCTGGCTGTCAATATCATCAAGCAGCAGAAACTCTTCCTTAAATGAAACCACATGCAGAATACAGAGGAACATGAGCGCAGAATGAGGCAGGTCCCTTGACCTTCAGCCCCATCAGGCCTGAGTAACCTCTACGGAACTTTCTGGGTCGCCCGGGTCTTCATAGAAACCAGGGAAGGGCTGGGGAAGGGCTGGGGGACAGATTATAAGCTTACAGGCCACAGAGGAGAAAACAGCACCCAGAGAAGGAAGTGTCAAATCTGAAGTGAGTGGATACGATCCCAATGGTAGGTCTGTTTTCTCTTCAAAATTCTAACACAATTGCAAACAACTCTTCTTGCATCAGCTAGAAAAATGTAGATGGTGCCACATTCTGGAAAGTCTAAGTTCTGGGGGAATCCTGGTTCTCTCCTGTTAACTGTGAGGCCCTATACAATCAATCACTCAAGCTTCTCCAAGCCTCAGTTCCTCATGCGTAATAATGCCTGCCCTGGGGACCTGCTGTGGGCATTGGGTGCCAGGAAATCCACAAGGTGCCACTTACTCGGGGAGTCTCCCTGATGCCATAGTGAATGCCACACTTCCTCTTCCATCACAGTGTCAGTTTCCTGGGCACACACACCCTCTTCCTGGCACTCACCAGAATCTTGAATTGTCCGCATTTTTATAATTATTGGATTTTTGCCTGTCTCCTATCCAGACCAGGAATAGGGATGCTCCACACAGTTGAAGCCATGCCTTTTGCCCTACACATATCATCAGCACTTACGACCATACCTGGAACATAACAGGCACTTAATAAATAGGTACTGGAGGAATGAACTCATAAGCCCAAAGGCAGCGGGCACCGGTGCAGGGCCCCAGTCTGATGCACAGTCTGTTTGTTTATAGCCCAAACCACCCCTCGGCCTCAGCTGTCTCTCTGTAAAGTGGAGAGGCACAGGGCCACCTGACAGGGCCCTGGGAATGATGAACAGAATGACCCCAGTGGAGCACTCAGTGCAATGCCAGGTACCCAGCAGGTGCTTAATATAAGTTTGCTATCAGAACGGCCACCACTGTTATCATCAGAATGTAAAAGGTCACTTTCATTCCTCAGCTTCATACACTTACTCTGGATCAGAGGTAAGGGGTGGAAACCCCATTTGTTCAGATTATCAAAATCCTTTCTATTGGGTTTTGAAGACCAAAGGGTTCGCTTTTGGTTTCTAGGTCAGTGGGGATCAGTGGGAGTGAAGAACCAAGGGAGCCGCCACCTATGGCTCTCTGCACATTAGGTGGGAGAGACGGGACATTTACTCATTCCATCCCTCATTCAGCAGTTACTGAGTGAGCATCTCTTCAATGCCAAGACATGATCCTGAGCCCTGGGAAGGAGCAGTGAAAATGCAAGAGAGTCTGCCCTTCTGGAATCCTTCCTTCCTTCCTTTGTCTGTGTGTTTAAAGAAGGCATAGAAAATAAACAAGATGAATAAGTAAAATGGATCATGTATTGTAAGGTTAGGAGCCGCCAGGGTAGAGAGAAACTCACAATTTTAAACTGGGTGGTCAGAGAAAGAGCTCAAACAGGAGAGAGACCTGTTGGAAGTGAAGGGGTGTGCCCTGCAGGTGTCTACGGGAAGTTGTCCCAACAAGGAAACATCAGTGCAAAAGACCAGAAGTTGGGACTGGGGGTGGGTGTGTGCCCAACTGCTGAAAGAAAATGGGGAGCTGCCATGTGACTTTCAAAAACTTGAAGAACAAGGGCACCATGGTTTCCAATTTAATTAAGCTCACTACAGTGAATACACTCTTCCCAAATGTATTATATCCTAATGCAACTTTTGTATCTCTTGAGGATAGAGCTTAACATAAAACTGCTTGTCACTGAGACTCCCTCATCTTTATTGAAATCCTTACATGTTTAGTTGCTTAGTCATGTCCAACTCTTTGCGACTCCATGGCCTATACAGTCCACAGAATTCTCTAGGCCAGAATACCGGAGTAGGTAGCCTTTTCCTTCTCCAGGGGATCTTCCCACCCCAGAGACTGAACCCAGGTCTCCCACATTGCAGGTGGATTCTTTACCAGGTGAGCCACAAAGGAAGCCCAAGAATACTGGAGTGGGTAGTCTATCCCTTCTCCAGCGGATCTTCCTGAACCAGGAATCGAACCAGGGTCTCCTGCATTGCAGGCAGATTTCTAAATCTTCAACATGATAAAGGACATCCCTGGTGGCTCAGACGGCAAAGCATCTTCCTACAATGGGGGAGACCCAGGTACAATCCCTGAGTTGGGAAGATCTGGAGAAGGAAATGGCAACCCACTCTGGTATTTTTTCCTGGAAAATCCCATGGACGGAGGAGCCTGGTAGGCTACAGTCCATGGGGTTGCAAAAAGTCAGACATGACTGAGCATCTTCACTTTACATGTTTAACTGCATACCCTGCCTCCCTCCAGAAACTTCATGCACACAAACTGTTCATGGGATTTACAGGTTATTACCCACAATTTTTCTCGAAGGAAGTGTAACAATGTATATATCTTGCTAAAAAAAATATCATTTCCATAGACCTTCCAGGTCCTCATTTGATTTGGACCTCAGAAAGCAGGGAAAGGAGGGCAGTACTATACCCATTTTACAGATGAAGAAACTGAGGCTTTCAAGAATACTGTCCTAGAAAGGACAGTATTCCTTTTGTCCAATATCCAACCACCATATTTCTTCTTTTTAATTCCTCTCAAGGCATTGCTCTCATTGCTCATTCATCTTCAGACTGTGAGGCTTATCCCTGAGCCTGGCTCCTAGAAGTTGGGTTTAGGAAGAGCAAATGCTTTGGTGTTAGACCTGGGCCTAACAGGGTTATTCTGGGCTGGCTCATACTGGCTCATGAGAATTGCTGAATTTTCAGAAATTTTGCAAGCTGGCTGGCATGCAATTAATTTGATATCAACCATTTCCTAGTCTGTTTGTGCTTCTGTAATAGAGTACTATAGACTGAGGGGCTTATAAACAATGGAAATTCCTTTCTCAGAATTATGGAGGCTGGAAGTCCAAGATCAAGATCAAGGTGTGGGCAGAGCTGGGCAAGCATCAGCCTTCTGGCTCATAGATAGCTGTCTTCTTGCTGTGTCTTCACATGGCAGAAGGGGAAGGAGTGAGTGAGGGAGCTTCATGGGGGCACTTATAAGGGCATTAATCCCATTCATGAAAGCTCCACTCTTGTGAATTAATCAACTCCCAAGGGCCCTCACCTCCTGATACTCTCCCCTTGAGGGTTAGGTCCAGGGAAGACACATACACCAAGTCTACAGCAGACCACAGTGGGAGGATTTACACCATGGGAATCGGCTGAGACTACAAATCAGGGTTTGCACTGTGTCCCCTTGGTCTGCTGGTTGTCAAGCATTTCCTGGTACATTGTTGCCTCTAATCCCGATGCCACCTCTTGTCAGCTACTTAATCTTGCACAAGTTATTTAACCCACTCATCCTCAGCTTCTCCAACTGCAAACTGAGGACAAGAACATCCACCTTGTAAGATGGTTTAAATCAGGCTAAAATAGGAAAAGAGCCAGGTACCATGGACGACCCCTACAGGGTAGTGTTACCAAGATTTTAAGACATGGATCTTAAGGCCACTTGATAAAGTGTGGGAAGACTTTAATGAACACCAAGGACAAAGGAGAGTCCTAATTACAGAAAAACACATGGGAAGCATAAGGAACAGTCAGAGAAATGGGCACCAGAAGGTACTGTGTGGCAGGTTGGAAGGTGGGGAAGCAGAGGGCCCCAAAGACCACTGATCAGCCCAAGGGAGTCCTGGTTTTCCCTCTGACCTTCTGCAAACTCCACGCCCTTCCTGACTGACTGATGGACCACCCCCCTTTCACTCACAAGATCTGTCTGTCATAGCGCCCAATTCTACCCTGCCTCCAGCCTGGTTTTTCACAGAACAACCTCTGGCTCCTCATCCCTCCCTTTCTACAGCTCAGTGCTGACCCTCTGGATATCATAATGGAGCTGGGACATCTTATCATCCCCACTCACTCCCTTAGGGATAACAAACCTATTCCACTTAAAAGTAAAATTTGGGAAATCTGACATCTTGAAAGCACAAACCAAAGTGACCAGTGATATCGACAAATCCTTGAATAGTAAAAGATGAGACAAGGACCCTGGACATGTCAACATCACCTCTTGCTCCCTTCTATTCAGGGAGTTGCCATGGCGATGGAGACTAAAGAAGATGCCGCTAATTTGGATTGGGAAAAACCCCATGAGCATTTCCCGTCTCTGACCCCCAGGACATGGTGGCCATTTGCTATCTCTAAATTTTTTAAGTTACCCGGGCCCCCAAAGGACAGGGACTACTTAAGGAAAAGAGCAGAGAAGCACAATCAACTGTTGGTTTAAGGTCTGTCCTCTCTCATCTGTAAGCTCTGTAAAGATCAGGAGTGACTATCTTGCTCACTGTTCCATCACCAGTGCTAGCACAGATGCTGCAGATCCTTAACAAACACTGAAAGGATTAATTTATTGAACACTGGATGCTGAGAATACAGAAGCGAATGAGACATGGCCCCAGTCCCCAAGAGTCTCACACTAATGGAGGAAACAGATGTACAAGCAGATAAATATGATTGAACTGCCTTGTTCTGCAACAGAGTCCAGAAGGAAGCACTACCTGTCATCACGTGGGTGGCAACCCTGAGGCAGCTCGGAGGAGAAGGTGGTGCTGGCCTATGAGTTCCAAGCGGGCAGGAGACAGAAGGATCCTCTTCTTCTCTGGACCCTTAGAAACTAAGGCAGGGGCACTTCCCTAGTGGTCCAGTGGATAAGAGTCCACCTACCAATGCAGGGGACACAGGTTTGATCCCTGGTCCAGGAAGATTCCACATGCAGCGGAGCGACTAAGCCTGTGTGCCACAACTACTGGGCCTGCACTCTAGAGCTCCCAAGCTGCAACTACTGAGCTCCTGCCCCGAAACTACTAAAGCCCACACACCTAGAGCCTGTGCTCTGTTACAAGAGAAGCCACCATAATGAGAAACCCACACACTGCAACTAGAAAACAGTCCCCGCTCATCACAACTAGAGAAAGCCTGTGCACAGCAATGCTCAGTCATGTCCGACTCTTTGCTACCCCATAGACTGTAGCCTGCCAGGCTCCTCTGTCCATGTCCGTGGGGATTCTCCAGGCAAGAATACTGGAGTGGGTTGCCATGTCCTCCTCCAGGGGATCTTCCCAACCCAGGGATCGAACCCAGGTCTCCCACATTGCAGGTGGATTCTTTACCATCTGAGCCATCAAGGAAGCCCAGTGAAGACCCAGTGCAACTAGAAGCAAAATTTAAAAAAAATTTCTTTTAAGAAACTAAGACAGTGCCTGGTACCCAGGAAGAATCAAATAAATGTCTGTTTAATGAACGGATACTTGTAGAGGAAAGAGCAGAAGTTCTCACAGAGAAGAAAGGGGAGTAGGTATTCCAGGCAGAAGGAACAGCAAGTGCAAAAGGCCTGGAGGAATCAAAACAACAAGATGAATGACAGGTTCCACTAATCAGTTAGTGTGGCTGGAACAAAAATGCACTAAGACAGGAGCAGGCGTGGGTGTCCAGAGAAGAGACTAACATAATGTCAGAGGCCAGGTCATGAAGAAACATTTATTCTGTGGGCTATGGGGAGTCATGGCAGAATCCTAATCAGAGGTGGAGTTGGATTTGCACTTTGATGAGACTTTCTCTGTGCTGTAGGCTAAATGTTTATGTCCCTTCTCCAAATTCATATGTTGAAACTCTAGTACCCCTGTGTGACGGAGACAGAGCTGCTGGGGGATAATTGGGTCATGAGGATGGAGCCCTTGTGATGGGATTAGTGCCCTTATAAGTAGAGGCAAGAGAACTCTCTTCCTTTATCTCTCTCCCAGCCCAAGGGGAGGGCACAGCAGGAGGACAGCCATCTCTACACCAGGAAAAGGGTCTTCATCAGAACTTGACCATGCTGGCCCCTCCTCTCAGACTTCCCAGCCTGCAGAACTAAGGGAAACAAATGTCTATTATTGAAGCCACCAGTCTATGGTAATCTGTTACGGCTGCCTGAGCTGAACAAGACAACTCGTGTGTGGCAAACTGGTGATGACTAAGTGCTGAAATGCCAGTTGGGAGGTTGCAGCAATATTCAAGACTGAGGACGATTATTTTTATGAAAATGAAGCTGCTCAGTAACTGGTGATTCTTTATACAGGGCTTTGGTGTGTGCATGCTCAGTCTCTTCAGTCGTGCCCGACTCTATGTGACTCCATGGTCTGAAGCTCGCCAAGCTCCTCTGTCCATGGGATTTTCCAGGCAAGAATACTGAAGTGGGTTGCACACTGTCTTCCAGGAGATATTCCCAACCCAAGGATCGAACCCGTGTCTCTGGTGTCTCCTGCATTGCAGGCAGATTCTTTACCACCAAGCCCATCAGGGAAACTGTACAGGGCTTTGTCTTTCATCAGAGGTTTCCCAAGAGACTTCCTGTCTCTGTCCTCTCTACAACCTTCTTTCCTGCCCCTGCTTCAGACAGATCAGTTCGACCTTTCAACATCTTATGTAGTTTTACTTGAATCAAAGGTCTCAATGCCGAAGAAAAACTAGCCACTAATTTAACCGGTTCTTTCTTGGCTTCCAGTGGCCTGTTAGAGACCTGTGTCATGATTCAGCCATTCACTACTCAGGGAAGGCTCTAGAAACAACACTTGCTATGATAACTGTTTAAATTAACTGCAGGTATCTGTTCTCATCCTGTCGTACCAGTATCCATCCCTCCATGCCCACCATTACTTCAACAGCAAATGGGGCAGGGGAGGCACCTGCCCAGCTGTAAACAGAACATTTAACAGTCTAGTAAATGTAGTCAATCTGGTGAGTAGAATTGGATTTTGAAAATACAGTCTGAAAATGCACATAAACTACCTCCCCACTACCATTTATCGAGACAAAAGTCTTTAGTACTAAAAACTCAACCCGTGTCCTCATGTTCACTGCTGGATGAGGAGAGAATTGGTCCAGCCAGCCCAAAGCTGACATGAAGGACGAGTGCTAATCCTACCAACAGCAGTGGAGGTCCCTGGTCACAGGTGCCTCAAGCCCAGGACCGTGTGGATGCTTGTATGTATTAATATTGCCCTGTTTGGTCTTTACAGCAACCCTATGACGTGATCACCTTTTCACTTCCATTTTCCAAAGAAGGAAACTGAGACACAGAAGAGAGACTCAAATCACTCTCAAGGCATCTGTATTAGTCTGCTCAGGTTGCGATAACAAAACCACCACCACCTGGGAGACTGAAGCAGCGGAAGTGTATTCTCGCACAATTCTGGAGGCTGGAAGCCTAAGATCAGGGTCCAAGATCTGGACGCAGGCATGGTCATGTTCCGCTGAGGGCTCTCTTCCTGGTTTGCAGGCAGCCCCCTTCCTGCTCTGTCCTCACATGGCAGAGACTCGAACTCTCTCTATCTTCTTACAAGGCTACCATCCTTTTGGATTAGTGGTGGTAGCTGCTCAGTCATATCCAGCTCTTTGTGAACCCACGGACTGTAGCCTGCCAGGCTCCTCTGTCTATGGAGTTCTCCAGACAAGAATAGTAGAGTGGGTTGCTGTTCCCTTCTCCAGGGGCTCTTCCCGAACCAGGGATTGAATTCAGGTCTCCTACATTGCAGGCTGATTCTTTACCATCTGAGCCACCAGGGAAGCAGATGGTAAAGATCACATTGGATTAGGGCTTCACCCTAACGACCTCATTGAACCTTAATAGCCACCGAAAGGTCTTATCTCCAGATATAGCCACAATGGGAGTTAGGGTATCAATATATGAATTTTTGTGGGGCAGGGAGAGGGTGGGGAGGAAACACAATTCAGTCCATAGCAACCTCTTCACCTACAAAAAGCAGAGCTGTTATTAGAACCCGGGAGATCGGACCCCAGAGCCTGAGTGTTGGAACTCTCCACCTCATCTCTCCCCTCCCCTCCCCTCTCACACCCTGCCTCTCCAGGGCTCCCGCTACTGCACGACTCCTCTGTTTGGGGAGGGATTTTTCATTGCCTTTTTCCTTTGCTCCAGTTGTCTTAAGCCCCAGAGAGCAGAACAGCTTTGCTTCAGAACAGGTGAAAATATTGCACTTGACAACTCAACCTGGATCGTCACAGGCTTGGGAGCACCCATCAGTCATTCTCTAGAGGCCAAACTGTCATGAAAACTAATCAGTGCCTGGTCTTTGCCTCTGCCAGTCATGGAGCATGTCAGCAAAAGAGAGGAATGAGAAGGGACAGTCAGGCACTCCAAGGCCGTGGTAATTCACCCTCCGTGTAATGAGATGAAAAGCTGACGTTCAATTAATTCAAAGCCATGGCGTCCTTATGAGCCCGACAAGCGATTCCACACCACGCTCCCTGCTAGCAGGGTGACAGAGCAGCCAAACAGTAGCCTTGCAGGAGGCACTCCGTACAGGGAGGAAGGGGAGCGGTGGGCAAAGGGAAGGGCAGGGGCCTTCTCACAGCAGCAGTGGTAGAAGGGCTGCAAGTGTGGGCCATGAAGTCAGACGGTCTGGATTCAAGTCCCATCTCATCCATCTACTAGTAGTGGGACTCAATTACCCCATCTGTAAAATGGAGACAATTCACTCAATGCCAGCCCCTGTATGCCAGCTGTTGGCCTATGCTACTATATTTTCAAGATACGGTACTATAAGATTAAAAGGGTTTTCTTTACTTTTGTGTTTTTTTTTTAATAAATAATTTGTGTGAAAAGTACTTTAAACCTATTACAGTACAGTATTATACAGCTGATTGTGTTAGTTGGGTACCCAGGCTAACTTTGTTAGACTTACAAACAAACTGGACTTACAAATGCATTCTAGGAAAGATATTCATTCATATGTAGGGACTTACTATAAAAAAAGAATTACACACCAGAATGCAACCTGGTGGTGGTAGGATTCTAGATAACAATTTCCTTTTTGTTGTTGTTGTTTAGTTGCTAAATCCTGTCTGACTCTTTGCAACCCCATGGACTGAAGCCCACCAGACTCCCCTGTCCATGGGATTTTCCAGGCAAGAATACTAGAGTGGGTTGCCATTTCCTCCTTCAGGGGATCTTCCCAACCCAGGGATCAAGTCCACGTCTCTTGCAGTGGCAGGTGGATTCTTTACCGAGTCACTGGGGAAGCCCTATTGCCTTCTAATGTATGCCATTTTCTGCATTTTGCAATGAACCTATACTGCTTTTCTGATCAGAAATGGTGCAGCCACTGTGCAAAACAGTCTGGGCATTCCTCAAAAAATTAAAACTATAACTACCATATGATCCAGCTACCCCATTCCTGGGTATTTATTCAAAGAACACAAAAATACTCATTCAAAAGATACTTGTACAACTATGTTATAATAGCCAAGATATGGTAATAACTTAACAGCCCATCAACAGATGAATGAATGGAGATGTGGTGTATATGTATGTATGTAT
Organism: Okapia johnstoni; assembly: GCA_024291935.2. Taxonomy (NCBI): domain Eukaryota; kingdom Metazoa; phylum Chordata; class Mammalia; order Artiodactyla; family Giraffidae; genus Okapia; species Okapia johnstoni. Next base: position 93,362,364 of record CM044308.1, read on the forward strand.
GTTTATATATATATATATATATATATATATATATATATATATATATATATATATATATATATAACTGATTACTACTCTGCCATAAAAATACAGATGAAATTTTGCCATTTGCAACAACATGGATGGACTTTGAGGGTATTATGATAAGAAAAATAGATCAGATGGAGAAAGACAAACACTGTATGATTTTACATGTGGCATATAAAAAACAAACAAAAAATTCATGAACAAACCAGATCAATCAAAAACACATACATGCTGAGAAGAGAGTGGTTATCAGAGGGAAAGGGGCAGGGTCAGGGGAGAATGAAATGATGCAAGGGGATCAACTGTATGGTGACGAAAGGACGCTTAATTTTTGGTGATGAGCACACTGGAGTGTATACAGAAATATAGTGTTGCACACATGAAACTAATATGGCGTTAATAAACCAAATGTCCCCTTAATAAAGAATGTTATAAAAATTCTCTTGCATAGCAACTAAAACATGAAGTGGTTTTATTTCCCCCCAAATAACTGAAGTACTTGTGTGGCTGGAGACATTACAGACGCACACTTGTCGCCAGTCTCTAGTATATGACATTTCCCCACAGAAATGCCCATCTGAGGCATTTGGTAGGAGGAAACTGGGAAGACTGGGAGGTAGAAGTCTCAGAAAGAGGAGACTTCACAGGCAAAGGCACAGAGGCAGGGAAACCACCAGCAAAGTGGCAAATCTAGGACACAAAGCAGAGACAAGAGCCAGCAATGCAATGGAGAGAGTTTCAGAACATGGATGGAACTTGGCCCTGTGGGCCAGATTTAGAAGTTGGAATTTAGCATATCCACACCGGGCAGCTATCCAGAGTAGATAAAACATCAGCTCCTAGAAGTCCTTCTTGCCATCAACATCATGGGAGTGATTTTCAATAAATTCCCTTAGAAGACTCCCACTTGACATCCTCTTAAAACATTTTACCTGTCTTCTCAAGCATACAACAACCTCTTCTAAATCAATTTCAATTCTGATTCACCAGGTAAGAGAATAGACTGAAAATCAAGCATGTGCTTAATGATGTCATCAGAAAATGTACTCTACACAATAGTCATTGGAAAGCATACTCGTCGAAATATTCAAAAGAACATCTGAACCTGAAAATTCCATTTCCTCTCTGAACAACGTGGGATTCCTGCTGCAGAGCTGTGCTTGCATTTGGCTGCACCATGAGGCATTCACAGCAGTCCTGGAGGGACTCACTCACCAAAGATTGACCAGGAAAGGATGCTCCAGGCCCTGCATGATCTGAAGTTCCCGGAAGACGTTCCGCACCTCGTCCCTCTCGATGCACTTCTGCTTGTTCATGTACTTCATCGCGTACATTTTCTTGGTGTCTCGCTTCTGCACGATGCACACCTGAGTGATAGCCAAAGGGGAGAACATTCAGACCAACATTTCAAAGGAACAAAAAGGGCAGCCCCTCACTGCCTCCCCACTCCTGGGTTCAAGGCTCGGTTCTGAAATCCCAGTGGGGGAGCAGCACTGGCTACGCCACAGTGCCTCCACATTGGCACCATGGAAGAGCTGGAACAGGTTCACCTGCTGATCAAGTATTCACACTAAGTACTGTCCATATAGGGATTCCTTGGTGAATCCGCCTGCCAGTGCAGGAGACATGGTTTTGATCTCTGATCTGGAAAGATCCCCTGGAGTGAAACTGAAAGTCGTTCAGTCTTGTCTGACTCTGCGACCTCATGGACTATACAGTCCAGGGAATTCTCCAGGACAGAATAATGGAGTGGGTAGCCTTTCCCTTCTCCAGGGGAGCTTCCCAACTCAGAGATCAAACCCAGGTCTCCCATATTGCAGGCACATTCTTTACTAGCTGAGCCATAAGGGAAGCCCAAGAATACCGGAGTGGGTAGCCTATCCCTTCCCCAGCGGATCTTCCCAACCCAGGAATCAAACCAGGGTCTCCTGCATTACAGGCAAATTCTTCACCAACTGAGCTATCAGGAAAGCCCTCCCCTGGAGTAGGAAATGGCAACCCACTCCAGAATTCTTGCCTGGAGAACCCCATGGACAGAGGAGCCTGGTGGGCTACAGTCCGTGGAGTCGCAAAGTCAGACACAATTTAGTGGCTAAACAGCACAACCTCCTTCAACTGCAAGGAAACTGCAGCTGAGTGTGCTAATTAGAGTTCAACAAGGTTCTCAGTGTCAAATCCACAACAGTCTGACTTTGGAGCAACTCCCAACTCACAAGGGGCTGCAGTGGGAGGGGGGACCTGCTGTCAGAGAAGACTATCTGGAGGCGCTAATGCCAGAGGGGAATCATGAAAGGCTGGCAAGATGGCAAAGTCAAAAGAAGAGACTTTCAAGGAAAAGGAAAGATATAAAGGAGGACATGGAGCCTGAGGACACCCAGCAAGGAGTATAGTGTCACTGGAAAAAATTAGCAGGAAGAGCATGTACTGTGTTCCCAACACCCTGACGGGGTTTTGCCTTCCTTTCCCGAGGTTGCCACATCAAAGGACCACAGACTAGGGGGCTCAACACAGGAGACATTTACTGTCTCACAGTTCTGGAGGCCAGAAGCTCCGAATTAAAGTGCTGGCAGAGCCATACCCTCTGCAGGCTCTCAGAGAGAATCTTTCTTGGCCTCTTCTAATTTCTGAAGGTTGTTACCAATCCTGGATGCTCCTTGATAGCAGCTAAGTAAGTCAGTAAGTGTTAGTTGCTCAGTCGTGCCCGACTCTTTGCAACCCCATGGACTGCAGCCCACCAGGCTCCTCTGTCCATGAGATTTTCCAGGTCAGGATACTGGAGTGGGTTGCCATTTCCTTCTCCAGGGGATCTTCCCAACCCAGGGATCGAACCTGGGTCTCCTGCACTGCAGGCAGATTCTTTACTGACTGAGCTACGAGGGAAGCCCTTGCTAGCAGCTACATCATATAAATTTGGGGGTGGGGGTGACACTATTCAACTCAGTACAGTGACTACTCTTATCACCCTCACTTGATAGATGAAGGAAGAGATGCGCAAAAAGGTTTTAGACCTTCTTCACACCTTGGGACTCAAACTCAGGCTCCCTGCCCCTCCAGCTGGAGCGTTTCACCAGCGATGCTCCTCCTGGGAAACAGGGCTGTGATAGACAACACCAGGGATGTGGTCGCCGGCCTGGAAGTTCAGGGTTTTCTCCAGGCAGCCCAAGTTGCTCTTCTATTGGAATTTGAGACCTTTTCAGCCCCAACAGGCTGTGAATCTGAGGCAGATACAAGATGGTGGGGAAAGGGCTTTCCTGGTGGCTCAGTGGTAAAGAATCCATCTGCCAATGTAGGAGATCTGGGTTCGATCCTTGGTCCAGGAAGATCCCACATGCCATGGAGCATCTAAGTCTGTGTGCCACAACTACTGAGCCTGTGCTCTAGAGCCCAGGAAAGGCAACAACTGAAGCCCCTACACTCCAGAGCTGGTGCTCGGCAACAGGAGAAGCCACAGCAACGAGAAGCACGTGCATCACAACTAGAGTATAGCCCCCACTCGCTGCAACTAGGGAAAAGCCTGCACAGTAACAAAGACCCAGCAGAACCCATTAAAAAAAAAAGAAAGAAAGAAAATGGGGAAAAGCCTGAATTCCAATTCCCATTTTGGTTCTTGCTGCCTTTCTGAGCTTCTGTGTCAGCATCTGTCTGAACTGAGTTATCAAAGCCCACCCTGCCCCACTGGGATGAAACTAAATGAGACGGAGGATGTGGGAGAGCCTGGCTGCATCTGGGGGACGATAAATGTCACCCGAATCTTAATGTCTTAAAGAGCACATTTCATTAAACCTCCAAATGGGTGTTTTTCCAGGCAGTACAATCAGTGGCATGAAGTTGCTGTTGTTCAGTTGCTCAGTCATGTCTGACTCTTTGTGACCCCATGGACTGTAGCACACCAGGGTTCCCTGGCCTTCGCCATCTCCCTGAGTTTGTTCAAACTCATGTCCATAGAGTCGGTGATGCCATCCAACCATCTCATCTTCTTGGTACCCCCTTCTTCTCCTGCCTTCAATCTTTCCCAGCATCAGGGTCTTTTCTAATGAATCAGCTCTATGCATCAGTTGGCCAAAGTATAGGAGCTTCAACTGCAGCATCAGTCCTTCCAATGAATATTCAGGATTGATGTCCTTTAAGATTGACTGGTTTGATTTCCTTGCAGTCCAAGGGACTCTCAAGAGTCTTCTCCAACACCACAGTCCAAAAGCATCAATTCTTCGGTGTTCAGCCTTCTTTATGGTCCAACTCTCACATCCATACATGACTACTGGAAAAACCATTGCTTTGACTAGATGGACCTTTGACTATACGGCAAAGTAATGTCTCTGCTTTTTAATATGCTGTCGAGGTTAGTCATAGCTTTTCTTCCAAGGAGCAAGTGTCTTTTAATTTCATGGCTGCAGTCACCATCTGCAGTGATTTTGGAGCCCAAGAAAATAAAGGCTGTCACTGTTTCCCTTGTTTCCCCATCTATTTGTCATGAAGTGATGGGACTGGATGCCATGATCTTAGTTTTATGAATGTTGAGTTTTAAGTCAGCTTTTTCACTGTCCTCTTTCACCTTCATCAAGAGGCTCTTTAGTGGCATGAGGTTGAAGGCCCACAAACTTTACCAACAAACTTAAAACTATAAAACCACAGGAGGCAAAGGTGTGCTATACAAAAGCCCTGTGGGGCCCTGGTTCACAGGGATCTGAGACCCTTCTACAGCCCTGAGATCCACATCTGCAGGCAGACACGTGGTGGGCAGATGATTCTACTAATTAGGGTTTCCCATCTCTGTCACTCTTCATTTGTCTTCTCCGAAAAGGTGTGGAGAAGACACGACCTCAGGCAGGGCTAGGAACCCTGAAGTCCAGTTGGCTGCATCATCTCGAAAAGCTGAGGCTGTGATTTCAGTCTGGGCAACACTCATGTGAGAGGAAGACCCCTGTCCCCCCTACCCTGTCCCCAGCTCTGGTTGGTATGACTGATGGTGGGCAAAGGTGCTGAGAAATGGCTCTCACCTCCTGGGTGAGGGAAAGGGGGAAGTTGACACTCACTGCAGCTCAGAGACAACTCAGGAGCTGGGGGAGACTCTTCAAAATGGGATTCGAATTCCAGCTTTCAAAGCAGAGCTCATGAGATGCATAGGGCTTGGATGTCTGACTCTGCATACCAGATAAGGAAGGGAGGTTGATATAGGATGTTGCCTGGAGGGGTTGAGCATCTCAGCCTCCTGGGCTCAGGACAGGTGTTCCAGAGGGAACATCAGCCCTCCTCACCAATGGTCAGCTTTGCTCGTGTCCTGGGAAACTTCCAAACAGAGGAGGTGGGTCCCAGGTGGCCCCAGCACTCCTCATCAGGGTAGCACAGACCCCCTTCCACCAGAAACCACAATTAATGAGGCAGGGTATGTGCAGTTTGGCCAGAGCCACTCCAGCTGCTGACTGGCAGTTAACATCTCTCATTAGTCTAATTCAGTTAGGAATTGATTTATCTTTTATTAATTACAATTTATTGGGGCAAATAAATAAATGCTAGTGAGCATGGATTTCAGGCAATTTGCCGTAAGAAAGGCATGTGGCCAGCATACTGTGCATCAGAAATCTGGGAACTGATCCCAGTTTGGCAGAGAAGGGGGACCGATGGGTGTTCAGCATCCAGTAGTCCCCAGCGGACTACTCATTCACAGCACTGATGACCTCAGTCTGCAGCACCTCCAGAGGTCTGGAAGGGTCCTGGGATGGTGTATTTTGTAAAAAGCTTCCCAGAGGAATCTGACATGCAGGCCAGCTGAGAATCACTTTGCTGGATTCTTCAGGAAAGTCCTTGTCTTGCTGCATCCTTAGTGACCTTGATGGTCGGGACTGTGAACCACACTCTTCAGCTCAGTCAAGCCTGGCTCTGGGAAAACAGATGACCCCAGAATCAGAGAAACCAGAGTGGTGCTGGGAACCCAGGACTGTGCAGATGCAAAGTCTGGTGCTGCTCTTCAAAGGACCAGCCTGGATGCTCCTTCTTACATGACTCAGTTGACCTTTGTTGTGCTGCCCACCCCATCCTCAGCTTGAGTGCACTTAGCAAATCCTGTTGATTGATGTACAGCTGTAGTATAGCATTTAAAGACACTGGTTAAGATTGCAGGAGCAAGAATCTGGGGGGAAAAAAAACTAAATTGGGGAAAAGTGGAAAAAAAAACAGGATTAAATAAGGTCACTAAAGGGGAGTGGTCACACTGGGTACCATTGTTCAAATATCCTTATCTGACAGGAAGATTGTCTTTGGCAGACAATGATTGTTAACTACCTAAATGCATCCTCTCCCTTCTTCCTTTATAATAGGACAATTTTCTTCAAGGAGGTAGTGTGATCTATTAAATACTCACTTGCAGCCAGAAGCAGTCAGAGTTCTAACCAGTGAGATATTAGACTGTTTCTGACTTCTATGTTTGCTTTTTTTCTCTTTTCTCCTTTTTTTCTCCACTTTTATTCTCCTTTCTACCTTGAGCTTTCTGCATAAAAGGGAATAGCTACAGATGGTTCCAATTTTCTCCTCTGCACCACTTTTATTCTCCTTTCTACCTTGAGCACATATGTAGTGTCTGGAGCTGCAGCAGCCCCTTGTGATCATGAGGCTACAAGAGTCTCAGAGATATTGAAACTGTTACCATGGTGCCACCTACCTTCAAACTTCTTGTTATATGAGAAAATAAATCCTCTTTGTTTAAACCACTCTAACAGCAGACTTTCTATTTCTCACTCCTGAGAACATCCTCATCTGATATACAAACCACACAATGATTTTTCATGGCACAGAAAGTCCATGTGGGCTGTGATCAATGGAACCTCATTAAAGTGATCAAAAGTTAGCTTTGTGAAAATACTCATTTGGATGAGTGTTTCAGTCAATAAACATTTGATAAATGCCTACCATGGTCCTGGCACTGTACTAACCATGAAGATATGACATGGTTCTAAGAACTCAAGATTTGATAGGATAAACAAACAATACTCAAGAGTGAAAGACAAAGTCCCTCACTTCAGGTCACTGGGGCCCATATGGCATGGCCCCAGTCCCCCTTTACTTCTACCTGTTACTCTCCTCCCAGCTCACTTTTTACCCTGGGCTCTGTGCCATTCCTGTCTACCATGCTTTTCCCCATATGTACAGTCTTGGTTCCTCACCTCCTTCAGGCTCTTTACGACCAGGTGCTTTTAGATAAAATTAATTTGTGATGAATTTAAACAAGTAGACTTTGAGTAAAGCAGATTGCTCTCCATAATGTTAGTGGGCCTCACCCAATCAGTTGAAGGCCTCAATAGAACAAAAGACCGACCTTCCCCAAAAAGACGGAATTCTGCAGCAGATGGTCTTTGGCCTTGCACAGCAATATCAGTAACTTCCTGGATCTCTAGCCTGACAGCCTATCCTGCAGATTTTGGACTTGCTAGTCTCCATCATGATGTGAGCGAATTACTTAAATAACTCTATCTCTCTCTGTACACCTCTTATTAGCTCTGTCTTCCTGGAGAACGTTGACTAATACATATGGCAATGAATCAGCCAGGATCACAAGTCACCACCTAATTCCAACTTCTCCTGGGCCTGGGGAGCCACAGAGGCCACCAGGGCTGGGCATCTGGCTTTTCTTCACAGTCCACTAAAATGTAAGCACAGGAAGCTTGAACTTCATGGTACCTGATTCTAAAGTATTTGTCCCCAGTCAGCAGAAAAAGAGACGGCAGAACGGAGAGGCATCCCTTGCCTGGGACACAGCCCCATGGTGTGTCCAGCTCCACTCTAAGCCGAACTGGCCTCTCCTTGGGATGCTAAGAAACAGTGCACCCACCCCATGGACCCGTCATCTGTGAGTTCTGATCTGTATCAGGTGATGCTCACTCCTGTTCACCTGAGACACTGCACGTGAGACATCATGGAGATAGATCGTGGCGAAAAACGAGGCAACAAATGTGAGGAGAAGAAGACAGATGGCCTTGCATGGCATGTTTAAAAGGTTGGTGTTGCAGGCTGAATTGTGTTTCCCCAGCTCTGCATGGTGAAGCCTTAACCCCCAGCACCTCAGAATGTGAGGCACTTGGAGATACGGCCTTTAAAGAGGTGATTAACTTAAAATGCGGGCAGGCCCTGACCCAACTGGGCCGGTGTCCTCTGGCCCCCAGACTGTGAGACAGCCGCTGCTGTGGTTTAAGCAACAGGCTGAGGAATTTCGTCACATCCGTGCAAGCGGGCTTTTGTCCTGGGGACACTGGGGAGATGCGGAAGGGTTTAAAAAGTGGATCCGAGCTATACAGTTGCAAATGAGTGAATAAAGGAAATAACATACAAACATACAACACGGAAGATATGGCGTTTGGGGGGAAGGGAATTTTTTTCTAACAACAGGGTGGAGAGGAGTGTGGAGGTAATTCTAAGAGTGTTTTATAAATAATTTATTGCCACTGCTTACGCACATAGTTTCCCTCAGGAGTCATAAGGGACATTGCTTTGTCAGGAAATGCCAAAAGGAGTCAAGGGGACAAGGGTCTAGGACCAGCCCTGTTACGTCTAACCGCCGTATACTGGAAATGTATTCTCTAGGATGAATCAAGGTTGAGACCACTCTATAGACAGAAAAAGTCCTCGGGAAGCTCATCCAGAAGATGGGCCAAGAGTCATTGTGGGAAGATGGGAAATGCAAATGAGTAATGACGTCTGTTATTAATAAACTGGTCAGTAATGGATCATTTGCTCTAGCCAAGCTTGAAAGCCATTCGCGAGTGAGCCTGCATTTCCTCTGATATTTAGCTCTTAATAAAGCAATCCATGGAAGCCAGCAAATTCCTCCAACCCGTGCCTCAAGCCAAACACGGACTAATTAATATAAAAGGAATAAGTGTGTGTGCGTGTTAGTCACTCAGTCCTGTCTGACTCTTTGCGACCCCATAGACTGTAGCCAGCCGGGCTCCTCTGTCCATGGGATTCTCCAGGCAAGGATACTGGAGTGGGTTGCCATGCCCTCCTCCAGGGGATCTTCCCAACTCAGGGATCCAACCCAGGTTCTCCTGCATTGCAGGCAGGTTCCTTACCATCTGAGCCACCAGGGAAGCCCATGAAAGGAATAAACACTTCACTCAAAAGAAATGGATTCCACCCCTTATCAAAGATGCCTGCATGAATGATAAAAGGTGCCAGTAAAAGCATCATGTTAAAGAATTCTAAAACTAATTCTTCCATAAGAATGACAGTTCACTTCAAAAACACAGAGACATCTTGCCCAGAGTCGCCGGGTTGACCCAAATTCCAACTCAGCTCCGTCAGACTTGGAGGTGAAACTATCTAACCATTGTGCTATAAACTGATGAACTCTTGCAAGGTTTTGAAAAGAGCAAACATATGCGTCAGGCCCCCATTTACAACAGGACGCAATGTTGGCTGGGCATCTTACACACATATGCCACCACTGCCCCACCACTAACTCTGGCCCTACCGCAGGACCTTTGCATCTGCTGGCGCTTTGTCTGTGAAGTTCTTCCCCCTGAATCTCCACGTGGTCTGTTTCCTTCTCAGCAGTTAGGTCTTAGCTTAACTGTCTCCATCTCAGAGAGGCCTTCTCTGTTGTCTTCTCCTCCAAGGAAAGCTGTCCTACCCTCCCAGATCATAACATTATACATTTTCTGCAGAGCAATTATCATCACTGAAATCATGTTATGTATTGTTTGTGTATTTATCTTCCCTACCAAACCATCAACTCTGTGGCATCAGGGACCTCATTCATCTTGCTTGCCACACCCTCACAACTACCCGGACAAACACTGGGAGAGAACAGCTGGCAGAAACGTTTACTGTCTGACTCAAAATCCCACTGTCCTTTCCACCCCTACTCCTATCCTAGAGGCCCAGCAACTTCAAAGATGAAAAAGATTCCAAAACGGTGTACATTTTTAAGGGAAAAAAAATATGTTGATCAGTCAAATGTTTCTGAACATTCAAACTGATAAGACAGATATATAAGATCAAATCTGTCAAAATTGCAAAATTGATTTGTTGCAGTCTGGGCAGTAAATTGGTTAGTCTGCTATTAATCAAATAGTTGTTCACACTATGAATTCACATGCAGATACAAAAGTCGGGAATGTGGAACGAGACAGCTAATAATATGCTTGTGTGTGGAAATGATCGTCATTGCATAATAAGATAGTGTGGAGTCTGGAATTGGCATCTGTGCAACTCCTGCTCAGTTTTATCCAGAATCTGCCTTTGAGGGACGTAAAAAGCTATTATCATATAACTATTTCACTTTCTGCTGCTTTATGTGCAGACTGCCTCTGGCTATCCCATGAATTTTAATTAACTCTCTGTTTATTTTGCTGCAGCCCTATGACTCTCTAAGCACAGGGCCCACTTGCTAATCCAAGAAAGACACTTCTGAAGTGAACTTCTCAGAAAGTTCTCCCAAAGGTATCTTCCTCCTTCCCTTGAAAATAATTAAGCCCTGTTGACTTCCAAGTTGACTCAGAGCAGAGCACTCCAGCCTGGACTCTCTCTGCTGGAGCGAAAGCAAAACATCCACTGGCTCCACCTTCCAAGGGGTCAAGAGGAACTTGTGAGGCGGGGAGAGTGAGCCTGGAGAGATAAGGTGGTAATTCAAGGGGGCTTTGTGAAAAATGAGAGTTTGCAGCAAAGGAGATGCAGAAATCCTCCTCAGGACCCTAACCTAGAGGCAGTCAGTATAAACAGGGCAACTAACTCTTATCAGTTAATTTGTTAATTATCAAGGTTTTCACTCATTTATATCATATTCATTGATTTAATTATATAGCATATACGTCATATGCATCATATACACGTTGTATGTGTAAATAAACATCGTATGTGAATATAAATGCATACACTGCTTAGTGTATATATATGCATATATAGTGTATATATATATATATACATGTATGTAGATACATATACACTGTACTGCTTTGTGGGCATACATATACATATATGAGTGTGTGTATGTATCTATACACTACGTGAATGGTGGATATGTATTGTTGTTTAGTTCCTCAGTCGTGTCCAACTCTTTTTCGACTCAAAGGACTGTGGCCCGCCAGGCCCCTCTGTCCATGGGACTTTCCGGGCAAGAATACTGGAGTAGGTTGTCATTTCCTACTCCAGGGGATGTTCCTGACCTTGGGATCAAACCTGTGTCTCCTGCAAGTCTCCTGCCTTGTAGATGGATTCTTTACCACTGAGCCACTGGGGAAGCCTGGGTATATGTATATGTGACTATACATACACAAATATATGTGTGTATATACTACTTAATGGGTATGTATATAAATGTATAGGTATATATCCTGCTTAGAAGGTATATATGTATATATATGTGTGTGTTTATATATATTATACACTTGTATATATATGCATACACATACATGTGAATATGTTATATACATATACACATATCTATGTACACTGCTTCCTGGGTATGAATACATGCATATTCATAAACGTGTGCTCGTATATATATTTTGCTTAATGCATTTTTGCATGTATCTATATACTGCTCAGTGAGTATACATCAGTTCAGTTCAGTTCAGTCGCTCAGTCGTGTCCGACTCTTTGCGACCCCATGAATTGCAGCACGCCAGGCCTCTCTGTCCATCACCAACTCCCGAAGTCTACCCAAACCCATGTCCATCGAGTCGGTGATGCCATCCAACCATCTCATCCTCTGTCGTCCCCTTCTCCTCCCGCCCCCAATACTACCCAGCATTAGGGTCTTTTCCAATGAGTCAACTCTTCGCATGAGGTGGCCAAAGTATTGGAGTTTCAGCTTCAACATCAGACCTTCCAATGAACACCCAGGACTGATCTCCTTTAGGATGGATTGATTGGATCTCCTTGCAGTCCAAGGGACTCTCAAGAGTCTTCTCCAACACCACAGTTCAAAAGCATCAATTCTTCAGCGCTCAGCCTTCTTCACCGTCCAACTCTCACACCCATACATGACCACTGGAAAAACCATAGCCTTGACTAGACAGACTTTTGTTGGCAAAGTAACGTCTCTCATTACTTAACTCATATATATATATGAGTATACATATGCACATGTATATAAGCATTATATACATAAATTCCATATATATGTGTGTAAATGTATTATACTTTACATATATATAGTTGCACTCAGTAGGTACTGTGGATCAGACTGTGAACAATGAAGGAACATTGCTGCGCTCACAGAGCTTATGTTCTCATGCATAAGACCAACAACCACAAGGAAAAATGAACAAGCATTTAATGGATTTACAGGTAATGACAGGTGCACTGAAGAAAACAGGACCAGAAAGGGCACACGGATATGAAATGCTTGGGGTGGGGTCAAGTGGGGTGGGTATTCAGGGAGGGGACATTTGTGCAGAATTCTGTATGGGATGGGTGACCTTTGCAGAGTTCTAGGGGAAGGGTGATCAAGGTGGTGGGCCCAGCAAGTGTAAGGTTCTGAGTTAGAAATAAGTTCAGCATGTTCAGGAGATGAAAAGAAGGGATGCAAGGGATGAGCAGGAAGATGGAGGGGCAGAAAGGCATGTAAGTGAAACTGGCATAAGCCAGATTGCAGGGCCTTTCAGCCTGGCATAAAGAGGTTGGTGTGCATTCTGAATAGCAGGGAAGCCCCTTAACCATTCGATCCAATTCATGCTTTGTCACATCACTGGCTGCTATGTAGACCGGGGCCTTCCCTCTTCTTTCTCTCTCTCACTTACACATGCTCTAGGCAGCATTTATTGAGCCTTCCCCACCTGTTGGGCATGCCAGCTGCTGATGGGACTGACAGGTGAATATGACCAACCCTAACTTTTCAAGAATCTGATGGCTGAGGCAGATGAGCAATCTGAAGACCATCTCCAAGCAAGATGCGCTGTGAAGGATGGCAAGAGGAAGCTAAGAGAGTCAGGTCTTCCCCTGATCCTTTCAGGTACCTACCCAAACGTTTCTAGAACCCACCACATAACCCACGGCCAAGATGACATGGAACGCATATGAAAAATGCCAACCATATGCCAGGTCCAGGAATTGTATGCTCTCTGCCCCTTATTTTCACAGTAAACTTTGAAGATCACTCTGAGCATTCTTTCCTTCTTTTAAAGTCTTCATTTCAGAAAGGTATTTTTGTTCAATTCAATATAGAATTCTGGATTGATGGTTCTTCTCTATTATCACTTGAAAAATGCTGCTCCACCATCTTTGGCTTGCATAGTTTCCATTTCCTAACACAATCTGTCCTTTTGTCCTCTTGTTCATTTCAAGATTTTCTATTTATGGTTATAAGCTGCTTATTAATTTGATTATGATGATCTTTGATGATGTTTACCTTGTGTTCCTTTTGCTTGGAGTTGGTTGAACTGTCTGGATATGATTTTATCATTTTCATCAATTAAACAAATAAACCATTATTTCTCCAAATGTATTTTATATGCCCATCCCTCCTTCTGAAACTCCAATTACACATATGGTAAATCACTGCATTTTGTTCCACTGAAAGTGAAGTGAAAGGTAAGCTGCTCAGTCGTGTCAGACTCTTTGCGACCCCATGGACTGTACAGTCCATGGAATTCTCCAGGCCAGAATACTGGAGTGAGTAGCCTTTCCCTTCTCCAGGGGATCTTCCCAACCCAGGGATCAAACCTAGGTCTCCCACATTGCAGGCAGGCGGATTCTTTACCAGCTGAGCCACAAGGGAAGCCCATAAGTCACTGAGGCTCTGTTAATTTTTTTCCCCAATTCTTCATTTTGTATAGTTTCCATTGCTATATCTTCAAGTTCAGTAACCTTTTCTTCTACACTGCCTTTGTTGTTGTTATTCAGAGGCTAAGTTGGGTCCAACTCTTTGCAACGCCATGGACTGCAACATGCCAGGCTCCTCTATCCTCCACTGTCTCCCAGAGTTTGCTCTAATTCACGTCTATTGAGATGGTAATGCTATCTAACCATCTCATCCTCTGCCTAATCTGCTGTTAATATCCCATCCAATAAATATTTCATTTCTATATTGTAGTTCTCATTTCTATGAGTTCTATTTGAGTGGCTACCAAGGAAAGGTGGGTGGGGGAAGGGAAAGCGAGGGCAAGGGAATCAGGAGGGACATGCTACTAGGTACAAAATAAATAAGACACAAGGATATAATGTATGTATATACATATACATAAGGATATAATGTATGGCACAGGGAATATAACCAATACTTTATAATTGTAAATGGACTACAATCTATGAAAATATCAAATCATTACTTTGTGTACCTGAAACTTAACATTGTAAGTCAACTATGAAAGTGTTAGTTGCTCAGTCATGTTCGACTCTTTCTGACACCATGGACTGTAGCCCGCCAGGCTCCTCTGTCCAAGCGGTTCTCCAGGCAAGAATACTGGAGTGAGTTGCCATTCCCTTCTTCAAGGAATCTTCCCCACCCAGGGATCAAACCTGGGTCTCCCTCATTGCAGGCAGATTCTTTACCATCTAAGCCACCAGGGAAATAAAAATATAAAAATAAAGTAAAATTGCACTGTCCAGTGTCCAAAAAATTACTAGACATGCAAAGAAGTGGGAAATTAATAAATAGAAATAGACCCAGAAATGGACTAGTGATGGAATTAGCAAACAAGGACTTCCAAGGGGCTGTTATTCATATGCTCTGTATGTTCAAGGATAAGGAAACTGTGAACATAATGAAGATAGAAATGGGCATTCTCATTTTTTTAGCAGAGGAAACAGAGGTTTGCAGAAGCTTTATGACTTTTTTTTAGCCAAGTTCATATGGCTAGAAGCAGCAGGACCAGAATCTGAGCTCAGGCTTCCCCATCTCATGCTCTGTCTCCTATGTTTTGCTGCTTCCCAAAGCAGATGTCCAATGTTTTTGAATGTTGATGGACTCTCTCCTCCTGACCCTCATGGTCTCTTGCTGATACACATGTGACTAAAGCTACTTTCTTCCTAACTTCTGTATTTGGGAGGGACATGTGGGAACAAAACAGGCTGTCTGGCAGTAGGGTCTTCTCCAGGCTTCTGATGCATCATGTGTAAAATGGGGATAATAAGGCCCAGCACACTGAGGTTTAAGAAGACAAGGATGGTAAGAAGGGTCAGTTCCTAGGACAATGATTGTGAGTTAGCCAGGACTCTCCAGGTTGCAAATACTGGGAACCCAACATGATCTTCTCCATCACCTCTACTAGCTTGCTCATAGTAATGCTTCAAAGCAGAGATATCACTGTGCCAAACAAGGTTCAGTTCAGTTCAGTCGCTCAGTCAGGTCGGATTGTTTGTGACCCCATGGACTGCAGCACGCCAGGCCTCCCTGTCCATCACCAACTTCCAGAGTTTACACAAACTCATGTCCATTGAGTTGGTGATGCCATCCAACCATCTCATCCTCTGTTGTCCCCTTCTCCTCCCACCTTCAATCTTTCCCAGCATCAGGGTCTTTTCAAATGAGTCAGCTCTTTGCATCAGGTGGCCAAAGTATTGGAGTTTCAGCTTCAGCGTCAGTCCTTCAAATGAACACTCAGGGCTGATCTCCTTTAGGATGGGCTGGTTGGATCTCCTTGCCAACCAAGGTCCATATAGTCAAATCTATGTTTTCTCCAGTAGTTGTGTACGGATTTGAGAGTTAGACCATAAAGAAAGCTGAGTGCCAAAGAATTGATGCTTTCGAACTGTGATGCTGGAGAAGACTCCTGAGAGTCCCTTAGACCAAGATCCAACCAGTCAATCCTAAAGGAAATCAGTCCTGAATATTCATTGGAAGGACTGATGCTAAAGCTGAAGCTCCAATACTTTGTTCACCTGATGCAAAGCACTAACTCACTGGAAAAGACTGATGCTGGGGAAAGATTGAGGGCAGGAGGAGAAGAGTCCAACAGAGGATGAGATGGTTGGATGGCATCACTGACTCAATGGACCTGAGTTTGAGCAAACTCCAGGAGATAGTGAAGGACGGGGAAACCTGGTGTGCTGCAGTCCATGGGTCACAAAGAGACATGACTGAGTGACTCAACAACAACAACAATAACATGATCTTGCATAAACAAAACAGGATACCAGCTCTGATGGCTGGTAAGGACAGTGGATACAGCCAGAGGACTGGAAGAACAGAGATGGAGGCACTGGTGGTACCTGCCCATGCCCCCTCTCCTGTACCTCTGCACACCTCAGCCTGCTTACTGTGGACACCTGAAGCTCTCTGCTAGGGCCTTTTTCTGCCCTGGATATGAGTGAAGTGAAAGTCGCTCAGTTATGTCCAGTGTTTGCAACCCCTATATAGCCCATGGAATTTTCCAGGCCAGAATACTGGAGTGGGTAGGCAGCCTTTCCCTTCTCCAGAGGATCTTCCCAACCCAGGGACTGAACCAGGGTCTCCTGCATTTCAGGTGGATTCTTTACCAACTGAGCTACCAGGGAAGCCCTACTTCTGAAGTGTTTTTCTGCCCTGGATCAGTCAGTTCAATTCAGTTCAGTCACTCAGTCGTGTTCGACTCTTTGCAACCCCATGGATTGCAGCACACCAGGCTTCCCTGTCCATCACCAACTCCCGGAGTTTACTCAAACTCACGTCCATCATGTCAGTGACGCCACTCAACCATCTCATCCTCTGTTGCCCCCTTCTCCTCCTGCCTTCAATCCTTCCCAGCCTCAGGGTCTGCCCTGGAAGGGGCAAGCCAAAAGTGCAGGAGAGGCAATGCAGCTTAAAGCAGCCCTTCCTCAATGATGGACAGGGGACTGTGCATACAAGCATCAGCTTCGCTGACCCTCGGCTGCCTTCAAGACACCCTCCACATGGAGGTCCCACATGGAGGTGAGTCCACATGTCTGAGAAAAACGGCCACCAGCTCTTGCAGATCTGTTTTCTCACACACATCACTCACAAGAGGATGACGAGTCTTTCACCTCCGAATCTGTGGAAGGATTCTGAATGGCTCAGTTTGGGTCACACAGCCACTCCTTGGGCCAAGCACTGGTCTAGGAATATGGCCCAAGTGGCTGGCACAACCAGGTCACACGCCCATCTCAGAAGGTGAGGGGGGACCACAGGGATTGACATGCCCCGTGCCCACGTGGGGTGGAGGAGGTGTTTTCCGAAGGAAAGAGATGCTATTGTGATAAGAAAGGGAAGTGAAAAGCATGCTGGACAGTTGAAAACAACAGCCTCTAGAGTCCACTGATTCATCATTTCCTTCTCTTTTTACAGGTGAGAAAACTAAGCTTAAGAGTGGTTAATTCACTATCCCAAGTAAGCACAACTAATGCATATCAGAGTCAGCCTGCTTCCCAGATCTAAAGTGTTTCCACTGAGATATGTAGAAATTCATCTGCCATGCCTCAACTGTCCTAGCATTTAGTCATAAAAGTGTTATAAAACCCTTCAGTAAATTCTTGCTAAAACCAATGGATTGCCTGTAGCTGTTTACTTTTGTGCTTCACTGGGGAAGCACAATCTTCCCCCCACATGAAAGTCAAATAAGATTTCTGCTAATTCACATGTGATTTTTCCTGATAACCAAGGTTATTGTCATACTTTAACAATGAAATGTCTTTCTTGAAAACTCTTAATAAATGCCAGCTATCAAACCCACCAAAGGCTGAAAG